>JAAVUA010000043.1:0-403640 GCA_014898875.1 Fusarium miscanthi
GCTATGAACGACGAGGAGACCGTCGCCCTCATCGCCGGTGGCCACACCGTCGGAAAGACCCACGGCGCTGGCTCAACCGACCATGTCGGCCCCGAGCCCGAGGCTGCTGATCTCGCCCAGCAGGGTCTCGGCTGGTCCAACAGCTACAAGACCGGCAAGGGTCCTCACACAACCACCTCCGGTCTCGAGGTTACCTGGACCAGCACCCCCGTCAAGTGGAGCCACGACTACCTCAAGTACCTCTTCCAGTTCGAATGGGAGCTCACAAAGAGCCCTGCTGGCGCTCACCAGTGGGTTGCCAAGGATGCCAACGCTACTGTTCCTGATGCCTTCGACCCCAACAAGAAGCAGAAGCCTACCATGCTGACCACCGATTTGTCTCTGCGATTCGACCCTGAGTATGAGAAGATCTCTCGCCGCTTCCTCGAGAACCCAGATCAGTTCAACGAGGCTTTCGCCAAGGCCTGGTTCAAGCTTACCCACCGTGACATGGGTCCCCGTGACCGATACCTCGGCCCTGAGGTTCCCAAGGAGGTCTTCATCTGGCAAGATCCCGTCCCCGAGCGTGACTACAAGCTCGTCGATGATGGCGATATCTCCGCCATCAAGAATGAGATCCTCAAGTCAGGCGTTGACGTCTCTAAGCTCGTCTCCACCGCTTGGGCCTCCGCCTCCACCTTCCGAGGCAGTGATCTCCGTGGTGGTGCCAATGGCGCCCGTATCCGCCTTCAGCCCCAGAAGGATTGGGAGGTCAACAACCCCGCTCAATTGAGCAAGGTCCTCAGCACTCTTGAGGGCATTCAGAAGAAGTTCAACGACTCCCAATCCAGCGGCAAGGCCATTTCTCTTGCTGATGTTATTGTTCTTGCTGGTTCCGCCGCCGTTGAGAAGGCTGCTAAGGATGCCGGTGTTAACATCACCGTCCCCTTCGCGCCCGGCCGCACCGACGCTACACAGGAGCAGACCGACATCAACTCAGTCAACCACCTTCAGCCTTTCGCCGACGGTTTCCGTAACTACGGCTCTTCTACAGACCGCGTCAAGCTTGAGCACCAGCTCATTGACCGTGCTCAGCTTCTCACCCTCAGCGTCCCCGAGCTCACCGCTATCATCGGTGGTCTCCGTGCCCTCAACACCAACTATGATGGCTCATCGCACGGTATCTTCACCAACCGTCCTGGTGTCCTGACAAACGACTTCTTCGTCAACCTGCTCGACATGAGCACCGAGTGGAAGGCCGTTGGAAACGGTGATATCTTCGAGGGCACTGATCGTAAGACCGGCGCCAAGAAGTGGACCGGTACCCGTGTCGACCTTGTCTTTGGCTCCCATGCTGAGCTCCGCGCTACAGCTGAGACATATGCTGAGGCTGGTGGACAAGAGAAGCTTGTCAAGGACTTTGTGGCTGCTTGGACCAAGGTGATGAACCTGGACCGATTTGATCTTGCCAGCGGTTCTGCGCCCAAGGCATCTCCTCGACTGTAATTAATGAGCAATGTAGCAAAATACCATTGAGAATGAAATGATTACGAATTTTACTAGTTAATTACATCTGCCCTCTATTACTTCTCACCGTGATTGTGTGTATTGATCAATTGATCTTGGCTCTGTTCAACGTCATGACAAAGTTCGTGATGGCGGGGTAACGATGAGCCTCGGCCCGGAAGTTGATCGGAGCTTACAATACCATGGCTCCGATAGGTCCTCACAATTCTCACACCAAATGGCACCATTTGAGCGACTTTTACAGTCCCCAGTCACCCCCCAGGACGTTGATTGATTACTTGGATGGTCTCACTATCGACGTGTTGTTTCATTGTTTTGCGGCGCATTTGCTGATGCCCAGTTCTAGTAGAAGCGGCCCTCGGTTCTGATACCGCGCGCCGGCCCCACAGCCGGGTGATGCCCCGACCATTCCGATCATGTGGAGTGCCGTTCCGATGACTGGCGCCAACGAGATCCGTCACACTTTGTCGAAAGTTCCCCATGGGGTGACTGACTGGGATTACCTGGCGGGGGCTTTGTAGGTTGAGGAGCCACTCGTTTATGACGTGGTGGCTCATTCACATACGATTTGGCTACTTGGGCACTGGCTGCAGTTCGTCCCCGAACTCTCCGTAAGGCTTGGAGCAAGCGTAGAGGAGCATGGCCCTGAGGATTATGATGATATTTACTGTATTATCCTAAATTAGGCTCAAGTTCCACTTTTCTCTTCCATGTTCTGCAGTGTTCTCATTCAAGTCTCTTTGATGGTCCGGTCTCTGTGACGATTTTCTGTAGAGTCATCCTCTTCTAATGGGAGAAGTACCCAGAGTTAGGAATAGGTGCCCTATCCAGCTTGAAGTACCCAGGCTGCAACCGCTGAAACACTTCTTGAGGATCATACTTCTTTGCGATGCCCTTCAGCTTAGCCTTATTACCTGCGCCGTAGCTAGCAATGACATCCTGGTACTGACTTGCGTAGTTCATGTAAACGTAGTCATTGTTGACTCCGCGAGCTTTGGCCTCCTTAGTTACTACCTGAAAGATATCGGAAATCCAGCTATAGATGGCATCATCATCAGACTGGTTATTCCACATAACAGACAGCTGTAAAATGAATAGGGGTCCACTCTCGGGGTCGATACCAAGGGTGTTGCCTCCGTTCTTCTGCATCTGCTTGAGCTGAGGAGTAGTAATGCCCTGGACCACTAACGCAGGTATAATCCCAGAAATATCAGCAACAGTAAGAACGGTCTTGTAAAAGTAGTCCCGTGCATACCCCAAGATGCCATGATCAAGCTTGGTGGTAATAACGTAGTAGACCTGGCGAAGTCCCGAAGGGCTGTCGTTCATGATCTCCTTGCCCCACGCGGCGAGAACTCTGTTCTGAGTGGTATCAGAAATAGCCTCAATCTTGTTGAAGTCCTTCCAAATAGTAGCGTTGCTGGCGTCAGGCTCGGCGTAGTACATAGCAGGCATACAGAGCTTGTTGCCCTCGTAATAGACCCAAGCGCCGTAGATACCGGCTTTAGGATCCTTCTCTGAGTTCTTAAGGATGTTAAACAGTGCGTCTGTGACTTGAGGGAACTTGTCTTCTGTATAGACGCGGGATCCTCCCCACATCTCGCCCTTGGGAAGGGGAATGGTCTTGAGGTTGAACTTGACGACGAGGCCGAAGTTATTGCCTCCTCCACGCAGAGCCCAGTACAGATCCGGTAGTGTGGTGGCGCTAGATTTGACTATCTCACCGTTGGCGAGTACCACCTGACAGATCGATTAGCTTGGGTGATCATTTATAGGAGGCTGTTGTTGTGATAGTTACCTCGTAGCTCTCAACATTATCGCAAGCCCAACCATAAATATTTGAGAAAAATGATATACCACCTGAGTCCAGTTAGTCTTGGAAGGTAGTGGAAAGATAGCTGTATATACCTCCAGTGGTCAATCCTCCAACGCCGATATTGTAGAGGCGCCCTCCAACGACACTCACATCAGACTTCGCCAATTGCTCGTACAGAGGTCCCCAGAGATTGCCAGGCTCTATCGAAACAGTCTTCTTGTCCTTCGATAGAGAAACACCTTTTAGAGAAGCAAACGAAATGGTGATACCGCCTTCGATGGATGAAGCTCCAGCAAAGGCCGCATGGCCGCCACTCTTAGCAGCGAACGGACATTGTACCAGTCGAGCCAACAGTACGGCTACTGAAACTTGACTTGGTCGTTGAGGAATGAAGATACAGTAAGGATTGACTTCTGCCTGGTTTAAGGACCAGTAAGAGCTCGTGAAGTCCTCGAAAGCCTTTTCTTTCCTCGTCTCAACGGCGGCATCACCGTAGAGAATCTTCAGAGAGGAGCACTGTTCTGCATCAGTCAAGTCAAGGTTATAAGTTGCAGTCTCACGCACCGCAGCGGCGCAGCCAGTTCCAGCTCGTTTTGCATCGTCCGAGGATACAGGAAGTTCTGATACGTCAACGCCTTGGTCATAAAGGGCTTGAGTGACGTTGAAGTCCTTGGTCTCAAGCACAGAACTGATAGCGCTTGATACAACAGCCAAGAAAGCTGGGATGAACAGGGAATTGCACCGCATGTTGACTGAAATTTGCGGGAGAAGGCTAATTGGGAGGTGATGAAGGAAAGATCTGAGTAAAGATGTGTTGCGTTTCTTTTACACTGCGGCATTTATGCTCCATTGGTTTATGTAGGAAGGTTTTCTATTCCTAGGGCCAGCGCTTAGGCTCGCAGACGGCCAAGGATTGTTGATGTCAAGAAGACAATGATTCGTTGACGGGGTCGCACAATTATGCACAACCCCTCTGGTCTCTGGTGAGAAACCAACAGCAATTGCCTTCTCTCTGCGCCATGAATTGTGTTGGTTGATGGCTTAGAAGCAGCCATGGGGCGTAGGTGCTGTTGGTCCTGGGTTTGCCAAGGATATCATGCAAGAAACAGGGGCAAACGATCCCCAGAACTCTTGCTCAATCGTGGCAAGAGATATAGGTAAAAGGCTCTCAATAGAATTCCGTGTCATATCTTTTATCTTTAAATACGAATATCCGATGAATAGTACCTAAGTTATATTCTCGCTAATTTTATTAGGAGTCTCGATTATCGAGGACGAAGAGGAATGCTACCTGGCTACGAGATCCTGTTTGCATGAACACGGACGGGGAAGCGCCCGAAAAACGAGACCCTAGTTTTCATCCTTGTGAGCTACTCTCATACGTGCATTAAACTGTCATGGGTAAATCTATTCGTGGGTCCAGCCCGTCAGCAAGTTAGTCACTCTTCATCCCGTCTCGAGATCAATGCGAAATTACTACTGGCATTCAACTGGTTGGCAAATCGATACTCTCAGCAGAGTAACATTATGTTTTGCTTAACTGAAGAAAATCGTTACAGCGTGCCAATGCGTCTATTGGTTGCTGCCCTGGAAGAAGCTCAGCTTTCCTCGTCCTGGCGACTATTTACCTGTACATCGTTCCCGCATTCTTTCGGTTAACAGACCTTGCAAAAGGGGTTATTGAATCATATGCGATAGCCCACGGCGATGCGTTATTCATCCAGAAAGAGCTTTTTACAGTGTCGGCATGTCTGTGGTTCTGACTTTGGTCCACAAAGTTCTCGCTGCTCTGCATGTACAAGAAGCTCCTAGTCCAGCTGCCTTTTGATGTGAAGCTTCGGTATGCTTTGGTAGGATTTTGTGTCTTGGCACGTGGATTCGTCCGGAATCAATCAATCAAGGAGCTGATCGCCATTTGTGTGCAGAGACTGATTGGCAATATAATTACTCTCCTCTTTGGCTGCTCTAGTATGGAGGCCTGGTTCGCTATTGGGAAGTGCACGATACCTCGCGATGTGAGAGCAGCCACGATTAGCATGTGACTTGCGTATGCGACTGATGTTCTCACAGAACTGTTGAATAAGTACACATCGATGACATATCATCCAATGCTAACTCGGCTACAGCCATGTTGCCTCCTTTACGATTGATTGTCATGCTTGAGATGCCATTGTCGCGCAAATGGAGTATCGCAGCTCTCTTCGGCCTTGGTTGGGTTTATATCACCGCATTGGCAATCTGTGCTACTCAGATCGGACAGCTTGGAGGGTAGCCCACCGTGCCTTGGCTTGCTCTCGGGGGGACGATAGACGCAGCCATAGGTAAGTTCAACACATTCCGAGACCCCAGTCAAAGATACTAAACGCCCAGTCGTATCTGTCTATACCGATTAGCAAAGCTACAACCTTGATCGCGAAGAGACTCGAAAACAAGTCAGAACAAGAGTCGTTACCGGGCTGTCAAGGGTGGCCAGATTGAGATACCAGTCAACACAATGTGCATGTAGGCCACTCCGAGATGGGCGGCTGACAACCTGATCCATGCTGTTGGACCCTGAAGGGCGGCATAAATACCTACTTTCTTCAATTCAGACCAGAATAAAGCACTGAACAATAGCTCTATGGGGCAAAAAAGTATGATGAAACCTATAGAGATGCGGCCCGCAAGACTCAGCGCGTCTTCGGAACGCTCAGTAATCAGATCCCAGCCACTCTAAAATTAGAACAAGAAACAGACACCCGGTATCTCAGCCATGTTCGACAGCAGAAACCACACCCCGGAAGCTCTATGTAACTGGAGAATTGGGTAAATTGAAGTATCAAGTTACACCGAGGGCAAGAGCTTTCCCAGGGATGGGACGAAGTGAGTGGCTGAGTTTCTGACATCTGGGAGCGGGCCTTTCGTGAGAGCTAGCCGGGCCTGAAATTTGTTCATGAGATTGCGAGGATTGCGTTTATATAAAATAACCATTTCGAGCTGTTGTATTCGCACATCTTCGTTTGCTACCGCCACTTGCTTTCAAACATAATTACAAGTCCTATACGCAAGTAACCACCGATTCTTCCTAAAAAGATGATATTTGGCCGCGTTATTGGCGTACTTCTGCCATTCGCACTCGCAATTGCGGCTGCCATCTTCACCCTCGTTCCGGCACTCGCAGGCATCACCGACAAATCTCTCTACCTCATCCAGCTCGACTTTGAGAATCTTAGCATCAGTCCTGCAAGTGAACTTGTCGACAAGATCTTGCCGCGTGCCGAGACGGTCGAAAAGAATATTACTGCCGAACTCCTTGGGCTTGACAAAATCTACGACATCACGCCTTGGGGATACTGTCATACTGATAGAGATGATAAGCGGGAGTGCTCAAGTCCCAAGTTTGATTGGGTCAGAAAGACTATATCAACAGACCACATCAAGAGTGTTGATAAGGATGTCGAGGTCAAACTGCCTAAAGAGATCAAAGCTGCTATTAAGACCTTTGGGTCGATAACGAAAGGAGCTGAAGTTGCCTTCATTGTGGCCTTGATAGAGCTCACCATAGAGATTGCACTTGGTGTCTTTGCTGTTTGCTCTCGCGAGCTCACCTGTTGGACATGGATGGCAAGCGGGCTTGCTTCTGCGTTTGTCCTCGCGTCAGCCATTCTCTCTACTATCATGGCCTCAGTCTCGATTGGTGCCGTGGAAACTACTGCGAAGATCTATGGAGTCAAGGGAAAAGTCAACGTAGTTTTCCTCGCCATCATTTGGATTGGTGCTGCTTTTGCTGTCGCCGCAAACCTCCTCTGGATAGTACCGACCCTTTGCTGCAGCACTACAAAACGAAAGGATCCTGAAGGCAAGAGACTGCTCGAGCGTAGTAGCCACTCTGGAGCTTATGCCCTCATTGATGATGATCACGAGATGCAGCCGGCGTATCACAATCGTGGTCTGGCGCCATCTCCCCGGGCTGATCTTGCCTATGAACCATACAGCCACCAGGGTTAAGATCATGAGTCAGACGGAGAAGTCATGAGTGATACACTAGATTATTGGTATAACTGTAAGTGGTAAGGTTGTTTCGATGATAGGATCCTGTAACAGATTGAGGGGATAGCTGTACATTTAGACTTTCATTTTAGATTTATATACCGAAGCATTTGCTAAGCTTAAAGGAAAGAGACCAAAATACTTGCGACTAAATACGCATTCCTCCCTTATTGTAATCATGCATGTGGCATCCTTTTGAGACTTGGGAGTGAGATAAACTTCAAACCCTCCGCATTCAACAACTCAAAAACATCCTTTCGGTAAACATGTCCCCAAACCTATCGCCAAACCCCAGCCTGTCAAAATTTCAAAGTCTTTGATCGCCACGAGTGATCTTGTTGCAAAATGTTGCACTCGTAAAGAGAACATGGGCATGCTCTTCGCCACTGATTGCACTGACTTTCAGTCCAAGTAGTCATTATGTAATAGCATGCCTCAGTGCTGTTCAATTTGAGTCGCCAACAAAGAACTACTGAATTCCCAGAGTCCAATGGACTGAGAGCGGAGTTGTGCAATGGCCATGTCAGGGGGAGTAGTCGGACTTCATCAGTAAGCAGAGTGTCGACACGTCACAATGTCGGAGAAATTATTAAGCTTTACAGGCCAGACCCCTGACTCACCGGCTTTGACAAATCTCCACTAATTATACCAGGAAAAGCATGAGGGCCTACCCGCGAGTTAATTGAAACCTTATTGGTTCTAACCACTTCAGAATCAGTTGATTCTTGATATTTCAAGTTGGACTAAAGTCAAGGCTGACTATCATCTCATGCATGACCTTGCCACATAGTGAAGCCAATAATGAAGCATCAACGGGGTCTGACGAATACTGAATCACTCAAATATGAACTGCTGCAATGGACTCTTATGGATCAAACCATAGAGTACCGGTGCCGACGTCTCCCAAGTGAGAGTGGTCATCCAGGGCTCATAGAGTGGCAAATTGAGAGCACAAGCTGTTAAATACTAATCAGAGGCGCAGCACGGAGATTTTCTGTCATGAACTAATATTAGTATGATTACAGCAAATCGCCAACAGCTCAGTGGCCAACTGGTCAAGATATCTGTGTGGACCTCGTAAGCGGCAACGTGTCGGAGGTGCCTTAACATCAATCGTGGAAGTTCGCATTTGCAAAAGTTCGTAGCTGATGGTAGTTCCATGGTAGGGTAGACCCAGATGCAATGGAACATTAATGAACACTCTTAGCCAAATAAATCTTGCTAAAAGCCATATCTATTTTCCTTTTGAGTACTTAATACCTCAATCCGCTCAGAACCTTCCATCACTGCTACTCTCTTCAGTCTGTCTTGTTCTTGGACTGTCTACCCACCATGAAGCTCAACTCTTTCCTTGCTGTACTAGCTGGACTCCAGCCAGTTGCCGCTTGGGAATATGTCTATCTCGTCAACTCCAGAAAGGGCAATGAGATCTCTAGTGGAATGGCTTACTACGGAGAGGGCCACTCTGCCGCTAATATGGCCCACCCTGACGACTACGTCGATATCAGACACGGAAGCAACATTCAGTGGGAGGGACTGTCTCTCAAAGGTGAGTCAGTATGATGAATCTTTAAGAAGCTTTACTGATGATGGAAAGGCACTTTTGGAAGCGGGGTGAGCTTTACGTCCAACATTTTTGCTGATGCTGCCAGTGAGGAGATCAACAGTTGGGTTGGGACCGGAACAAACGGATATCAGAAGTTTAACTGCTACAAGGGCTTCAGCCCTAGGGGCTCTCCTTTTATCCTGTATAGTATTGATGGTTGGGATGTTTATGATATCTACTTCTGTATGAACAATGGCTAGGGGCTGGAGGGAAGGAGGCCAACAAATTTAGGGCTTCTCTACTTGGCACTGTCTGAAAAGAAGAGAACGGCCATTTAACTATGAGAAGTTTCTGAATTTCTTTAAAACATAACTTGTGACACGGTTTCACTAAGTCAGTACAGTGAGTACATCCGCGAGTAAGGCCATTATTCTCATAGTACCGTAGTTGTCAACTCCTTTCGTAGAATAGCAGAAGGAGCACAGCGGTCTTCCGTGAAGTTGGAGTATTGGAGCTCATTTATAAATAACAGACTTACAGTTCTACAATATAATCTTGCCCAATAGCGTTTTAGAGGCGTGCTGAGTTGTTTGTTGGGTAAGTCCTCTTTCTTTGCTCGCTCTGCCACAAGTGAGTTGTGAGTAAGGTTGTGAGTAAATAGTTGCCAGTTCTTATTCCCCTTGAAACAAGTGCTCTTAACGCACATTTGACATGAATCTCTTTCTTCTTGTTCATTCAAGTCCTCCTGTGTTCAGTCTGGCACGTGCTGCCGAAGCCCAGACATCTCGATGACAATAAGCCCTAAAATCCTTCGCATATCACTGTTCCCGCTCTAAATGCAGATCTCTTTTGACTATGCCTTGCTAATCCCCGCTTCGTGTCTTGAATTGGCATAGAGTATTTCAGCTACCGGCTTGCTTACTCTGTTTATCCAATCAAATAGTGGCAAGTCTTCAATCCCCTGATCCCAAATCCTCAGCTAAATTATGACCATGCGACACAATGTTCCGATAGTATTACGTAGACAGTGGAGATATTCATACTGGACTTCCACTTTTGAAGTAACGATAACCAAGCGTCCTGGCCTATTTGCCAAGCTTAATGAACATTGACACTGGATTTGGTGGTTGATCGGCAGATTTTGCTGTCAGCTCAGCATCGAGTTTCCTGATCTCCCGAGGCTTAGATGCTCTTCGTGGGGTAAAAAGGATCAAACCCCGACTCATTCCTTGAGGATAGCAATAGGCAGCAAGTTTATCTCGCCAAAGGATCCTAGATGCGACATTAACCCGTTAGAAGTGATGTCATTCATGTGGTACTGGGAAGTGAGTTGGCTGGAGACTCGGGCTTGGGAATCACTGAGTGCAACTCTTCAGAACAGTGAAAGGAATGCATATATATATATCATCAGCAGACCATCATTCAATTTCTTTTCATCAACCACAACCATTATTCAGCCTCCACAACCCAATCAAAACAGACACTCGCCACCTTGTATCAATATGCATTCTCCCCATATCATTCTCTTCGGCCTTTTGGCTGCCTCACTTTCATCCACCGTCACAGCCGAGCATCTACGTGTTGTTTGGTCCCAAGGTGACTTCTCTACCATCTCCGGACCCAGCGGCGGAAGCCAAAGCGGTCACAGCTCTGGCTTCACAATCCTCAAAGACGACGGCACTGCCATCTACAGCAAGGCATACCCAGCCGACCACTCTCCCTGCTACAACACCGGCGATGGACGCGAGTTCACTTTTGGTGGAGATTGCTGGACCAAAGAGCGCAAGTTCCGCTGCAAGTCCTCGTTTGCTGGTGACCCCGACTCTTGCGAGGTCAAGGACCAGGATGGAAACAGTCTTGGTACTGGAGAGGGCAAGACTGACACGACCTTCATTGGCATCGCTATCGCACAAGACTCTGCGTGTGTTGTTGAGTTCGATACTGATGATGATGAGGATTGCCCTAAGGATGAGGACAACAACTTGGGTGTTAGATCTGGTTAGCTATCATCAGCCAGCAGCGAGGGCATTGAAGTGCAATGTCTTTTTGTGTAAATATGTGTTCCTCGATTTCTTTTTGGAGGTGTGAGTTCGTTGCCCCTCCATCTAATAGACTCTGGCTTGCATCAGGAATCTTACCTTGTGTGTTTTCTGTATACCTGAAGCTTGATCATCCTGACGGAAGGGCGGCGGGCGGCCCTGCGTTATATACCATTAGAGACCATCTAGCCTTTCAGCCAAAAGCTGTGTTTTTAGGCACCGGTAAGAGGTACCGGTAAGGGCCTTTACCTTTATGTTGAGGCTAAAGCCTCTTTTAAACTCTCGACCTAATTCCAACCATGTAGTAGACCGGGTAGAGTCAAACGATCTGAGCCTCTTGCACATGATTCGATTGCCATGTCAAAGACACTTCGATACTCTCATATGATGACAGCGAATTTTTGGTGTCTCATAAGTTGAGATGGTCACCAATGAACACGATCATGTAACTCGCGCGTGAGTCTGAAAGGACGGATTTTGGTCTTTTATAAGATGTATTTATTAGCCACACTCTCGGCGGGCAGTATTGGTCGCTTTACACAGCCAATAATGGGCTTCGAAATATGTCAACACAATAGTGCTGCCACCAAAGGTTATTTATTTAGCCATCGACCTACTGACTAATGTCCTATCGGAGGTTCTGATAAGGCCGTGAGAAATTGTAAGAAATCACTGCTGAAAAGGTAAAAACTTTAAGTATTCTTAAGTTCTGAATTAATTAAAGGCCATTCGCTGGGAGTAACCTTGTCCCCAGAATGGATGGATTACTTTCCACTATAATTACACGTACATAAAGTAAATCCCCCTTACAACTATAGAGTTTCGGCTCATACTTGATCAGGCCATTTATGGAGAATTCTACGTATAAAGAACTTTCGATCAAATAAACAAGAATTTGTCAAATGCTGAAGACGAGGAGTCGAAATCAGTCATAATTTTGGTTAATCTAGAGATGTTTTGAGGGAGTATCGACATAGTTTGGTAGAACTGAACAAGCTTGATTGTCAGGAGTTTAAGGTAAAGTGTTTTAGGAAGCGAGGGCATTATAAATAAGTTATCAGATGCACTCGCCTTCTTTCTATCTTTCTCGATCTTTATTACTATTATCATCACAACTACAAGAAAGCGGGACAACTAGCCCAAGACATCCAGGAAAAGCTCTCGCGGACAAATCTCCTTGAATACTATTGTTCACCGAAAAGTCAGTCAACCCTACCCTTCGCCATTGTACCTCTGGTCACATCAGAGCCCCTCTCCTCGCTCAATGCTCCGACGTGATATTGACATTCCACAGCCAACACCGGGTTTTGACCAAATTCTCCACGAAAATATGCGTGGCAAGAAATGTGGTTCTTTGAATGTGAGCCCACCCCCGTCATACCGCGGGGGTTTGGAAGATGAGGACAGTGGCTGCAGTGAAGATCTGGGGATTTCCACGTTGCATGGATGCGCTCCAGATGTTAAACCCGAGATGAACGACCAACATAGGTCAATCTGGGATCAAGATGGCCATTTCGACAGGTATGGCCAGTTTGGAGCTGTCCCGTATGATTGCACAGTCAACAACCGATCGTATTTCCAGCACGTCCCAAGTTCCTACCCACCACCGGCCTATGGCCATATCGCTCCCTCACAGCTCGATTCAGAATCAGATGTATTTAACGACGATGCACAAGTCAAAACAGAACCCAAAAACTACGAACATGCTGATGCTATCCTGAGAGAATTGCAGAGAGTACACATGGTAAATGTGCAGCTGAGGACAGAACTGATGATGAGGATCCAACATCAGTATGCCGTATGCTCGCAGTCCATGGGTGTTGTCCAGGGGCAGCTGAGCCAAGCAAAGAAGTCGATCGAGCTCTGGGGTGAACAGACTGAAACAAACACGAAACAGCTCGAGGCTTTGGATGGCCGATGCCATGACCGTCACATCGATGCACAGGGCTCGATCAAAGAACTCAGCGATCTCATGATATCAGACATCAAGGAGCGGAAGAAGCTCAGACATTGCCTAGAAGGAAAGAGCTCGATTCAAACTACCTGAATTTTGAGATATGCCACAGACAGTGAGAAATGCCAGACGAATCTGGGGTCAGAAAATTTACAAGAGGTTGATTATACAGTTGGGGTTGGGACTAAGCGGGAGTTCCTAGAATTTTCGTAAAGCAATTTCTTTGGCGGATTTAATGCAACCATTTGTCGTGGGAGAGAATTTCCCACAAACATCGAAGTCTGACCAATAAGCAAGACGTGATTATGTTAAGATTTTGTGTGCCTGATAACAATAATGGTGTTGGAAGTCTAGTTGATCTGAAGGCGAATGGCGTTTGTGGTAACTGGGCTAAGGCCTTCCTCTTCCTGGCATGATTGGGTGGAAATCACCACAGCAAAGACCCGTGAACGTTAGCACAACTGTTGATGAAGCTTGGCTTGATTAAAGGAGAGAGAGCCTATTTAATAATTCCCTTTTTCATGACGACAAACCGTCAATCCACATTACCTAATCAACAAGGATCTTGCTTACGCACTCCCAATTTAGTTTAGGTAGATACGCAGCAAAGATGAAACCTGCTTGACGTTGCAATTGACGTTGCAATTTCCCAATAAACAAATTGAGGTCATCATCATCGCAATGTCTGGGCATCAGAAGTACGCGGGCGGAGGCTCATCCCCAGTTGAAGTAACGTCGGCGTCGGATAATAACCCCGTTCAGATTATTTTGACTCCGCCTACGCCAATCGTCTCCACTGCCAATTTTGACCGACGAGGGCAAGACACGTTCAAGGAGGTTCTCCCTGCGATGTCTGAGGAGAAAGAAGTTGTTCAGAAGACAGACGGATCTGACGAGAAGGAAACTTATGTTGTAAATGAGGGGCATGATGAGAAGGAGGTCTATAGACCCGCCACGGAGAAGGAGGTTTATGACCATGGACTCGAGAAGGAGACCCACGACTTGAGGCTTCATGATAGGCATGATGAGAAGCAAATCTACGACGTAAGCCAACGTATTGCTCAAGCACAGCGTATCGAGTCACCAGAGAAAGAAGTTCTCCCTCAAACAAGCCACGAGGATCACAAGGGGTTCTACCATCCAGATGGCTCAGCCCAGTCTTTACCAACTCAAGACAAAGAGAAGGAAGCCTCTATGGCGGATCAGAGATACAACAGTAACACGGATGAGCGCAGAGAGAGCGTCTCAACCGCATCCACCGAAACATCAGAGAAGAAAGATAGCGCAGCTCGAGGTTACTACCAACGCCAAGTCAACAAGTGGAACCAAGCAGTCGACAAGAAGAAGAAGGCATGGACGACATTCACCAACACTTCAAGTGCGGCCATAACAGAGAAGGCCAATCAAATCGACAAGGGATTCAAGGATCGTTGTACGGCGTTCGAGAATGGCACTACAGCCAAGTTGAACCAGCTTGATAGAAGTATCAGCGACAGTGTTGACCGGGCCGGAAAGAATGTCAACAACAAGGTTGCGAATTGGAAGACGGACATGGGGAACATGAAGAATCAGAGTGTGAGTAGTGTCAAGACATTGGGATCCCGGTGTCAAGTTGGAACGAAGGAGGGGAAGTCAGAAAAGGTGACACAGTGATGATTGGAGTTCAGTGTCGATTTCAGTCCGGTCTCAGCATTTGCTTCTGGTTAAGTCTGCTCATATACGATAGCACACTCCTTGGTCTCAGCATCGTAACATATACATTCATTATCGCATCCTAATACCACTCAAGCCCGTCATATGTTCCATCCAATTTCCCATCCTTATCAAGCTTGATTACCGCCTCTTTGGTCCTCCTTGTCATGAGCTTAGGGTACTCGGGTGATGTAACCGGAGGCGCTGGCTGGGTTGTATCCTGACGAATCCAAGCCACACCGCGGGCTCCATTAACGGTTTTGACAGCATCGCGCAGGGTAGCTATATCGGATTCTTCAAAGGCTCCTCCTAGCACAACGGCGCGGGGAGCATTATTGTAGTTCCCGGAGCCGATGGCGCTGCTGTCAGGATGAGATGGTGGACTTTTACCGGCAAGAAGAGCTGGTATGATGACTTGTCCCGAGCCTCCAGGTAAGATGAATTGAACGACTGATGGCATTAGTATTGGCGGTGTAGTGGTTCTATTTTCTACCTTCAATCTCTGGCTTGAGAGCTGCAATCACTCTTTCACCGATAAATTCAGTTTTTCCGCAGAGGATGATTGGGATCGGGCTCGTTTCCGACATTCTGGTTACTATCGAGATGGAGTTTTAAGGGTAAGCAGAAATAGAAGTGACCCTGTCTGGTTGACCGCCAGGGTTGTATTTAAGCCAGGTTCAAGCCAAGGCCAGACCCCAACCTAAATGCTGACGCGACATGATCATGAGGGGTAAGACCTAAGCTGCAAGCATAGAATGCTATGCTTATTATTCTGCTATTTTAATTATTGAAGCTATTCATGAATATTCATGTGCCCGCACTGTGAATACCTCGGGAGTTGTCCCAGAGGAGCCTGTTGGTTTCGGATCAAAGGATCGCCAAATGCCGAAAAGAATTGACATCCACTGTAATTACCGCCCAAAGCGAGCGCTGGGTACTGCAGATCAGGCTGATCAGCGATAATCAAAGCCACAAATACGGGCCTCAGTGGAAAAATTCTACTGGTCTCAAATGACGTTGTTGGCGATCGACCCATCGATCATTTCAATCATGACAAGTCATCGACTGCAAGGGTGAGAAAAAGAAGAGATCAGCTGGAATAGCTAAGACTTGGCAGCAAGGGATAAACGTGCGTGCGACGATCACTCTCCTTGCTGTATGTATGTCAGACGCAAGGGCCGTCCGTGTGTGATATTAAGCCACGCGATAATCTGGCCTGTCAAAAGGGAAAAACATCTTCATCGGAGGGTTTATTCCCTAGCGACATTGAGCGCTTTGACTCGGGTGTCTTGTTATGGTTAATGAAAACGGTAACGACGGTCGTTAGCATGGCAATTGACTCTTGACACTGACGCTTAACGGCCACTGGGGATTGTTCTATTGCCAAATCGGTAAGCAGTTCGTCTGGCGCTTTACCTCGTAGGAAATGACATATCGTGTCTCACTCCCAAATCGACGTGTTCTGCCGATTGGCGTTACACCCCACAGCCCTGCAGCGAGCCAAGTCCACTGAGAAGTGATAGCTTCGGCATTCTTTTCAGCTTTACTTTTGTGAACTGGAGCGGAAGACTCCTGATTCATGTACCAGTACAGGCGTACGTCATCCGTCTACTAGCGACACCTCGTCCACGATGGCGTCGCGACGGGTTATATTCCACTAAGAAGTTAAACTGCGGCACAGTGAAGCTACCGGCCACTGGTAAGAGTACCCGGCTCAAGATCACCAGTTAAACTCGTCGATACGATTATGCATCGCGATCCTTTCCATGTCAACGGCGCTGTCCAATGTAACCATGTCGGTAGAGGCCAGAGTTCATGTCAGGAACACACTAGCTCAACCCGCTAAATTAGCTCTCGTTAACTTCCGTCCCCCAAATGACGCTCAGATCGCGATCTTCAAGAACTTCCCCTTTCATAACGATCGGGACCTGAGCGTTGGAACTCAAATCGCCATTGGATAGCAAAGATTGATCGACCAATTCCTCAGAAAAGATTGACGTTATTTCGAAAATGACCACTCACATTGCACGGGCAGGGGAGTTAAGTAGGGATGCGATACGATACGGAACGAAACGAAACAAAAAGCAATCAACACCCTTTGCCCAGGCGTATACTAGCCACTTAATGGAATAGGTCATTGTCTCATTCTTGCTTTTCCATCTGAGTCGTGGCTTATCACACATTCGCGCTACCGGCCGTTCTGCATCATAGTCAGGTATTAGGACACGGTCCCTTTGAAAATGCAGACTCAACATCTTAACCTCGTTGACGACGAGATGGATTCCCAACCTCCGCCCATTCCGCTACGAGCACAAACACCAAGACGACAACTTACGACGAAGCAGAGGTATGGCATGTTCCAATTGACCAATTTTGGAGAGAGATTGACGGTTTAGCTTTGAGACGCAGGATCTAGGCGACGGAATGGCAAACTTCGACCCAGAGCTTTTACAGGCACCGTCATCGAGAGCCTCGAGCCGAGCCATGTCGTACCGAACGCAAGAATCGCAAATATGGTCACATAAAGACAGAGATGCATCATCAATCTCGTCCGTATACGTTCCTACACATCTTCCTGCGCTGCAAGCAAAAGGTGCTGGCCTGGATCGTGATGGATTGGAGCCATTGACCGAGGAGGAATATGACCCCGCGTCATTCGACCTCGTCGTCCCAGCGCATGCGATGGGAAAGCAATATACCCTCGAGACACAGTCCGAGCTGCTTTTCTCTGTGAAGCATCTGTCTGTCATCTTCGACGACCCTGTTCTCCTGCAGCGCTTCACGAACTACTTGTCTGCGTCGCGGCCAAGTTCAGTCCCCCTTTTGACATACTACCTCGACACGCTCAAGGCGATGAAGGCAATCAATTACGCCAATTCGCTGACGGGATCGCTCCAGGCAATTGATGGCCATGATTTCACAGCCGATCCTGTCACTGCGACTGTCAACGAGGCGTTGGCGAAGCGGGCTACTGAGGCTTTCCAGGCCATGGTAAACCATGATCTACCTGCATACATCACCCACACGTATATCCAGACTGTCAGCATTACAATCAAGAGAAGGATAACGGACACCCTGGCGCCTCAATTGCGCGATCTGTCGGAAGGTCTGGCAGAGGTGTTCTGTTTGACAGACCCTTCGAGATCCGACAACCCAATTGTTTTCGCAAGTGAAGGTCAGTTACCCATCGACGTAAACGTGCCGCAAATGCTAATATGACTGTAGAGTTCCACCGAACGACTCAGTACGGAATGGACTATGTCCTCGGCCGCAACTGTCGCTTCCTTCAAGGCCCCAAGACGAACCCATTCAGCGTCAAGAGGATCCGCGACAAGCTCGCAGCCGGCCAAGACCACTGCGAAACGTTCCTCAACTACCGTCGTGATGGGTCACCGTTCATGAACTTGCTCATGGTCTCTCCGCTGTACGATTCTCGCGGCGTTGTGCGATACCATCTCGGTGCCCAAGTTGACGTTTCCGGTCTCGTCAAGGAATGCGCTGGCTTAGACTCGCTGGAGACACTCATGGCGGATGAGAACCCCGAGAACGAGCGCTACCCTGGCGAGTCGGAGCAAAGAAAGAAGGATGAGGAGAAAGATGAGTTCCAAGAGTTGGCTGAGATGTTTGATCTCGCGGAACTCAAGGCCGTGCGCGAAGCAGGTGGTGCCTTTCACCGCACGCATCAGCAAGATGTTCGACAAACAGATACAGTTCCTGCGAATTGGAACAAGCCGCGCCTGGTCTTCCGCGACGACGCCACCATCAACCGACGCCCTTCGGATCCCGTCCTCCATGACACAGCCATGGCAAACTTTGGTGGTCGTCTCAGCGGCATCTACAAACACTACCTCCTCGTCCGACCCTACCCCAGTCTCCGCATCCTCTTCGCATCTCCGTCACTCCGCGTGCCTGGAATGCTACAGAGTTCATTCCTCTCTCGCATCGGTGGCTCAGACCGCGTCCGCGAAACCCTCACCCAAGCCTTCGCGGGCGGCAACGGTCTCACCGCCAAGATCCGATGGCTGTCAAAGGCAGAGGTACAGACTAAGAACCGCAACTCTCGCGCCATGGATCATTCTGCCAGTGGCGATGGTAGTCAAGCTCCTCCTGCAAACCAGGGCCGTAACCGCTGGATCCACTGCACGCCTTTGTTAGGCTCTAATGGAGCTGTAGGTGTTTGGATGGTTGTTCTTATTGATGATGAATCAGATCAGGCTTTTATTCGAGGTTTGAGAAGAGAAGCTCCGCCGGTGCAACCGCAGCCTGTTCAAAACCAGCCTGCCCAACACCAGCCGCATCAGTCACAGTCGTCGCATGAGCTGTACGGTGAAGATGATAAGATGAGTCTGAGCAGTTTTGCAGCCGCACATAGGAATCTGTGATGGAGGTGAAAGACCTGGGCTTGTCAGAGTAGATTTATGAGCGTACGAGTATAAGCCTGACACTTGAGGGCTATATAGTCATATTAATGATACCTTCTTTTTTCCTTCTTTTGTAAAACTTCCCTCACGCTGGTGGGGTCTTCGTTGAACGTCTGATGAATACCCATGAAGCTCATGACCCACCACGCACCAACTTCTTCTTATTCCCGTGACTCTCTATACGAGACTACGTCAGAGAAGCTTCCATGGCATTCCCAAACAGATTTAGTGAATCCTTTGACAGTTTTGACAGCTTATGCGGCCCGTGCCGGGCGGGAAGCCAGCTAACGTTATTCTAGAAGCTGGAATGCAATGTTTATGCTAAACTGGTATGACCTAAGCGGTGATGAGTTCTAAAGGGCGCCGGCGACAAGGTCGTCTTGGTTGATTCCCAAGACAGCTCTCTTACAAATTAACAATGTCTACATACCGAGACTCGCCCGATATGACCGACCTGACTTCTGCTGCAATTGTTCACTAATTAGTGTCATTACCCAATTCCGCAGCCTTCGGGGACCTCCAATTCATATTTTGACTACTGCCTTGTATAGCCTTCGAATCGACTTCGAATGTCAATCAATCATCATCGCGCCAAGTCAAACACCATCATCCTCCTGACACGTGAGATTGCGACATATACCCCGCGGATGGTGATGGAGCCGTATGCCTAAACTGGAAAGGAGCGGCGATGATATAATGTTAGTGTAACATGCGTATTCAACAAGTATAAAAGGTTTTATGTAGATGCCACCGATTCCGATTCCAAATATCCAATTCTAGAGAAAGAAAAAAACCCCAACCTCATCAAGCCTTTTATCAACCCACTCAAGCATGTCTTCTTCAATCGTCCCAGAGTATGAGGCTGCGAATCAGCAGTATGCTGCAGCTTTCAACAAGGGAGATCTCGCCCTGCCTCCATCTCGGTATGTTTTCTGAATGATACAACATATTCACCCAACTAATCGATCGTAGCCACGTCGCTGTTATTGCCTGCATGGATGCTCGTCTCGACCCAGCTCAGGTCCTCGGGATCGAGCTCGGCTCCGCTCACGTAATCCGCAATGCTGGTGGTCGAGCCACAGATGCTCTTCGCTCTGTCATCATTTCACAGCAGCTTCTTGGAACCCGCGAGATCGTTATCGTCCATCACGTATGTCTCTCTTGTCTAATAACGGAATGATAAACTAACAAAGCCTAGACCGACTGCGGTATGCTCACCTTCTCTGATTTGGATCTCAAGACAAAGGTTCGTAAGGATCTTGGTGAAGACGTCGATCACATTGCTTTCCTCCCCTTTGGAGACCTTGAGCAGAGTGTCCGCGATGATATCGCTTTCTTGAAGAAGAGCCCTCTGGTTCTCGATGTTCCTATCACGGGCTATATCTATGATGTCAAGTCGGGCAAGATCAACAAGGTTGATGCTTAGATTCAGCCAGTGAAGTGAGATCGTTGGGAGTTAGGGTGTTAGTGGGGTGGGCTGTTTGGAGATGATACCAAGTCGTGGCGTTGTGAGGCTGTGTTCAAGATGATACCAGAGAGAGTACAGATAGTAATTTATTATTATCTTTTTGTAAGGAGACTTGATGACCGTGATAGGGCCAAAAGATCCAAATCCAGAAAGGTAAAATAAGCCTAGCAGGTCCTAGTTGAAGTTTAACAAAAGGAATGTGATAAATGAGGCAGTAGGTATATGATCCATGATAGATCCATCACTTGTCGACATGAAGGTCTTCAATGATCTTGTCAGCGGCTGCAAGAGCGAAACAAGCAGCAGTGAGTGTAGGGTTACAAGCATTCTGGGTAGGAATGACACCGCATCCCCCAAGAACAAGGTTATCAATACCCCAGGCTTTACCGTTCTTGTTGACAACACTGTCAGCTGGCGTGCTTCCTGCGCGGTATGTGCCGCAGATATGAAGGGCGGAACCGGGAGCAAGATACTTGGGCTCTGCACCAGGAAGAAAGCCGCCAAGCTTTCTAGCTACCTCAATCATGCTGAGAGAAAGGTGTTAGAGATCATTGCTGAGCTACTCATAAACGCAGCGGAAGGGCTTACTCTGTGATCATTCGCTTGCAGCGCTCCTCGGCCTCCTCGTCCAAGACAAAGTTGAAAGTTGGCTGTTTCAGAAGGTCAGCCCAAACACTCAACGTATGATGAAACTTGCTTCCACTCACCTGAGGCATTCCAAACTGGTCCTTTGTCTTGTTAGAGAATGTGACGTAGTTTTCTTGGTCAGGTTTCATGTAGCCAAACCAGCGCAGATCGACTACAAGGCGTTGATCGACGTTGGATGGAACCTCTCCATAACCGAAGGCATCTCGGTGAATCTGAGTGTGCCAAGGATACTTCTCGGACAGCGGGAAATAAACCTGAGGGTCTGGGTCGTTGAAAGGGAAGGGAAGGGGATCATTTCCGTGACTTTCTCTGTGCGCTTTGACGACGCCTTCGCCCTCGACACTGTTGACCAATTTCCTATCAAGAACAACTTGACAGAAGGCCATCGGCTGCTCAGTCAGGTAGTGGCCCTGAGAAATGTGCCTATTAGCTTGCATTCCGGCTATATGGCAAGAAATCTTACCAAAGCTGGAAGTCTTGACTTAAGTCCAGACTTGTGGAGGATACCGGGAGTGAGAACAGCTCCAGCACAAACAACATACTTCTTAGCATGGATGTAGTACTTCTGGTTCGTTTCAAGGTCATTGATCAAAGCCCAAGCAATTTCACCCTCGGGACCCATCTCCAATTTGTCGCACTGAGTGTTAGGTCTCATGTCAAAGAGCTGTTCCTCGCACTTGTAAAAGTACTCAGGCTTAGAGAGTTCCCCAAGAATGGTAGCAGTGCAAGACCACTCTACATATTCCTTGTTATCGTGGTTTCGCTTACAAGCCAGCGGCATGCTCTTCATCTCACGGTCGGGGTAGGCCTCAGTAAGGACACGCTTAACCAGCTTCTGGCGGACAGAGTCGTCAAAAGCATCGTCGGTCTTGGTAAAGAGCTTTTCTGCCCGGCCATATAGAGTGTTCCACTCGCTATCACTGAAAAGGTCAGAGCGCTCGATCCCCTTGTGCTGTCGAGGAGTGCAGCATGTCCAGTGAGATCCCATACCACCGACGACACGAGTCGCAGCTGCGGCGGGAAGGTTGCCGTAAGATTTCTGGTCTGGGTTCTGGCCATTGAGGACGTAGGCCGAGTCGGTAGGTCTCTTTGCTTTAGCATAGTCCCTATCATGAGAGGGAATTACCTTACCGTGGGGCCCAGGAGGCCGGTTCCATGACAGGTCGCGCCGTGTTGGTTGGCACAGAGAGTGGATGCAGTTCTCCCTAGGCACACTATGAGTTCAAGTCTCTCTAGAAGGTCAAGTCAATATACCTTAACAGTGCTAAATGCGATATCAGTCTTCGGAAGCCCTACAATATTGGCTGGGATGAACTTACTTGGTGAACAAGCTGATATCCTTCTGAACTGCAACGCTGTTCTTCTTATGATCACCGATGCGTCGAGTTTCCCTGATTCACTATGAGACACTATGAATATGTTCATGTTGACATAACTAACTGCTGGCCGATATCGATCATCGTAACCTTGATGCCTTTCTTGACAAGGCTATGGGCGAAGGTGGCACCGATTGGGCCAGAGCCAACAATGAGAACATCAGTCTCTTCCCAACGAACGCCGTCGCTAGCAGAGTTAGGACTGGGGGTAGGCTTATGGACCATGATTGTAAAAGAGTGACTGAAAAGAGTGTCGAGAGGCTGGAAAGAGTATTTTGGAGGGTGTAAAGAGCTGATGGTGGTCAATAGTGAGACTGAGAGCAACCTTCTTATAGATTTCAACCATCATCCGTCAAACCTCATCCCTTGTGATGTTCCCCAACTGGAAATAGAATATCGAGGCCTACGCCCAGCTGAAAATGTGATTGAGGAGTACGAGTCGTCACATATCTGGAGACCCGGCAGCGCTGGCACATGGATAGACCTCACAGCGAAGAGCGAGACTGTTGAGAAACCCATCTCTCTCTCACCTTTGCAAGTGAGTCCAATTCTCCCTATCGTCCGGGCAACTCGAGCCATTCATTCAACCTTCTCCGAACAGAATACCCCAGGGAAATGCCAAGGCTATCGGGGGCTGGCTGAGAGGTGAAACATTACACAAAACAAGCTGGTGGAGATTACAGACCGAGACAGAACATTCCGAATCGTATTTTCCTAGGATTCCAGGGCAGGCCATGCTTGAATTAGCATCACCTAACGGCCTAATATACAACCCGTGTCTCAAGTATTACACGTAACTTTCTTCGTCAGCTTCAGCTGTGGCGCAACGGCTTCAAGGGACCTGAATATCTTGAACAGACTTTACCTAATCAGGACTGCATTTGAGACGTTCGAAATTCCATCATTAGGATCAAGCAGTGCGGTAAGGGTAGCATCAAGCCAAGAATCTACTCTTGCAAAAGAAATCATGGCATAAGAACTTTTGATAGCATTTAAAAGTTGAGATAATGTTCCTGGAGCTGATAAAGACCTAACCAAGACTAGTATGTCATGACTCAAATATCCTTCAAAAGAGCGTCCAGATTTGCCTCCAAAAACAAATCGGAATACAAGCCATTGTTAGGCTTGCTCCCGATTCTGGTAGATAGGATTAGTAGTGAATCCCAAGTTCAGACTCTGCCAATTCCACAGCATGGCAAGGTCACCCAGCTCAGCCTCAGAGATTGTCTGCCATCCCATCTCCAGCTGGGGCTGCCCAGCAGTAAAGCTCTGCATGTCACTGGTAACATCGCTGGGCCAGGAATGCCCATTTGGCGCAGTGGGGTTCATCTGCTGGGTGTAGGCGTAGTTCTGGAACTCGTGGTCCTGAACATCCTGAGGAAACTGCATTAAAGGCTGCCGATCAGCCTGCATTCTGCCAGGAACCACTGGGGGCGGGTTGTTGTAAGGTTGGTATTGGGGGAGAGCATGCTGCACAGGTTGAGCCAACACCTGTGCCGGAGCTGGTACGATTTGGGCTACCTTAGAGCCTGGCAGTCTGGCGGCTGCAGGAACAGGAATAGCACCATTGCTCCCAGGTGGTTGATCGAATCGACGCTTCTTGTGAGCATCAACAGCCTGCATCCCGGCGGTCGACGGCAGTTTCTTAATCAGCCGTCGTAACACGTCATAGGGAGCTTTGGCTGTGTTAGTAGCGGTGCGCAGCTTCTTCAGAGTCGCGAAGGCTCTGGCGATAGAGCCGATGACTTCTTCGCGACGCGGCACGATACCGTCTTCAGCGTGAATAATGACTGAGCACAGAAGAGCCGCTGTGTCGAAGATACAGAATGGCACAAAGTGGAAGGTTGTGTCTCTAGTCCATACGTACTCAAAGAACCGGTGAACGGCTTCCATGAGACGAAGGGCATAGTCAATGCCTGTATCACGAAACTCGAGATCAACAGCAGGTGTAGTTGACTTCTTCATCGACTTGGCCATGTATCCTCTGAAAGGTCCAAGAGCAATGGAGAGGGTGCAAGTATGCATGTAGTGACGATGCAAGGCAATCCACGGCAGATCCTCGTTAGTAGGGGTATTGGGATGATCCAGAGCATACTCAGGCGGAAAGGTCTTCATGAAGCCTTCTAAAATGACTTGATAGTCTCGAATCTCCTCAGGCTCAGTCAGAATCTTTGGTGGACCAAAGCGTTTGAATATGAGGCTGACAAGTTCGGACTGAAGCTTGAGATGCAGCATGGGAGAAGCTGGATAGTCTTCGAGTGTCAGACTTGGAAGACCGATGTCACATTCCGCGCGGTCGATGAGCATTGGACGAGCCAATAGTGATGAAACGAGCCTGGATCTAATTAGTATGTACAGAGGTAGCTTTGCAGGTAGTGCCTACCAGTCCCAGGAGTCAACGATACACCATAGCCGTTTCTTCATCTCCAGCTCAAACCCTGGCAGTTGGCCTTCGGGCTTTTTATGAAGATCTGGACAGTAGTCAGCACTGCACTACTCAGTCACCGACCATCAACTTACTGATCATCTGGGCTTCTCGAACAACAGCACCGAGGACTTGCCAGCACTCTGCGAACCGCGCCTCAGCCTTGAACCAGTAGCACGAATGCAATAGGTACTGGACTGTGTAAACATGGCCATGGCCGACGGGGATGGCGCTGTGAAGCTCTCGAGCAGCATTGTGGTATTTCTGCGTCAGCTCCGTGACGGATTCACCAACATCACTTTCAATTTTGGCTCGATGCTGGCCGTCGACATGCTGCACAGAACAGGCGCAGACCATGAGTAGCAAACAGGTCCATTGGACACCGCAAGGTCGACCTTTGGTGTAGTCATCCCACCAGCGGGAGTACTCCTTGCTGAAGTAGGGTGGGTACACGATGTAATAGTAAAAGTTGACGACATCAAGAAAGCTCTGGACCAGGGAATCTGCTAACTGTAAGATGATGATCACGCGACAGTATTGGCGGTCTTACCAACGACGTGTCTCGGTGGTAACACGTCTAAAGCACGCTTCAACTGAGCGCTGCTCTTTGGGTCAAGCCTGTACTGCTCAGAAGGCTTTGTACTTCCTGACTGTGTGATGTGAGCAAAGGTGCGACAGCGAAGAGGAGAAGACTTACGTCCTGATCAAGCTTTGTCAACAAATGAAGACGACTGTATCCAATCGCTTCCAAAACATCGCCAACATCCGAATCACTCCCGTCATCCTCTCCCGCCTGATCTCTCTTTCTCTTGACCTCAACAGAGGCCGACCAAGCATCGTCACCAGAGCCAGTCTTAAAATCGTCCCTGAAACGGCATTGATCGGCCACTTTTCGCTTCTGACAGCTGTTACAGGGCCATTGACGGTTGCATTTCTGCTTGCGCCGATGACACTCTGTGCAGGCGGAGCGTAGGAGAGCTTCTGATTGGGAAAAAGCCTCTACAGAGGACTTCCGAGAATCATCGGGCATGGTGATGTCGGGATGAGTTGGACGTGCAGAACAAAGGGCGGGGCATCAGATCTTGGGTTCATCTAGATTTATGTTTAGTGATCTACGATCGACGGCTAGTCCCGATATGGTAGAGATCCGCTCCGTGTAAGGGGCTTCGGAGACGGAATAACGAGAACAGATGCAAGAATGTTTTTCCCTTAGGTGAGGCTTGTTATGTCTCAGTTGTTTGGTTGCACGCTACCGAGACTTCAAGGATGGTGGACCCCCTGTTTTCGATACAGGGGCTGAGTGAGATTGAGCGGAGAGTACAGAGGAGAACCGAGCAACTCGAAAAGAGGGGCAGTTGGCTTTGAACAGTGCAAAACAGGATTAGGCGTCACACAAGTTAATCCACGAAATGATAACGTAGAGTTAAATGGCCATTCTCAATTTAATCCATTCTCGTGTCCTGGAAGCATCTCCGATGTAGTCAATTGGTGCCTGATCCAGATCCCGCGATGATGTGACACAAGTTCAAAACATCATGGCTGCTCTTGTCGGAACCAAGCCAATCTGTTCAGTCTATTCTTAGCAACCAGAAGCCAGCATCCTCTCTGTTTTCCACATATGGCGGAGGCTCGGGATAGCTGTTAACAAAGGGGACACGCATACCATGCAGATCCCCATTGGAAGCGCACCAGACCTGTTTCCAAGCTCGAGCCTTCTCCGGATCCGAGTTCACAGGTCGAGCATCTTTAGTGATATAATCAAAGATTTTCCCAGGTAGAGCAAAGCCGCACTCTCTAAATTTGGGTCTGCCCTTGACAAACTGGAGCAGTTTGCTGAGAATTTCATCGTGCGCCTTCGGGTTCAAGATACCGCGCTGAATGTACTCCTTCTCAAACGATACGCATAGTCTCCGAAGATGAGGGAAGTTTGTGGGTGACAAGACATCTAGAACATCACTCATCTGATCGACATTTAGCTGGGGCGGGTGGAGTAGCCTGCGTGTGGCGTTTGTGTGTTCGTCGTGGTGCCCATCACAAGCTTCATTTTCTCTCTCGAGCAGCCACCTGATTTCAAGAGAAGTGACCGAAGCGAGCCTTTGAGAAAGTACTAGCTGTCCGATACGCGATATCATCGCCTCACCAGACATAGCAATCGTGTTGCTCGAGTACAGTAGGTCAATCATCTCAGCGTAACTGCCAGGGTCAGTCAGCATTCTGTTCCTGATGTGGCATATCGCTCATTACTGACTTCTGACGACATGAAAGCAGCCATCCCATCACGCCAATTTTGTCAGGCTCTATATCGCCATACTTGCAATCATCTCCCCAGAAATGCTGCTGTTCAGCTCTGATTCCTCGTGGCGTCTCTCTGCGATGGCAAATAGAACCAAACCACTGCCAAGACTCGACTTTCTCGTCATCGGATGTATGCTTCTCTCGAAAGGACAAACTCATATGAACGCGGCGATCACCAAAGGCCAGTCGCAGAATATCTCGTCGAACATTGGGAGGAACCTTGAACCATGGCGACTTTTGGAAAAGCGGAACCGGTTTCTGAACCGTCTCACTACCATCTTCATCTCGGAAGCCCAGCGGCGTCATGGCACGGGGCCGTAAATCAGGCAACAGCGGCATCTCACTCACATGGTCTCTCCAATGAGGCAGAGAATCGTCCACCTCATCAGGCCACCAACAGCACGGAGAAGTTGGTGAATATCCAGGTGAAGCAGGTGAATATGAAGGTGAAACATGTGTTGCCGCCGCACTGTGTGAGGACGGAGTGTCTACGTGGTAAAAGTCCGACCACTGATGCGGTGAGAGATACTGTTCTTCTTCTTCTATCTGTCTCAGTGCTTCTGCTCCAGTCTGATCTCGTCAGGCGAAGGACAAGAATTGCACAGCAACGAACCTGTTTCCAGTGCTTCCGGCAGCTCTGGGTCTGGGACCCGCCCCGTCTCTGAGGAGTTATCCATTGTTGCTCCTTGAAGAAATGTGATGATGGAAGAGGAAAAAGAAAAATCATGTTGGTTGGTTGCCTGCTGCGTTTCATATGCTGATCAGAGACAGTGCACGTGCACGTGCATGTCCTGTCACGTTATGTAATCCAAATTTTATTTTAGGGTAGGGTACATTGGGAGTTTGATAAAATTTTGGACGAGATGAAGAATATGCAGATCATATCACCGGAAATAAGGGGAGTTGTTAAAGTTCTGCTGTAACTTTGTATAAAAGATAAAAAAGGTCATCACTCGACGCAGCCAACTCAACTGAACAAGTATTCACTGAGACCTCATACATCACAGCTTCGACTCGGGTTCTCTGGTAAGTGTCAGCCAAAATGCTTTCGTTTTGAGTGCCAGATTGTGGCTGCTTACTTGTACTCGTTCTTCATCTCTCTAAGCTTCTTCATAACCCTAACTGGATCTGTCTCTCCAGTTGCACTTTGAATATTGGGATCCTATTTGGTCAGCACTGGGCTCTAAGCAATGTTGATGTAAAGACTAACATGTAGTCTCATGAACACATTGTGTTGCTAAATAATAGATGTTAGTCAAATGTTTTTAATCAACCCATGTCATGAGACTTCTGCCCGACCTTTTCATGTCCAATCGTGTACCTGCCCACTGTGACGGGGTTTGCCTCGGAGAAGCTCAGAAGCTCTCGCACCGGTTCGCTCTGGGATACAGACACTGCAAACTTGGCATTGCTTCTAGTGTACTCATGGCCAGGCTATATTCGTTAGTCTAATCCCTACAAAAGGTTGACCCTGAATAGGGCAACTTACAAAGACGACTGTATCGTCGGAAAGTGATGCAAGATGCTTGTTCAACGCCACGTGCATCTCCTCTGCGGTCCCCTCAAAGAACCTCCCGCAACCTGTTATATATCTGTGAGCAAACTATATTCCTCCCAGACTCAGAGAAACCGACCGCCAGTGAACAAAGTGTCACCTGTAAAAACCGCCTTTTGATCCCCATCTTCGAAGAAGAAACAGATGCTATCCTGCGTATGACAGGGTGTATGTAGACTAGTTATGGTGATATTCCCAAGTTTGAATACCTCACCATGACCTGGAGTTTTAGTGACCCCTTCGCAGTCCTTGCCTCCGATAACTTCAGGTTTGGGGTCACCAAGTGCAGCCAGCTAAGTCTTCTAGTTAGTCTGCACAGCCGAAATAGACAAGACACGATACATACGATCTCTTCGTTACCGCCAGCGTGGTCCCAATGGCTAGATTATATTAGTGCGAAGTACTGTGAAACAGCGCTAACTGTGGAAGACTGACTGGTGAGTGTTTATTACAGCGACAAGATTGAGTTTGTTTGACTGAATAGCTGCAACGAGAACCGGAACGATCCTGGAGACCTTGTCAGTCGAATTTTAAGTAAGATCAGATCAGGCACTTACTCTTCAGGATTTGCAGGGTCGATGATCAGAGCGTCGCGACTTTCGCCATCGACAACCAGATAAGCCCAGTTGTCGTTGCTTCCCCGCCCTGCTAGGAATCAGCGACAAGAAGCGGCAAGTAAACATTTACTGGGCTGTCGCATACACATGGGTATCGGTTGGATAAACATTTTGCACAGATCCTTGGGTTGATAAGATAAGAGATACAAGGCGATGGTGTTATCTCTAAGCAATGGTTTAGTGGTCTAAGTCATTTATAGTCTCTGTAATATGTGGCTCTCCTGTTGAGCTTGTGACGAAGTTGCATCCATTCAGCCGAGGTACTGTAATTAGGCCAAAAGAGGTAATTTTTACAGAGGGGTTTAGGGCGAGGCGTCGCACTTCCGCCCCCGTCAGTGCCGAGCCAGACGTGATTGGTGTTCCAGGCTTATCAGCCGCTACTGAACTTTAGCTGTCAGCGTCGCCGACCGCTAATCTTCAGAGGCAGGACCCCTGAAACACTTATCTTCATCCGGTATAAGCGGCACAGTTAGGTAATCAGTCACAGGGTCGAGCCTGGCGCATTTTGCGGGGTAAGAGCACTGAAACTCGACTTTCACCGATCCTTATCTTGGGCTTGAACAGACAGAAACCCAACAACAGCCATGTTGTGACACTATTTATTATCATATTCATCATTGCGACAGGCCATCAAGATATAGAATTGAGGGTATTTTCCAATTTTATTATTGATGATCCACTACCAAATGTCTCCTCAACAACCCAGTCAAGGCCGAGTTGCCCGATCGAGGGGCGGTTGCGTAACATGCAGGTCAAAACATGTAGGCATCGGAACTATCCCCGTACTTTGAATGAGCGTACTCATCCATTTACAGGCAAAATGCGACGAAACAAAGCCAACTTGCAAGTCATGCGCTGCGCGTGGTCAGAAATGCGGTGGATACCGCTTAGACGTTCGATGGTCTACCAAGCATGAGAAGCGCACTCGGCCGTCACAATCGCGACCTCGTCAGTCGCGAACAGGGGGTTCACCATCGGCACGGTCCACGGAAGCTCAATCAGACACACATTCACAGGTATCATATAGCTCAGAGACGGTATTCTCAGCGGGTAGAGGTTCTACAAGCTCGGCAGCTGCAAGCACGTCGGTCTTTCATCTCAACGGCATTGTCTCACCCTTGTTCCCAATGTCTACAGACGGTGATTTCTTCTCACATCAAAGGGAGAAAGAAGACGAGGATGCACGCAATCCTTTCAGTGGTACCGACAGCGACAACCGCGACGCCTACTCCCTATCAAACATGACGTCCTCCGTATCACCCCTCCAGTGGGGAGACGACTTCTTAGGATCTGTTCCAGATGACAACGACCTAGTTTCAGAAACCCTCTCTATTCCAGTTGGTGACATGGTCTTCGATTTCAATATGCCCCTTCCAACAATAGACCCTGGTAGGCTGAGATTCGAAATGACACCGAATGCGATCACCTATTCGCCATCTGTCCTCATCGAGTACTGGTTTCGCCATGTCTGTTCTCTCTGGTCCAATTACGATTCTGATGTCAACCTCAACCGGACCATTGCTGCTGCTCTATGGTCCAACTGTGAGCTCGTTTATCTCAGTCTCCAGGCTATGTCGGCCGCCCATTTGTCCGCTAAAGTGCCAATGATGCGACAAACATCGATATCAAACATGAAGGCGGCGGCCGAAATTATGAGAGCTGACTTGCATACTGTAAAGTCTCATCAACTATTCAATTCAGTGCCCACAAGTCTCTTGTTCTCTCTGATGGGAATTGGAACCAGCATCTGCTGGCTGAATGCCACTCAGTTGGGGTTACCATTTCTCTGTGAAGCGAAAGCCATCCTTCATGCTGTCAACAAAAACAAGCACGCATTATCCGAAGAACAACGGCAATTGCTATCATTTTTCAATAAGAGCTGGCTCTACTGCGAAATGCTATTGTCGATGGTGACATCGAGCTGTAAAAGCTTAGAGAAAATGGAAGAAATGGGCGACGTCGAGGAAGCAGTCCCTGCCACCGCGCCTGTGATGGCAGACCCAGTCGAGCATGTTCCGCATCCATGGACTGGGGTCTCAAGCGACAGCTATAAACTGTTCATGCGGGCAATGAAGCTTTGTCACAAGTTTAGACGCAAGATTCGAAAGCCGCAAGACATGTTTGCATCAGCCAACATCAGCGCTGCTATGCAGCTCATTGAAGAAGCTGCCGTGGTAGAGAAGCAGACTTGCGATCTCGATGTGGAATGTCGCGAGACAATTGGAGAGACGAATGATAAGAAGACTCCTAATCAACACCTCTTCAGCGTTGCCGAAGCTTACCGTCAATCAACCCTGTTGCAATTGTACCAGACGTTTCCAGAACTCATCGTAAGACGACGCGAGCTGGATCAATCACAGGCGAAAGATGCTCAAGCCTTGTGGCATAACTGGATTACACCAGTCGCTCTGAACCTGGTGACCATACTGAAACTGTTACCTACAGACTCAGGTAGCAAAATGACCCAACCACTACTCTGCGTCTCAGCCAGCACTGGGCTCAGGCGACAGCATATCGAAGTCAAGGCCACTACGCCCAAAGATGCTCCCTTCAGCCAAGGTGCCTGTCTAGAGGACTGCGATATGATACATTACCTCGACTTCGCTGGCCTTCACGATGAGCGGCCAGAGGAGTCCGAACCGGAGCCAGATCCAGATGCAAATGCGGGAATCATGGCTGCCAGGCAATTTCTTGACGAGCGTCTGGAGACTTTGAAGACCGTTCTCCCCCCCAAGCCAGTGGCAGTAGCGAAAGATTTGACCAAAGCTATTTGGCAAGCCTATGACACAGAGCAGTGCGCGAAGTATGCGACGCATTGGATAGATGTGATGGATAGTCGGAATTTGAAGTCGAACTGGGGATAGTGTAGCCCAATACGTATTTGTAATGATATGATTGTACTTTAAATTCGAAACTAAGTAATCCTGTGTCGCGTACAACGTCTTTCCTTCAATACCTGCTCTCAATACTTTATAGCTTGGGTGGCTTGCAGCACGAAGAGTCACTCATAGCCGCCAGCTTGCTAACCTTGTCAGTGGTATCAAATCCAGCCTTCTTAGCAGCCACTTCACTGGGAGTGATTGAGTAAGAAGGAGGCACATCCATGACAGGGTTGCAGGTGAAGAAGTGACGAGGTCTGAGCAAGAGTGTAATTGGCTCAGCGGGCATGACTGGGAAATCTTCCGGAGCAGGGAAATGCGTGATACCGAACGTATGCCAAAGGACGATATCGGTATTGGCGATGCTCTTGGTACCATCTCCGACCCATTCCCCAAGGCCCCGGGATGGCTCACCAGAGGTCTGAGCGACGTGGTTGCCAGCGGCCCAGAGCTCGTCATCCGCATCTGAAAGTGGTCAGCTTGATGCACAGATAGTCTGGTATAAAAAGGTGTCTTACACTTAGTCACATGGACAGCATGACGAGCAAAGAAGGCTCTCTTCCATACAAGAGAACCCTCCTTGGGCATCAAGTTCGGCACATCTCGGCTCACAAGCTTGTATGAGACAGGCCTTCCGCTCTCAGAGTTGAGCTTGTTCTCATTGACAATATCCCAGGAGCGAGACGTAGCACCATTATAGTCGGTTATAGCCTGGCCTGTCGTCTCTAGTCGAGTGCGCTTAGCATAGAAGGCGTTGCCGTAGAGGTTGTCTGGGCTGCCAACCGGGGCATCGGAAGGTACAGCATCAACCATGTGGACTGTGTTCTCGTGTCCGTCGACGCTGGGGTTGATACGGAGAAGGAAGAGATGCTGATGGTTATGGGCGTTGACACCTGGGTATTGTTAGCCAAGAAGTCGCAACCGTCATTGGGAGACTTACCCTTCTTGACTTGGGTTCCGTAGCCTTGCAGATCCTCGCCAGGGTTCATGACATAGGTGTTGAGGATACCGGTGAGCTTGATGTCTGGCTGGATGGTGCCATCCTGATGGAACACCCACTGTGTTCTGTCAGTAGTGTCTTCTTAATACTTGGCAGATGCAACATACTTGAATGGCGTACTCATAGTTGGCAGCAGTAAAGATATGCTGAACGATAAGCTTTCGAGCACGTGTGACGATAGTTGAACTGTCTCGGAAGTCTGTGTGCTTGAACAGAATGCCATCATCTTCCTCATGGATGCATATAGCGTTCTCAATCTTCCTAATCTGACCGGTCTGGGTTGGGAGCTCGGCATCGAGATAATGAATGGCACCTTTACAGTTAGCATGGTGAACTAGCTCAAGATGGGAGTGAGAGGCAGAATACCCTTGCAGTCACAGCCTAGTGAGAGACTGTTTGTCAAATATCCGGCGCCATATTCGCCCAGATCGAAGGCATGCTTTCGATGATGAGGAGGCTCAGGGTGACCACTAAGCATTGATGTCAGTGTGAAACTTATCAAGAATGGCAGACTATTACGTACTAGGGAACAACCATTTCGGAAAGAGACATGCGATAGAAGATGGGCCTGACGTTTCCTTTGTCGTTGAAGGTAATGTTGTTGAAAACAATACCCTCACGATAATTGAAGCCAATATGGAACTTCCAGTTCTGCCACTCTAGCTCCCTTCCGTTGACATTGAACGAAACACCCTCGGGCTGCGAGATATAAATCGGCTTCAAGTCCTTTCTATACCCACCCTCTTTCTGGATATATTGATGATGGTAATCTACGGCCTTGTTTCTCTGAAGAGGTCGTCGAATGCGAGGGATATCGATAGCGATGACCTCCTTCTTCCTAGGATCATAGATCGGGTGGAAGTCGAGGGGGTATTGGTATTGGCAATTGTCGACATCTGGGCGGAAGTACATTAGGCCCTGGAATAGGCGTGTGCTGCTACCGTATCGAGAGTCGTGGCTGATGGTCCATGGGTCGGCGTAGACTTTGTGCATCTCGTCTGCGGCGATTCCGCTGATTCGGCATTGTTCGATGACTTGGGGGTCTTTGCGGCAGGCTTGTTCAACTTCGAGCATTTCTTCGACGATAAGCTGTAAGGAAGTCATCGATTAGCCATATCTCCAAGGTGATTCTTGTGGGCGACCTCACAATAGGCTGTTGTCCTTCAGCGCGCTCCCACTTGGTGATCCTTTGGCTCTTCAAATCGACCAGGCCATCGTAAACATGGCCTTTACCGTCTCTGGGATCAATGATGGCAACTTCTGCAACACGTCGTGGTCTGGCGCCACTGGAGGGATTGGCAAGCCAGGCAACCATCTCAGCCTTGCGCGGCTCCTGGAGCGTTACGACGTGGAAGTGGACAGCATCGCCATGCTCTTTGCGCACAACAGAGATAGCGAGGCGAATTTCCTCGCCGCTGAGAGGATCGAAGGGATGGGGGATTGAACCTGACATTGCAATGTGTATTGACTCAAGGTGCTGTATCTGAACTTGATCCGAGATGCTTCAATCGAGGGCCTTTGGCTACATCAAATACTCATTCGACAACAGCATGAATGCGACGGATAAACGTAATCGCAATTGAGAAGTTCCAATCTTTGCCCATAATCAGTATGGGCTGATATTTCGGATCTGAAGACCCTAGCTCGGACTTCTGTTGGTGAATTATCGTACGGAATCGGGTGCTCGACACGTTCTACCACGATGGGCAAGCCGTCACCAAGTAAAGCTCCCCTCAGAGCTCTCCACCTCCGTCTTATCCCGTCCAGTATCAGGTGGGGAGCTACCCCGGAAGCTGGCTTAAGCTTGCATATCTCAACGCTCAACTACAATACGTAGCGAGGCTAATCAGCCCCGCATGTCAGTTGAAGCTTGAAGATAGGCCTACTCTAACTGTTCAACCATCATGAAGTTTACCCAACTGTTCCCTTCCTTACACTTGCCGAACTCGGTAAGTGCTGCCTCGGCAGATCGGAAGGGTCAATTAGTTACAGTAGCAAATCTTAGCGCAAAACCTAGGCTAGAGTTGCCAATCACGGTTAGTAAGTGACCAGGATTCAACGACAAGCGGGCATAGCTGGAGCAGCATGTTGGAACTTGGCTCGGCACAATCTAAGTCTTATCGTATGGGAAAACAAGGCATGATGTGATGATAACAGAGCTCATAATCCAGTGCTTTAGGGTGTGTCAAAGAAATGAACATCTCATGCGGAGGCTGGCTATAGAGACTTGGAGGCCTAGTCTAGAAATTTGCTTTGCCAGTAAATCCTTCATTCTGTACCAATTCAATCCAATAATTATCAGGGTCAAGAAGAAATGCGACATTTTTCATCTTTCCATCTGTGAGTCTCTTCTTCCACGCAACGTTCAGTCCTTCCAACCGTGCACACGCCGCATCAATATTATCGACAGTAACGCCTTGCAAAGTCAGTTATTTCTACCATAGAAACAAGACGATTCACTTACAGATATGACCGAATCCTTGAGGTTGATCGTTCCCATTATGTACCTGTGATATCGCGTTCTCTCCGCCTTGCCATATGAGAGCGAGTAATCCTTCACGACGTGACAAATCTTGTGTTCCGGTGAAGGGGCCGGTTGAAGGATACCCTAGAAGAAATGTATTCGACTTTCCGTTCTCGCTGTCCAGAGTTTTGATCAGCTTCATTCCGAGATTCTCTGTGTAGTAGCGAACAGATCGAGTGGCGTTGGTGACTCGTAGGGCGTATTGATTCTGTATGAATGTCAGTTCGCGATATGTCCTGATTTGAGAGGAGCATGCGGACATACAACACTGAACGAGTCAGGGGGGTTGGAACCCGTGCTCTCTTTTGGTGACCCCTTCTCAATGATATGTATCCAGTAACCGTCTGGATCCAGAGCAATTACAGGCTCGTTCTCGGAGGAGACATCCTGCTGGAACTTGTGACCAGCTTTGACCAGCGTCTGGTAGGTAGACTTCACATTCGCCACCGAGATTGAGATATGAGAGAAGCCGAGATGAGGATTTTCATTGCCATTGCTCACTTGGTAACTCTCATCACTCTCAGTGCCGTAGTTGTGAGTGAGCTCAATCAAGCCTTGGCGGTCGAAGGTGAACTTCCCATGAGACGGTGAACCTGGGCTGTCGACACCAAGGAAGTAAAGGTCGAAATTATTCTCAGGAAATGAAAGCTTTTGGACAACACTAAGGCCAAGAAGCTTGTAAAACTGGACTATAAGAGGGTTGTTAAGTAAGCCCACACGAATTGGTCAATGGTGTTTATACTTACTCGTTCTTCTGGGATCCTTCACGCGAATCCTGTTGGCTTGGGATAAGTATGCATATATTGAATGAGCCGCCGAGGTTGACTCACATCGCATGATTCAGCTTGTAAGTCTTCGTATCCGTCTTTCGCTCCATGGGTGTTGACTCAAACGGTAGTTAGCGTGGTAAGGCTCGCAATCTGATTTGAACCTCCTATCCAGGTCTTTAATACTAAAGGTACATGATTGCGTGCTGGTAGAAGAGATGAATCGAGGTATTCAGGCAATGCATACCATTTTCGGTATGGTGAATCTGGACCACCGTGGGGCCAACATCACGGTCCCCCTTCCTGATAAAGTACTCAGCTTATCTCTCGAACCCCTAGAAAGCTTGGGACCGAGTGCAGTCCAGATATTGTCACGAGCAGCGTAAATCTGACTCCGCATGGACTATGCTATCACCCCGCAAAGAGTCTCCAATATACTAACTATAGCCTGTCACAGAAACTTGGCATCGTCAAGAGGGTGGAGCTAATGCTTGTGATATCTTGGCATGACCGAAAGAGGGTATGAAGGACATAATTCAAATATGTAATGAGTGGCTAATAATTCGATTTGCTGTTCTCCGTTGCCACTCAATACTAGTCCAGACGAAAGTAAAAGAATACGCAGAACATGTCCCATTCTGTCCGAGGAAACAGCCATTGTTATTGGTGCTGGAAGTGGCATGAACCTCGCATTTGCTGAGCAGCTTTTGAAAGGCGGATTCAATGTCCTTTTTGCCGGCCTCGCTCTGCGACCTGAAGCTCAGAGGCTGGTCGACGCCCATTTCGCGAAGCCGATAGCAAGAGCCGCACGACACGAACTTGGTCCATCCCATCAGGACCACTCAACTGGCGCTATTTCGTTTCCTAAGATGTAAAAAGAAACCTCGCACGATTGTTATAATCTTGAGCACCAACGTTGAAGACACCTACCTGTCTACAGCAAATGTATGAAGCGACAAAGCATGCCATTGGTGGATTCGTGCGCGCGATGGCCAAGATCGATCAAGTAGGCGTCCGCATTGCTGCAGTCGCGCCAGGCATCATCAAGACGTCTCTCTTCATGGGAGAATCCAGACAAACTTGCCATGTCTATACCAGCAAGGAATGTTCTAGTCGAACCTTCTAAAATGGCCACCGTCGCCTTGATTGAGATAGATAGTATCTGCTCAATAATTGACCAAGCGACGACTGGGCCCCAAGATATCAAGATCAAGAGCGGGTCGACCATTGAAGTGACCAAACCGAGCTCGTGTTGTCAACGCATATCATGATCCGGGTCCTTCGGGTGCTGGGGCAGTTGGGCCCAACTTCGCCACTTCGGAGTACACTACATCGTCTTTACCATTGACTCCAGGATGGTGATAACCTAGTGTAGAAGCGAGCCGTAATCTCTGATCAGATCATCGGAAGAAATGTTCTTTTTGGCAGAGTCTCGGCTGAAGTGATCCATATTAACACTTGTTAGTGCATGTATGGTCCGGTAGTGATCCCTCTGAACCTCAATGAAATCCTGATAATAGAGCAGCTGACATACAAGCTCAACGGCTGTTAGTTCGTAGACAAGAGATTTCAAATGTCAAGGTCGGTCGGTCGGCAGGAACATATGCGTGCAAATTATCGAAGCTGCATCCAGTATCCCAAGAGAGGCGGTTAGGTCGGAAGTTTGATAGGTGTCCATTCAATCGCCGGAGCTCCGTAACTGCTGTGCTACGTACAGCCACTTGCGATAAGCTACGACATGTTTCACTCGGCCAGAGGGGAGTCAAGGCACGAACCAACAGCAATTCCATCAACTGAATCAACACGCGTCTAAAGATACCTCGATATCATATCTAATCGACGTCCATCTCCATGCGGCGAACGTAGATAAGTGGCCAAACCGTAAAGGGGTTCGCGATGCCGCTACTCCCAGCAGAGTAAGTCCAGACTGTGCCATCCTAATTGTGCCTAGTGCAACGCGTGGGTTACACCAGAGACCGCGATCTCCCTTTTTTCCCCCGCACGATAACGACCATCCCTGCGCAAGCTTATCTCGGCACTCTTGGCCCTGGGGAACTCCTTGGCATTCTTATCAGCTCCCTTGTAGTCTATGAACATTTCGTGACGAGATTTATTTAAGATATATCTCATCGTGTTGAACGTAGTCACTGTCGAGAGCTATTAGGACTCACATAGTTTAGGTTTTGGCAGATATCGCCAGCTATTTTCACCATGGCCGATCCGACTCCTCACCAGGTCACAGAAGGTCACTTGCGGCCGCGTCTGAGCAAGGTGACTATGGTTGCAATGACGTTCGCGATTCTCAAGTAAGAAGATCCACATTCCCTTTTGCAACCAAAGCCTCAGTACCTGACTTGCACAGCACTTGGATCGCGATAGGTGGCACAATCGGTATCGTCATGCCGTCTGGAGGCCCAGTCGCACTTCTATACGGCTTCATCTTCTGCGTTGCTTGCAACTTTGCTCTAGCGTTTAGTCTTGGTGAGCTGGCAGCTATCTGGCCCACAGCAGGCGGACAATATCATTTCGTATACGCTCTCAGTAGTGAGCGATGGAAGAGGTTTCTGGTACGTCCGCGTCTCCAGCACGATAACGTGAGAAGAAGCTAATAATCTCCAGAGTCTATGTGCGGGATGGATCAATATTGCTGGCTGGCTCACCCTTGTAACAACCGAGGCGATCTTCTCCGGTGAGTCTTCCTTGTGAAGAGAATTAGGCGCTTGTGCTAATTGGATTCAGCCATGTTTATTTCTGCCGCTATTGTCGTCGCGTCGGGGAGATCAACGCCAGTCGACTCTTGGACAACATACCTTGTCTTCCTCGCCATTATTACATTTTCGACCATCGCGAACATCTGGGGAAATTCGATTCTTGGACCTTGGAGCAACTTCGCTCGTAAGTTTTCACTTACGAAACCTGGATTATAGATTTCTAACATTATCATCAAGTCTACTGGTCAATCCTAAGCGTCGCCATCATCAGCATCATTCTTTTATCGATGTCAGAAAAGACCAGTGCCGAGTTCGTCTTCACGACGTTCAATAACGAGACAGGATGGCCAGATGGTATGGCATGGCTTCTGGGTCTACTTCAATCCGCTTTATCATTGATTGGGTTTGACGCGGTCTTGCATATGACTGAAGAAATGCCCAATCCTCAACTGGATGCCCCCCTTGCAATTGTCTATGCTATTGGCGTTGGCGGTTCTACGTGAGTATTAAAATCCTGGCCAACGCAATCTGCATGAAATACTGACCCCAACAGTGGCTTGATCTTCATCCTGGTGGTCCTCTTCTGTCTTACTGATGTTGACAAGGTGGTCAGCTCGCCTACCGGTCAGCCCCTGATCGCTCTTTTCGACCAAGCCACGAACAGCCCGGCAGCATCTACCATAATAAGCTGTATGCTAGGGCTGTGTTTCATCCACGGCACAAACGGATCTGTTACCACCACGAGTCGATTAATATACTCCATGGCTCGAGACAATGGCTTCTTTTTGTCGCGATATTTCAACCACATCAACCCAAAGTTGGATGTTCCGGTTCGCACGATCATCTTTACCTATATCTTCAATGTGCTGTTCGGTGCCCTTTACTTGGGACCGACCGTGGCGTTCAACGCGTTCATCGCGTCTTGTACGATTCTTCTGAACATATCTTACGCTTTCCCGATTTTCGTTTTGATTATTCGAGGTAGAGGCATCCTCGCTCCCCATCAGCACCCTCATACGCCGTGGAAGCTTGGAAACTTCTGGGGATATCTGGCCAACTGGACAGCTTGTCTGTATGTTTCGGTAACTTCAGTGGTAGGTTGGCTTCCAGCGAAATGGAACTATTTACTCACACAGACACAGCTTTTCTGCTTCCCTCCATCGTTACATGTCACTGGAAACACAATGAGTACGTATTTTCTGGCCCTGGTGATAAATCGTCTGCTCACATCACCACAGATTATGTTTCAGTCGTCCTAGCAATCTGCTGCCTTGCTATTGCTATTTATTGGATTGCTCGCGGGAAGACCTTTGAGGGACCTGTAAGTCTTCTCTATCTATTATGTTGGCCGACATGTGATACTAATTGGTGGCTTAGAACCTCGAGACCATTATGGCGCAAAGAGAAGAGGTAGCTCACGCGCCTGACTATGGCAGACGTGGCGAGAAGGAAGATATTCATGATCATTCTGCATCCGCCTAGGTTATATAATGGGTTTGCCATCATCTATGTTCCAGACTCAACACTTTTGTATGAGCAATGGAACATGATTTGTAACGTGTTGAGGTTGGGCTTGCTGAACAAAGCAAAATACGCGAGTCTAGAATTATCACTTATAAAGGGTCTTAGCCAGCTATCCAGCCTCACATCGACTGATTGGAATGATGTAAGATTAAGAAGGAAAAGAAAGGAATGCATAAAGCATTCAAGTTATAATAAAGACAAAAGGCCTGCCAAAAGGAGAAGGTATAGGGTACCAATCAGTCGATTTCAGGGTTAAGTTTAACGTATGTTAGCTAATACGATTCTCATGAGTTGAAAGGTATCTTGAGCTTCCCCTAAATGGAATATTTAAAGTAGTTATTATCTTTAATAAGATAAAGCTTATGGTAGGACTAACAGCTTGCATACTAAACAGGATGACTATCTTAACTTGGATTATTTTACTCTATATAGTAAAGATAACTAATTAAGACACTTACAATACTAATCTCTATGCCGAGCTTACTTAATTAATTCTTTTAAAGGAGGATTGCCTTTCCTTAATAGTATAATACCCTATTACAGCACATCACAGCAATGCATTAAGAGGTATTGACAGATTAGAGACAAATCACTTGTAACATTATTAAACGAAGCTTTATACTTCGTTACAGTAACTACATATCGGTCCATCATAAAACGAGCCTTGAAGTGCGGACGTATGCTTAAAAGCAACATACTACAGCGACAAGGACTTTTTACAAGGCATATTCCAATCCAAAATGTTGAATTTCACCGTCTCCGTTCCCAGTAGAGCAAGAGGGCCCTCGGACGACAGAACAATACCTCCAAAGCCATGTGGTACTTTTCAAACTGCCTTGCTTGCATCCTTCTTTGCATCACTCTTGCCGCGGATGGTGGTCGATAGATCGCCGAGAGGTAGCATGATGGGGAAGTCGACCGACATGAGGACAATAGACAAGAGCATGTACCAACCGATCAACGAGATAGCAAACAACAAGCCTGCTCCAGCATGCTGGCATTTGAGCGCAAGATCCATCTTCCCTTGAGAAACGGAGAAGAAGGCAGTGGCAAGACAAGAGACTATTGAGAGGGTTTAGGAGTGTTGTATCGAATGGGGGTGTTTGACTTACAGCAAGGAACAAGCAAGAGCAAGATGGAGAACAGAGCGACGTTTGTTCGGATACCCGCGATAGAATAGATTGTGCATAGAATGGCCATGCCAACCAAGAAAAATGCGAAAGTCGAGTAGAATTGAGGCTGAGCGAGACCATTTGCAACGGTACCATCAGTCGAATACGTGCTGTAGGCACCAGAATCAGGGACGATAGTTGTACCGAGCGTAAGGAAGAAGCCTCCGAAAGTGAAGAAGACGGTCGACGGGAATGTGTTTCCTGGAAGACTAATGTTAGTTGATGCATTGCACTGAGGGAGAGTTCATTCATACCGAGAATCCATTCACCAATACCTCCCAAGATAAGAAGAAGACCACCAAGGCCAAGATAGGCACCTCTGCGATCTGTTAATCAACGTTTACAATGGAAAGGGGGGGAGGGGGACATACACGTTCGCAGCGGCAGCAAAGCCACCAGATCCCTGCCATCCGAGCAGGCCAATAGACAACGGCGTGGAGCACAGCAGAAATCCAGCCAAAGCTGTACCAGTCAGTATCATAAGGGATGTCTAAGGTGATGCTACATACCAACTGGTGTAGGGTTGCCGAAGGTCTTTCGAAGATCCCCCTTCACCCTGTTCTGTGGCTGAAGATAAAGCTGCTCGAACAACTCTGGAGAGATGGGGATGCTGCGGGTTGGATGAACAGTGTCCAAATCCTCGCCTTCGCTTCCAAGTTTGCCGTTAACACTGTTGCGGGGAGACATGTTGGGCTAAGAATATAAGTAGAGGCGCTTCGTGAAGGAGCTTGGTAGGGAAAGGTTATGAAAGACAGAGGATCTCAAGGTTGATGACGACGAATATGGGAGGGGAAGCTTCAACACTTTATAGGCTATAGCATAGCTACCAAGGAAGATAAGAGTTTCCACCTCCCTGGGTTGATCGTCCGGGGAAGTGGGCACTGGGGAAGGCATGCGCAGGTGTCATTGGCTTGCAATTAGATCCATGCACAAGAGACAGCTAGCCTTAGGCCTATCTAGAGATCGTCCGGAATGGCGGCTCGACCTCGAACTGCCGAGCTATACGCGAGCATCCGTTATCTGTGTTCCATGGATAATTGGATTCCGGGACGACGATTAAGCCTGAACACGACGGACACATTGGCCTGTAATCACATCGATGATAAGCACCAGGAGGAGACAGTTCAATACACCCTGGGTCTCGTTGAATCACCATGGAGACTTGACTAGTTCTGAATCAAGGGATGCTTCATCAGACTGACCAGGACCTCAATTCTCCTCCTTGGCATAATGGTACTTGGACTTTGATGCCCAAGCCCTTCGGTCGAATGGCAGACTATTTAAGCTACAGATTTGTCGATCAAGAGCTATAGCAGCATTATATGCTATTGTATTAGAAGAAAGAAGTATCGTCCAGTTGGTGAAGTGGTGGTGGTGGTGCGGCGACCAATGAAGACTATCGTAAGCTGAAAGCGGGGACAGGCCCGGGGTGCGGGCTCACCCCCGCACTACAACTCAACACGAACCAGTGATAAACCAGCAGGATAAGACATCTCAAATGAAACAATTGCTACGGGATGTGGTAATTGGTCTGGTGATTCGATGCATGAGGCTAGTTCGGTGTACAAGACGGTGAGGGATGCGATATGGAAGCTGCGGGTATCAAATAACCGAGATACGCCTTGGGTAACAGTTATCCATTCTGATCAAAGTTTAAGTTTTAATTTGCTACTAGATATCCATGCATTGGCGTGTGCGCTTTGACAATGAACGATACCACGTCAACATTCAGATCGACAGATCAGCTAGATCCGGTGCCTTCAGCTTTGACGTGCTCCCAGTCACTGTCCTGGGTCGAAACTTCATCTTGTTCGGGGAGCTGTTTCTTGAGCCCCTCAAGGATAATCTTCAAGCCATCCGAGACCTTTGGATTATTCATCCTCTGGATCCTCTGCTCCAGCTCCCTGATCTTATCCCCCAACCCTTGCGTCTTCACGTCAGCCAGGTCAACGACCTCGGCATCTTCCTCATCCTCTTCTTTGATCTCGTTCTTGTCTTCGCTTTGCCATTCCAGACCGTCACCCCAAGCTTCGGCAAAAGCCTGCGCCATATTGTGATCCTTGATCGCAAACACAATCTCATCAATGAATTCCCATCTCTCCCTTGGCTTTGACTTATCGTATTTTGGACTTAGAACAGATTTCCAACTCCTTGCTATCTCGCCGACAGGATTTCCATGCGCACCGCAGCCCCAAGCTCCAAGTACAAGTCGTTTGGACCTTTTGACCGCAGCGACTCGCATGACGGCCCTCATCTTGGCTTGCGCCGTGTCGCGATCCCTCTTGTTGGCGTATGATGCTACTCCGTCCTCGTCAAGCTCGAATTCCGGGCCGCGGATCATTGCAGCTGTGATACAGTCGATGTAAAATCGATCCTTCTTGTCCAGGTCATTCCCGTTTTCATCTCTGAAGACCAACACCATCGGAGTCCAAATCGACGAGAGTTCGGGCAGCCGGTACCACTCGTCCTTGAGAGAAGGGTATAGCGTAGTGCGCATACATAACGACTCCTCTTGACTGTTTGCGCCATTCAGAAATCCACCCCCAGGGTTCAGAGGCGAACCCATGTTCAAGATTGTCACATGAGCTCTAGTGTTGCCAAGATCTGCTTTGACGCCCGCCGATGTCTCAATGTCCTGAAGGTCCCTCGCAGCTGTCAATGTATCCACTTCCCTAATTGTGATTCTTGGTGTTTTAAGCTTTTGCAAGCTCTCATGGAGATCTTCAGCACCCTCTATAGATTTGTCCTTCGTTTCTGCATCACCCTTGTCCTCTTGTTTCTTCCAGAGCTTCCCGTATGCTTCAGGCAAAAGTGTATTGGCCACATAAGGTATGAGCTCTGATGAACTGATTCCTTTTCGAGCACCAGGATATCCAGGGAGGAGGCTGGGGATGACCTTGTTGATGGTTGCTTTGGCTTTTTTGGAGCGTGCATCTTTGCGAAAGGCCGCTGGTGGTCGACCGATGGATGGCTCTGTGCGTCCCATAGTGATATTCAGTGATATTCTACCAGTTGTGAATTTATTTGGGGATAAAACCCAGAGTTTTGCGACGTTGGTGACTTGCTTCAGCTCGGGCGCCTTCAGTGGACACCTTTTAATTGGGGACCTTGATGAGCAGCGATCCAGATCAGCGCAAAACTGTCTACAAAGGTGTTTTGGGCTTGGATAGAATTTTGTGGCGATGGAGAAAGGGAAATGGAGAAATATTCGCCAAATGAAGCATCATGGAGACGCCAAATGCGCAGACTCGATCGTCGCCACTGATGACTACTGCCTGACCTCGTCACATGATCAAGACCAAAGTCCGTCTTTCGGCCGAGATCTCGAATACGGAAAACACCAAGAGACCGATAAACTTTAAACTCACGATACATGATACGATAATTGTCGCATCATGATCTCGATGCAAATTGACGAGATTGAAAGATGATTCAAGGTATAATTCATGCCCAATGAATCAGTCTTGGCATTTGTAACAAAGACGGGCATAGAACAGACAAACTCATAATCACATGAAGTACCATGTCTCAATATTTATAATCGCTAATTACTCTTCAGCCCAGCAACATGTGATCAGCCTTGCCAGCACATGAGTAGACCCAATTCTCCTTACGATCAAACCTCGGCCGGAGTTTTGGTAGGGAACGCACGGCAAATAGTGGACTGATGCGATCCACAGTCGGCTTTTCTCGTATCCATTTCCCCCTACAAACTCCGTCGGACATTTTAAGCATGATTCCAACAGCCCAAGCTTCTTATCTCTAATTGACGAAACCCTTGTCTAGCACCTGTCAAAACCACGTTTCAGTGGACCCAGAGAAGAATTATCGAAAATGTCGGCGCTGCCAGACTGCGATGTCCCGACCCCCCGGAGATATTGAACGAGATTGTACAGGCTTCGTCATCAAGATCTAATTACGTTCCTTGATACCCGCAAGATCGAAAGGTGCTAGACCCCCTTCTGCCCAAATCTGGATCTCACCACGCCCAAATCCGTCCTGTGACTCCGTCGTCACAGCAGAAATCACCTGTTGCTCACCCTGGCTTCGAGGCCCGCTCACCGGCCCTCCCGACGAAATGGAACCCCGATCTCGCCATACTATTATAAAGGGCTCTTCCTCCCGTCTTGGAAGTCCTGTTGAGGAATAGTATGAGCACTCGTTGCAGATTCACAACAACATCATGTCTTCTAGACCAGATTTGCCAAGCTCTTGTGTGAGCGACGATGAAACACTACGACAAAAGACACCAGAGTCAAAACCGCGACATAGCTCGTTGGTAAAACTTCTTTTTGACAGAACGAGAGTCAATCAAGCTGTTGAGAACCATAATTACCCTGGATCAGGCTCTTTTGAGGATCCATTTGTTGTCAGCTGGATTCCTGATGATACAGGTAATCCACTCAATTGGCCCAAGTGGTTGAAATGGACCATCACCATGGTTTCAGCCGCAACATGTTTTGCTGTCGCCTTTAGTTCTAGTGCCTATACAGGTCAGTATTATAACCCTCGCCAATAGATGTAGCTGACATGTCATATCACAGGTACTATCGTGCCGCTCATGATCCACTTCAAAGCAAGCCATACACTCGTCACTGCTGGTGTCTCCCTCTACGTCCTAGGCTTCGCAGTCGGGCCTCTCCTATGGGCACCACTTTGCGAAATCTACGGTCGACAAATTATCTTCATCATCAGCTATGGCATGTATGTCGTCTTCAGTGCAGCATGCACAGCAGACAATGGCATCGCTACTCTTCTGGTTCTCCGCTTCTTCTGCGGAACATTTGGCTCATCACCTCTGACCAATGCTGGCGGTGTTATTTCTGATATCTTTAATGCTGACGAGCGTGCTATCGCTATGGCATTCTTCTCTCTGGCGCCTGCACTGGGACCTAGCTTGGGTCCTTTTATTGGTGGCTATCTGAGCGACGGGCAAGGTTGGAGATGGGTAGGTTGAGCAAGTCCTCGATTATAATAATATACGCTAACCAAAAGCTCCAGGTCATGGGATTGATGGCCATTATTGCCGGATTCTTCTGGGCACTTGACATGTGCTGCGCTCCCGAGACCTATGCACCCTACATCCTCCAGAACCGAGCCGACTTCTTGTCCAAGAAAACTGGCAAGGTTTACATCTCCATCTACGAACACCAAGGCAAGGCCGATCCACCAGCTATCGTCCTAAAAAAGGCTCTCATCCGTCCTTGGCAGCTCCTATGCTTCGAACCTATTGTTGTTCTTCTCTCTATCTACATGGCTATCCTTTTCGGCACTCTTTACATGCTCTTTGGAGCATACCCTGTCGTTTTCCAGCTTGAGAGAGGTTGGTCCGCTGGTAAGGGAGGTCTGGCCTTCCTTGGAGTTGCTGTTGGAATGATCAGTGCCATTCCTACGATTGGAGTTATCAACGTGTGGTATATGAAAGTCACAAAAAGGTTCAACAACGAACCTGTGCCTCCAGAGTATCGCCTCCCCGGATGTATGCTCGGTGGTATTTTTGTCCCTGTTGGCATGTTCTGGTTTGCATGGTAAGATCAAAACTTTTCATGTTCAATGCTTCCACTGACAATCGATAGGACATCGTATCGTTCAATCCATTGGATGTCTCCTGTAGCCGCTGGCGTTCCTTTCGGTCTCGGCATGTCTCTCGTCTTCCACAGCATCTTCAGCTACCTCATCGATTCATACACCATCTACGCTGCATCGGTTCTAGCATCAAATGCTGTGTTGCGATCCCTTTTCGGCGCCGCCTTTCCACTTTTCACCAAGCAGATGTACGATAACCTGGGAACTCAGTGGGCCAGCTGTGTACCAGCTTTCCTGTCGCTCGCCTGTCTACCAATGCCTTTTATCTTCTTCAGGTATGGTCCTGCCATTCGACAGCGATGCAAATATTCTGCAAGGGCCGCACAAGCGTTGGCTATGGCAAAGAAGGGCTAGGCCTTGAGGAGTTACCAGACCATTTCTTATTAATTTCTACTTAATACTGTGTCTTGACATTAATGGACCAAAGGCGGCATATGGAAGGAGTTATTGAATCACCTTAGACATAGAAAATTACACCAGTCATAGATTATATAGAGTCAACTCAACTTTTTACATTTTCTCCCAATCACGCCTAATGAGGCTGGGTCTTCTAATTCTGCAACTTCGATTGATGGAATACTCGTGAGTCAGCTGGCCACGAGCAAAAATAATCTTAAATCAAGCTGTGATGAGAGAGCCTTTTTCCTCAGCACACCGCAGCAGTTACCAACGCCGCCAGAAGATAGTGCCCATAAGCAATGGATCCTGTCACGGCCGTTGGCCTAGCGTCGGCCTTCATTTCTTTCGTTCCTCTGGGTGTCAAACTATTACCCTTACTTTGGAGCCAATCGCCTTCTCACCAATGAACCAGTAAAAGATGCTTTCGTAGATATCTCCCCCTCATCTGCGGGCTTAAGCTATGCTGTCTCAGTTGACCTTATCGTTTGGGAAAGATTTCTAGTCTATTTTTCCGGGCGTGCAGTTTCCCACTTGTCTCATGTTTCATTTCCCCACGCCCAAGAGTCCATTGTTAGTTGAAATCCGATAGCATGACGGAGTCGCAACTGAGGTGATCAACGGCTGGGGTACGTGTAATGGTGAGCCAAGCATGCTCATATCACTTCTTGAATGAATACAGCTCTTGAGTCCTAGAAGCAATATCATACTTGAGATCCTAGGCACGGCCACAGAGTACCTTGCAAGCTCAAGACAACATGCTGCGGACCACCGTGCATCAAACGGAACAACTCCACTGGTTACGAAGCTTCCAGACATAGCGAGCCCTAGGCTTTATCGACATATAATTCTCTATAGAGTCTTCAGAGGTTAGTTAAACAACAGCAATGTCTATACAGTGATATACTTAACTGACATAGTGGCAGTTTTAGTGATATTGTTGGGGTTTCATATTGGCTGGAACACGTTTGACCAGCGAAAAGAATGCGAGAAGACTGGGGTTGCTCTCCTATCTCGTGATTGATAATGACTTTTGTTTGAGCATGACAGCTGGATCTCCGGAAGAAATTCATTAGAGAGTGAGTTTGACTATTTTATTTAACTATTTGCCATCTATTTAGTCTGTAGATTTCAGAAGTCCTCAGCAGTCAAGCCAACATTCTTCACCTTAGCCAAGCGAAGAAGCTCCTGACCGATTGACAGATCCATAACACCAGTACCAACACTTTTGTAAATAACAAATCCGGTTTCAAGCCACTTGGTCAAGTCGTTTGGATTCTCCGTGTTTTTGGTCTGGAACAACTGGCCAATTTCAAGCATTTTATCCGTAGGGATCTCAGCTTTGACGAGTTCTCCAGCCTCTTGCAGGCAGCCCTCTCGACTGTCGACTGCAACGGACCCGCCCTGATACGCCACAGATGAAAACGGACCTGACGGTTTGATGACTTGCTTCAGAAGCTCGGGATCAATCTCTTGCATGTCGAGCCGGTAAGAACCGATCGCCGCGAGATACCGGGTCTTGCTCAGAGCCTTCTCGGAAGTGAGGTATGATGCTGGGAACAGAGGTTCCGTGCTTGGCGTTGTAAAGAACAAGACGTCTGCATCTACGACCAGAGCCTCCAAAGCGGCGTCGCGGTCATTCTTGGGGTCAAAGGCTTGGAGGGTGATTTGCGATGGCCATGGTGATTGAGCATTTGACTTAAGCGAGTCTATCAATTGCTGCGTCCTCTCCGCAGAGCGATTGACAATGGTCACAGACTTGATGTCATTCCCCTTCAATAGAATTGCCAACCGAATATGCCATAGAGCTTGTTTCCCCGCCCCAAACACGACGATATTCTCTGTGTTACGCCTAAATCGATAAGGCAGCATCGAACCAAGCGCAGTTCGGAATGCGGTGAGAGCAGCTGCATTGAGCGTTCCGATGGCTTGACCTCTAGCGTCGCACAGAGTCAAGACACTCTTGAGACCTGCTTCAGAAGGCTTGAGCATTTCGCTTGGGGTGATACCGACGATCTTTACGCCGATCAATTGGCCGGTAGTTCCGGGCATGAACAAACTGACTTGGCCATCTCGATTAACGACTGCACGGTGAGGTTGGTATTGTTGCTCATTGTTGCACGAATATTGAATGAGAGCTCGCTCCAGAGCGTTTGCGAGATCGGTCACGTCAGATGGCGACAACGTGTTGAGGATGTGATTTACGTTGGCGTCTGAGAGAACTGTGAATGACATCTTGAAGATGGTTGTTCTTAGATGTTGGTGACGTGAGATGGGATGAAGTCGCTGGTGATAAGCCGGATCAGTTGGACTTGAAGTTGGAGTTGGAGCGGGCTTTAACGCCGCTATCGGACGCGGCCTCTATCGGCTCTAGCGGGGTCAAGCGGGGAAGCCAAGGCCCGATCGGGTCTGTCACAGAATCCTATCGCGCGCGGATGCTTTCCTATCTCAATCACGAGCTAACGAAACATTGACCATTCTCTTGTACGTGTATCAGATTTACGGCTTATTATGGGGAATCTGACGAATTGACCACCATGTGTATCTCTTATATAAAGTGCGCTGTCAGACTAGTCTCAGGCCAAGATCTTCTCGTCTCTCTCAGTGATGGAAGAATCACTTTGAGCATTTTGAACTACTTCAGGCTCGCCTTCAACTGGACCCTGCCCCCTCAAGCCCCGATAAACTGTCTTCAGTTGAGGCCAACCATCAATGATGGGGTAGAAGCCTGCGACGAACATGGTTCCCCATACCCAAATGATGGCGACAACAATCCAAGCAACGAAGAAGGTCTTGCCAAAGACGTATTTAGCTGCGTACATTGGAAGAGGCCTACAGTTTCACCTGTTAGTCAATGCTATGATGAACTGGAAATAAAGTGTCGCTTACCATAGAACCCAATGTCCCAAGAACGTGGCGGCGGACCAAATCGCCGCGAGAGTGCCCCAATGTTTGAGCTTGGCTTTATCGGCCGTGTAGCTGGCTACCTTTTCTTCGTGGGTTGTCGCTTCTTCCTTCGTTGAACCAACCTGGTCGAACGCAAGACGTTCATTTCTGAAGTCGGCCCATTGGTAATTGGCGGGCTTGATGAGCGAAATCACGATTGAATACAGGGCTGGACTCAAAGCTGAAGCGACAGTTCCGTAAACGCAAGGAAGAGACTTTCCGGTTGACGCTACTGTGACTTCACCATATAGCGATGATGCTGAACCAAGCCAAACAGCGATACCAGTCGCCATGCCCAGAAGAGGTGAGACGATAGCAGCAATCTTTGACTGCTTTCTCCATAAGATCGTAAAGACGGTTGGGAAGATACCAGGGCATGTCAAAACACCAAGCATGTACAGAGTCCATCCAAGGTCAACCTTTCCATAGTAGAGGGCAGTAGAGAAGCCGGCGGAAAAGAGACCGAAGAAGACGACGCCGATGTGACTCCATCGAATGGCGTCACGATCGGTTGCACCACGGTTGAAGTACTGGCGATAGATGTCAAAGCTGATGATAGATGACACGGAGATAACCTGAGCACTGATAGTTGAAGTGACAGCCATGAAGGTGATCAACAGAACGGCGGCAGCACCGCCTTTTCCGGCGATTGCGATCGCGGCATAAGGCAACACGAGACCATTTGAGATCTCGACAGAAGACATGCGACGAGGGTATGTCGGGAAGCGGGGTGTATCCTCGAGAGCCAGAGCGGAGAAGCTCATCAAGGTGCCGAGACACCATGGGATGGCAAAGTAGGCGATACCGCCAATGATGTATCCTGGGACGACAGCTTGAGGCGCAGCACTGAAGGCTTTGGCGAAGAAGCCAGTGTCCATGATGACGAGACCAAAGTTGGCCAGAACATGGATGATACCGAAGTATATAGCCTACGGAACATAAGCAAGTGTTTCATGTTGGTCAGGTAGCTAACTCACGTCTTTACTAGTCATGGTCAGGAATGATCCATCGTGGTTACCAGCAACGGGATGGTCCTTTCCAACCTGAACGATCAGATCATAGAGACCGCCAGGTGATCCAATCTCGGGGACGAGGAATGCCTTGATGGTAAAGAAACATATGATGATCGTGATCACAAAGGTATGGAAGTAATCGGTCAGGAAAGTCGCTTTGATGCCGCCGACAAAGGTATACAGCACTACGCCGACGGGTAACAAGAAGGTAGCGGCAATGATATGAATCCCCGATCTACTCGTGTCAGTAGGCCACTCAACTTGTAGGAGAGAAGACTTACAAGGCAGAGATTGCAGCACTTGCACCCAGCAACATGTTTGCAATAGCGATGATGTTGTTGATCAAGCATAGACCAATCCAAACAATATGACCTGAAGTACCATATCGTATACGAACAATCTCGAGTAGTGTATGCGCTTCGGGTACTCTGAGCTTGCAGGAGATACCAAGTAGCGCGAAGAAGACGATCATAGGCGAGCATCTAGTAGGGGTTAACAACTACCGAGAATGATCGCGGAGGAAGGGTACATACCCAGCGGCAAACCAAAAGGGTCCAGCGACACCAAAGTTGTATCCAACAAGAGTACTTCCAAGCATAGCCGTACTCCAAAGCCATGATGAAATAACAGCAGACGAAGTCAGACCTGTACCAACACTTCGATTGGCTGTCATGAACATCTCTGTCGTCTTGTTATCTTCACCAACAGTCTTCTTCAAGATGTGCGTCAAAAACATCATGATAAACGCGATAAGAAATCCAATCGCGATAACGACGACATAGCCGACGGCTTGGGAAAGCGGCGGCTCAATGCCATTCTCGCTTGCATCTGCCCGAACGTGGAGCGACATTTTGGCCAAGAATCTTGGGGATGTGAAAGATCCAGCAGCTCGGTTTGACGTCTCGGCATTTTGAGATTGGGGGTCCGTGTGATAGCTTTATGTTGGGTGATCGGCAGGGACGAGTCCATGTCGTTTGTATAGCTTTGATGATGCAATGGACTATCATTTGCCTGATAACTGCCGGGCATCAATCTGATGAACCGTGGAGGTCAGCGGGGGATCTCATTAGCTGATGGAGTTCCGCCAGACCGGATATATTCCGAATTCCGGGATCTAGTCCCTTGTTCCTATCTTAATTATATCATGTCTAGTATGCTTTGGAAAATTCTGGCTTGTGATAGGCGATAAGAGCACTGTTTACATGTTCATGGGGTATGGCGTGAGAGCTTCTAACGATGGCGATAGTGCCAACCGATGTCACGTCATTCAGCAAATTATTTAAGATAAGACGGAAAAATATTGTCCCCAAATTCATCTAGAGACTAGTTTATTCCGATGCGACAAATCAATAATTATGCTCAAGATTGGAGAATGCGCCCTCGTCGGATGGTGAAGACAGCCATTCCACGCGTGTTACGTGTTACAGCCAGCTAGAATATTGTGAACAAAAATGGCCGATCAAAGAACCCTGTGAGAATTGGACATATTTAATGCCTAAGGCCACAATACAGCAGCACTGTCTATTGGATGACTTTGCATAATCAGGCTGTGATATGAGGCCGCCAACAACACCATGATATCACAATTTCCCCTCATCTTTCCAGGTGGACTCTGAGCCCGTTCTGGGCAATTTCACTCTGAATCCCACATTTCTCTCATCATGGATCCCGTCTCGGCGATCGGCTTAGCGTCTGGAATCTTGACATTTGTTGAAGCGGGTCTCAAGCTCGTAAAGATAGCCTACAACATACACAACTCTCTTGATGGTGTCCTAGACGACAACAGACACCGCGAAAGTCTCACCAGCGAAGTCAACAAAGCAGCTCTGAGACTTGAGGTGGCAGGCAACGCCCGTTTGACTCCCGAGCAAGAGTCACTTTCGGATCTTGCCAAGAAGTGCAAGGCCACTTCAACGGACTTAGTCAAGGCCCTGGATCAAGTTAAACCAAAGCAGAGCTCATCCAATCCCTTCAAATCATTGCGGTATGCCGTAAAGGCAGCGGTCAAGGCGAAGGATATCACTGAGCTTGAGAACCGGCTCAAAGACTATCGTGATCAGCTCACTCTCGTACTAGTTGATTTCTCAAGGTGAACCTAACTTGCTAGTCTTCAGCATGGCGGTAGCTTACCAGTTCTCAGAGTTGAGGCGGCAGATGGCTTTAGCGAGTTAATCTCACTTGCCAAGGGCAACGAAGCTACGTTACTGAGTTTGACCCAGGCCATAGAGCACCTGCGCCAAGCACAGCTGACCGCCATTGATTCAACAGTCAACAGACTTGATACCGAAGTCTTCAAGCCATTCCAGAAGCTACTGATGGTTGACGAGGAAACACGCCGATCCATGCATCAAGACCACATTCTGGGGATACTCAAATTTGATGAAATGCAGCAGAGATTTGACGCAGTCCATACTGCTCACGAGGATACCTTTAGATGGATTTATGAAACGACTGAAGTCATGGAGGAAGATGATGACTTAGATTTCGAGAAACAACAACGACATGAGGCGCTCAAGGTACAAGCAGCGATATCATATCGACGAACTGAGCTGACGGCAGTGCGACCCACAGATGCAACTCGAATCAAGAGAGAGATTCATAGGGTGGCTCTTATCACAAGACTCATCTTTGCCAATCTTCCATATTTCTGGAAAGTTGGGATCTGGAAAGTCAGCACTGATGAAATTTCTGTGTTCTCATCACAAAACAGAAGAGGCACTAGTTAAATGGGCTGGTAAACGATTCTTCCATCGCATGTAACACCCTCAGCTAACTTAATTAAAAGGTGAAAAGAAGCTTGCGTTCATTTCGTTCTTCTTTTGGCGGAATGGTTCAAAGGCACAAAAGTCACTAGACGGACTTTGCCGCTCAATTCTTCACGACGTACTACGAGAGCGGCCTGATCTCATACCTGAAGTCTTCCCTGGCCACTGGGGTCAAGTCAAACAAGCGCCCTGGAGGGCTCAGGGCAGCCAAGACATCCCATCGTCTGTCATCAAGGATGCTCTGGAAAGACTCCTGCAAAACAGTAAACTTTACCATCAACACAGGTTCTGCATCTTCATTGATGGCCTTGATGAGTTTGAACCTGGTGTTCAGGATGGATTAGACTACCTTGATTTGGTCAATATCCTTCGACAATGGACGATCCATGCCGACGGGAACCTAAAGCTCTGCCTTTCAAGTAGAGAAGAAGGTGTGTTCATGAATGAATATGAAAATGACCCAAGCTTCCGACTCCAGGACTTGACCATGGTCGATATGCAAAGCTATGTCCGCAGTCGCCTGAGTCATCTGAACGATGAAGCCCTCAAAAGAGAGTTCACTACAGACATTCCTCTTAACTCGTGGGGAATCTTCCTTTGGACCTATCTTGTCGTGAAAACGATCCGGACCAAAATGACACACAAGGCCACCAGCGAGACACTGAGAAAACATCTCAACACGTTGCCTAGAGGTCTCGAGTCGCTTTTCCGTTATATCCTTCAGCAACTTGAGCCGGATGATGCGAGAAAGACTCTCCGGATTATAGATGCTCTTCAAACTGCAAAATCAAACAAATTAGAGCTACCATTACTCACATGCTCCTTACTGGATGAATATGATAAAGATTCAGAATTCTCATTGAGGGACGGTCTCGAGAATGAGATTTATCCAGATGAGGAGATCCTCCAGGCGCAGCTTCGTGGTGCTTGTGGTGGACTTATAGAATGCCATGAGGGCACAATATACAAGGGTCTGCAGATTCTTGAGTTCGTTCACCGATCGGTTCCCGACATTTTCAATAATGATGCAGAAAGCGCAGAACTAGCCCGCCAAATGGAAGTTGCCCTTGATGGCACCAATACTATTGATGTTGTCTCTCATCTTTGCTTCGCTACTCTCCGGCTTTCGGGTGAAACGGGAACAAGCGATAATGGAAGGTCTACCTTCAAGTCAATAGGACTCATGCGACACAAAGAGAGATTTGACAAGCCACCGTATTCTTTCCTAGAGTATATTGGTTTCTGGGTTAGTGATGGGTGGCTGGACGACAGTCAGTCAAAGTGGCAATGCGTCTTTTCTTACCTTCCTTGGGATTCAGATCTACACATCAGACCTTATGGAGCGGCAGCTATCGGTAGTAACGAGTGGAGACCACTATATAACAACATGTGTCTTGCAGCACATTCTGGTCATATCGATTACATGGAGTGGAAAATCATGAATGATACAAATGCTTTGAACAACTCGGCCAAGAGAGCCTTAGTTGGGTTCTTTCTTCTTACCTCGAAGCATTGGGAATTATTTTTCGAGAAAAACATCTTTACAATGGATCTCACAATACCCCTGATTCCAGCTTCAATACATCAAGAATGGGACAACGATAACTGGGTTGTGCCGGACCCAGTTACTTTCTCGGCCTGGCAGTTCTTCCTAACTTATAACATTTTGAATTTTCAATGGTATTTCGACGGCTCCTTTACTAACCATGGAAGCGTCATCGAAAGTTTTCTAAAACAAGGGGCTGACCCATATTGCCGCATCTTGGTTGCATATGAAGAATCTAGAGTATTCATGACAATTTATTTTCGTGAATCGAAGACTTACCATGTCTTCCCACGCGACCCGTGGTGGGTTGTTACACAACAGGTCATTGAAAGATGCGTGACTTTGAGAGGAAAGCCCGTAGTCGACTGGAACACGAACTTCACAGAAGAGTTCTCATTTCGGGAATGGATTGCAATTACCAACTGGCCTAACAGGGACACTTTGTTGGAATTGCTGAACTGCAACTGTGAGTAATTGCTGGCAAGAGTCTTAACTTCAGAGCAAACCATTTTCCTGAAATATTTCACAATGCTTGCCGCGTTATGGGATTCCTGGATGTGCGAGATGCGCCTATTGCTTTTTCAGCTCTGCTCCGAGGCAACCAACCTGTAGCACTGACGGAGAATCTTGAAAGAAGGCCCCGCACTATTGAAGAGTTGTCATACATGTGCCCAATATATTACATACTCGTGTTCCCCAACTCATGTCCGTGTGTGATCTGTAAACGAAGAGGCTGGCTGAACTCCTTCTCCATACTCCAAGCACAACCCGTCCTCCGAAACTGGCGCAAAGTGATCGGCACAGGGATGCAGCAAACCGGTACTTCCCAGCTCGAGGCCGTGGCCCCGAACGCCATGTTGCGGGGTCGCGCAGATCTTGTCTTGCATGCCGTCCAATATCGACAATTCTTACGTCAATATTGATCAGTCCTGGCAATGCGGAGCCAATGAAGCGAAACACCGGCCTCCGGGGGGAATATACGAGACTGGCTTACACCAAAATTCACCGATCTTCCACCAAATCCAGTCCCGTGTTTTATTTCCCCCCTAGACCGGAATGGATTTTCCAATATTTCAGCTCGCTCAGCTAAAGCCTCTTCGGGATTCCTCTGACCAACGAGAAGTGAGAGGTGAAGACAATGACATAAATGATCATCTGTGTAGCCCACTTTCTAGGTCCCGATGTTGATCTCGGGCCGCTCTTTGGGCGACGTCAAAAATCGGTAAAGGAAAGTCAATTAGTGCTCACAAGAGCAGATACTTTACTTGGCGTCATGCCCCTCTTAATTTGAGCTTGGGCACGATTTCGAGTTTCTTAATATCACCGGCAGCTATGAGATACAACGACGTCATCAAGCCGAGGCTACCAAATAATAATAGGTGCAATTTTAATGATAGATCTCTGTCGAAATGGCAACTTGGCTCACTCGATCCGTTATCGCCAGTATATGCAAGGTCTCGAAGCAAGCGAGCGAGAGCACCAACACCCATTGAGCATAATGGCCATATATATGATCTAGTTGGCGTGAACTCTCACCAACAGCTCATCCTACGAGACCAATGCGCGTTGCACCTGGACATTCGCATCGAATGTTTCGCTGGACGTGCCGCCATCTTGGACGGCGTGCCATGGCAAGTCGATTACCTCGAGGCCATCCCTGATCCCTTGGACTTCACCAAGCCGCCTCGACGTGTCCTTCACCTCAAGCGATGGACCAAAAAGGGTCAATTACAGGAGACCATTGACGAACCAGACAATCTTCGAGCAATTTTCCCAGGCTCAAGAGGAAAACACACGCTGGGCCCGATTAAACATGGCATTGTACGCATGATGCCAACCGCATCTCGACAGAGAATTCAGAAGCCATTGCTGCCTGGGACAACTTTCGAAGCTCGGCTACGAGGTCGTGAGCTTTACGGCCCATTCCAGATCGAGGCCGAGAAAGATGGCCAACTGGTGGCCAGGCACGTTCTAGAAGGATTGTGTCTTGTCAAATTCACCATTAAGCCCCATGAGATAGCGCCCTCGTATGTAAGGGTCAATTGTCCCGACTTTGGTGGTTGCTTCGATATCGACGCGTTTCTCTACTGCGAGGATAAGCTTCGATGTCGGGCTACCAGTGTCAAAGCCATCAAGGCGATGAGATTGCCCCTAAGCGATGGCGATCCCATGTTTGGAACGCTATCACGAGGTCCATTACCGCTTCTGACCAACGGCTTGAACCATCTTATCGTGTTCGAGAAGTTCATCAGAGAGTGCACAGTCCCTTCTCCAAATTCACCTCAGCAACGGCGATTGACAATACTCAACCTGTCGATGTGCGATCAAGGCGATGCCAAGATTGTAGTCGATGCGTTGGTTGACTTTCGAAAGCGCAATCCGGATGCAATCATGTCTGCGGTGGTATCGAAACTTGGACCTACGATTTATCAAGATACACCAGCTTGCAGGGAGTATGTCAAGCTTCTTGAGCGCAACCGAATTCACATCGACATGTTCACTGGCGTTGATGGTCCAACGCGTCAAGTCGTGCATGCCAAAGCGATAGTCATTGACGACAGGACGCTGTTCAGCACTGGTGCCATCGTAGATACCAAACCAATTAACAAAGCAGACTTTTCCATCGAGCTTCCGCCCATGGCAGCCAAAGCTTTTCGGGTCTACATGCAAGAAGCCATCCTCGGTGGCGTGAGCAATGAGCGTCGCGCTCATCTTGGCTCACAACTCGCTAGTCTGGGCGTCATAATAAACGACCCCATCGCAAGTTTGACCTACATCAGTCGCGCGCAACATACACTTCTTCGTGGTGCGCGTCGCGATCTTCTCGTCAGTGTCTCCGAGCTCGTTGATCCTAAAATCACGAAGCTCTTGGTGAGACGGGCAGCCAACGGCGTGGCGGTAACGATACAAGTCCGTGAAATAGACGCGGTATCATCAAGAATCCTTACGCAAGCGACGCGACGCTACGGAAGGCGGCTGTCCGTTGAAGATGTCAGCTGGTGGGAGCCGCGTCCCCATTACAACGCCATCATCGCGGATGACAGTCTCGCGTATCTCGGCACATCGTACTTCTGGCCAACACAAAGAAACATGATTCATCAAGGTCGATCGCTTGAAAATGGGGTGTTGCTTGAAGGAGAGGCTGTGAAGGTTTTGAGGGAGCAACTGAATGAACTACGCGACCGAGCGTGTAATGATAGTGACAAAAGCGACAGCGATATAGCATAGCTACAGATTGGGTCTCTGACTATCCATACCTTGCACTTTTCTCTCATATTGTGAATGATGTTGTTTGTGAAGGGGAATGTAGGGACGCGTCTTCGTTAGCCAATCAACGTCTCGCTCACCATCAAGTTCGCGAATTGGGCGGTTGCTGGTTTGAGTCCAGCGTATCAGTTTCGATTCAATTATCACAAGAGCAAAACGAATAACTCGGAGCCCAAAAGCGTATAAATACCATAATAATGATTTATACCGTTAAGTAAAGAGTTTTGAATATAACTATTAACAGTTATATCAGTATTTTGGTGTCAACACTGACAAGCGTTGCCCAATTAACAAGACCAGTATAACAAACGTTTAGAAAACAGTGGTAGTCTAACTATATCAATTAAGTAGTGATAGATTTGTCAGTACCTCCACATTGCATGATACTACAGTTCAGCAGCCCCAAGAACTCAAAAATATAACACAATGTCTCATTTAATAGTTTTTAAAAAATGTTTCCTGCAATACTGGGGACGATTGTCCCATTTGGCCATCGATCTGTTCGTCTGGTCGCGAGTCCAGCTACCCTGTAGCAGGGATGGTCCGTGCCTTGCCCGTAGACTTATCCACTGCTGGCTACTCACTCAGGTACACGAATCAATCATGCTACCACTTCGACTCTGCCGACAAGATGAAGTCACTTGTCCGCCGTAATATACCCTTCTCTTCAAGCGACTACGGAAATGCTACAAGAATCAGAAGAGCTTTCGGCATGGCTGCGCATGCTCCGTCATCGCCATGTCCGCGTTCAAAACAATCGCGACGAGAGTTCTGACCATAAAGCTCGTGCCCAATCTCATGTCTCAGAGGCGATTCTATCTGGGAGAATCACACGCATGATCCGATCGATTTGTGGACCGACCACCAGGTGGCTTCCATTCAAAAGGGAATGATGAGTGAAGACGTCGGAAGCGCTGGGACCGGTGCTCTATTTTGTTGTGTCCCCAGCGCGATGGACTATGGATGACTTGTTCAGCTCATGGCCAAACGAGGTGGACACAGTCGCTTAAGGATCCTGTCTTGAAGTTTCACTTTTAATGGCGGCTTTCAAGTGAAAACCGCGGATAAAATGGACATGAGGAGAGGTCGCAACGGACAGTAGTAGGGTTTACCATTTTTGTTGACACAACAGCCCAGGCAGTCTCTCACATGATCGACAACAAGGACAAGGCCTCGCATAGTGACTCATTGTCACTAATACTCGAGCATCAATGTGTGATTCACCGAAAATCGCCTCCCTCCTACTCTCAGCCATCAGCCTTCACTTTTCCCTCTACTCTTCAACCTTCTACCATCAATCTTCATGGCTTTCTGCACTCGCTCTCCCCCCAACCTCGAAAGCTACGGGTTCTGACTGACATAACACCTAGCTTCGCTTCGGCTTACCATATCCTTCATCCTTCCAATTCAGATCAACACCTCAATCGATCGGTCGAATCATAGCCTCACGCCGAAGCCCTGTCAACAGCCCCTTATTTCCCTCGACATCGGCCTTGACTCTCGACTTCGCACATCTTCACAGAATAGAACTTCAACTAGCCACCCCCAGTGAATCTCAGAATCTGTCACGCTGCCCGAATGTCGCACCGCTTACTTCAACACTGCATCACTGCCTTTACATTATCTTTGGAAGTTACCTGAACGATCGAGCAAACTCCAAAGCCACGGGAACCCCGTAAGAACAGAGCATTTCTACTGTCCTCTATTGATCCATCAATACTTGTTCTTGTCCTCAACGAATCTTGAGGTACGTCAATGCTAAAATTATCACAAGTTTATGCTCATCTACTCTCCCTTTGTCATAACCTCTTCTCACTTTCCTAAATGCAGCCTAAACTCCCCCTTTCTTTGTTCAGCTTCACCTAAACTTAGGATGCTGCCCCCCTCATCCCTTTATTTACCTACTCGCCTCTATGTTCATCACACACTCTCAACACTCGCTTCATCATAAATTCTGCAAACGATCTTAGCCCCACCAACGAGATCTCCTCTCACTTCTCCCACCACCCATCACAACCATTGACTTCATTCTGACATTAACATCATGAGCGCAGGTGATATCACGATGCCGACCTCGCCCACCAATATACGCAGAGCCCAGCAAGAGGAATGGCTTGACCAACAATGGGGAGGCAAGTCTTGGCTGCTTGACGACGTCCGCAAGGCACATGAAAACCCCCCAAAGCAAAATGAACTCGGGAGCGGTGCAGTCGACTTCCTGGTCAAGATTACCAGGTTAGCTCAAGACAAAGGTATCAATCTGGCATCCCTATGGAGTCAGGCACCACCTTACAATGTGCTTTGGGCGGGTGTTAGCCAACATCCTAGAGACTCTCTCCGTTTAACTAACGATATCGCGAGAACTGCCTTTGTTAATCTCAAGAGAACTGCACGTGCTCAGCAAGAAGCTGGCGGCCCATCAGAGGCAGTCATTATGGAGTCCCGAGAGACTGAGCATCAGGACAGTATATACGTCGGAAGCGAGCATGCTGAAAGCGACAGCAGCGATGATGAGGATATTGGCCCTCTCCTCAAGACTACGCGAAGCCCGAGCATCGGCTTGGGCGGTTCCCCTATGTCCTCAGTCAAATCGCCAGTCAAATCGCCAGCCAAACCGCCAGCCAAACCACCAGCGAAGGTCGCTGGCAAGAACGAAAAGGAAGTCTCTTTAATCTCCACTTATAGGCACCAGGAGCCCCGAGAGCAGAGACCTGCTTCGGGTGCTCCCTCTCTACCTCCACAATCGGACATTTCTCGTCATTTCACCCAATCACCAACTGCCGCTTCGTTCAAGCGCAAAAGAGAAAAGGAATCCAGCGCGATGATCCCACAGCGATCCATGAAGCGTGCCGAAACTTCCAAGGGAGAAGAAGAGAGGGTCGATGAAGCAACTACCATTTATAAGCAGCTCGCCAACAATGTGAAACTCACGGATGGCACACTTCAATTCCTTACAAAAGCTCTCGTTTCCTGGTATCCAATGGAGCAGGGAAAGGTCAAGGTCCTCGACCCTCTCTGGTTCAAGGTTGACGGCACAACTATTGGGTACAACATGAAGCTAGACGGGTATACCAAGCTTTGCTTCAGTATCCATCATCTTAAGCCTAAGCATTGGACCCTGGCTATAGTTGACATCGATAATGATGCTAAATCCATGGTGTTCAATCACCATGACTCAACCCCCGGTGAAGATCGCTTCAACGCCGTTTGCGCTAGCTTCCAGAAATGGAAGGATACCGCTGGACACAAATTCATGCTCCGGTTCAACAATGTCTCAGTCAGTTGCTCCTCTTTCCATAAAGTCTCATGCTGACCTCTATAGCCTTGCACTCTACAACAGGATAACATAAGCTGTGGAATTCACGTGCTCTCCTGCCTACGACACGTCCTGAGAGACAAACCCTGCCCCCCATCGCTCGACCCGCGTGCAGAGCGTAGATTCTTCATCCGAAAGATCAAGGAATCTGACGAAGGTGATTATCCCTTACAGGGGGTCAAAGAGCTCATCCGACAACAGGAGCATAAAATGCTCTTGGAAGCGATTCAAAAAAAGACGCCCGAGTCACTCGAATCAGACAGACATTGTGCGGCCATTGCCTTGGACCGCGCCCGTGATGGTCTGAGAGATGCCCAGGCCGCGGTGAGCCGCCTTCGAATTGAGCAGGATACTTTGGCAGAAGCACTGAATCGCCTGGACGCTGCTGTCGAGATTAAATCTGAGCCAGCTTGTAATTTGAGCCTCGAACACTGGGACCGACTGCGAGGTGATAGCCAAGAAGAGCTTTCTGCCCACATGAATCGATACAGCAAAACGCTTATGGATCAGAGCTTTGCCAATGGGTCTAAGATGGGCAGAAAGGTCCTCCACGAACATTATAATGAGATCATGGAAAAACTGGAGCAAGCTGAAAAGGATGCTGCCTACAAGCAAGAAGAAGTCGACGAGGCAGCCAAGGCTGTGGAGACCAGGACTCAGATGTGCGACTTGAAGGAAAGCGTCAACAACATCTTGAACCAGAACGGGTTTGTCCTTTCTTGGAACAATTGACTTGGGCGGGCTTCGAAGTAGCTGCACGTTTGGGTGATTTGAAGGACGGCCATGGGAGAGGCGGCGCATGTGAAGTGCAAACCAGGTTCGGGAGATGAATCAGACTGAGGTTTTAGGCGTAAAAGTTTATATTTGTCATTTATCTTCTATCCACGCGTGAATCTTCTGTGTCTGGCGTAAACACTTGCGCGCGATCTTAGAAAATGGAACATAAGAGGGATCTAAAATTGCCTAAACTTGGGTAAATATTCCTAAAATTGTCTAAAGCTCGGTTGGCCATCTATAGGATTCACTCCGCGTGAACATCCCAGTCACCGATATCAGCCTTGGAGCTCTTGTACCGCCGGAGGGGACTTGGTGCTACTTTGGTCGCCGACTTGAGGATAGTGCCCATATGCCTGAGAATACTGATGCTGGTGTAGATGTGCTTGGGAAACGTCTGGCTGGCCCCCTGGTTGTGGGTAATGATACATCGCGGGGTGTGACGCAGGTGTACTCCGGTCTTGATGTTTGGCAGTCTTTTTACGAAGGAAGAGCCAGACAGATAGCCCGGCGATCATGGCAGCGGCCGGGACACCAACACCGAGTCCGATCTTCATGCCTTGACTGCTGTCTGTCGTTCCAGGACTCGTTGCCTCCGTCTCGTCTGTCGTGGGGCTTGGATCGGAGGATGTAGTTGTCGAAGCAGCAGTGCTTGTAGGTGATGTTGTCTCAGCTGAATCCGTGGTCTCGACCAAAGATACGGTTGAAGAAGTTACGTCGTCCTCAATATTGCCTTTCGAATCAAGGAAGACACCGCGTTTACCGGCGCAACATCCAGGGTCGTCTTCCGAACAGCAGTAGCTGCCATCTTCGCACCGCTTGACACGCGGGAATCGGTTGTTCCTCTCCTCTAGAAGTGATTGTTAGCCGGGTTGAAAGCTTCGAAGTAGAGTAAAAACGGGCGAAAAGCGAACCGTAAAGACAAATCATAGCACACTTCTTCTTATCGTACGGTGCAACGGCACATGGACCTCTCACGAACTCATTCTCTCCTTGTCCTTTGCTCTTGCAGAGTCGATTGGGCATACAAGTTGCCCCCTCACCACGACAGGCTAAGGAGCCTAGGAATTGTTTGTTATTGGCCCACTGCTTGCCGTCAACACCCCATTATACGCCCTCCTAAGCCATTACTGGGTGCAAAAGGGCATGCAAAACGCTCAGGATAATACTAAAATGCATACTTGGATATAAAGAAGTGTTATAAGGTAAAGAAAGACTAAGCAATCAGTAGATAGCAGATGTAGGATGAGGAATAAGAGGATAAGGGGAAGTCTTGGGCTTTCACTAACAGACAGTATCAAAGTGAATGGCCGGGAATTCCTGTAACCGCCAGCTTTCAATACCCTGCTCGCTTAGCTGCATTTTCTAGGACAGTTTAAACACTTTGATTGGATAGTATAGATAAGGGTCTATTCCAGGTTTAAAGCCTCCAGTCATTTGCATTGTAAGCAGAAACTTCTTTACTTATATAGAGATTCTTTGATATCTAGCTTCTAGCCCCTAGGTAACCAACCTGGGAGCCCATTCAAGCCCAATTCCAACATGCCTTCCCGGAGATATCGAATTAGTAATGTCATTTCATACAGGTAATTAAAGTCAATGCATCGCTGAAATAGAGCACAGCGAAAAGTACTCTGCTAACTGGGGAGCTTAAAACTGGGATCCTTGAGCAGCTACCAATAATTGAATCATCAACCAATACACAGCCTGGTCTAACTGGGTGACTTGAGAGAGTTAATGATCAGCGAGTCAGACAACCTGAGAAACCTGGGGCCCCTGCATAACGACGCAGGGATTACCTCAAGCTTTTGCAATCTCTCCACATAATTGGACTCACGCACTTTGGCTCGATCCTATCATTGATGACATTCAGAGTCAAGCTAACACTGATTATATCTGAATTAAGCTCATAGAGAACACAGAAATATTACTCGGAAAAGATCCCGCTGAGGAAGGTCTGGAATTTGGGAATTTCCTGAGCCAACACCTTGCGCCAAAGGGGGCGGCACAGTCTGATCCATGGTTGACTTGTTGGTCACTGGTCATTGTGTTGTTGACTGTAGGTAATGTGACATTCATCGGTGGTTGGACCAAGGCAGAAATCTCTGACAATACGAATCCAGGGGTGTCATCCTGGCCCGCACGGAGGCTTAATTAGGTGCCGCTCACTGTGCTCTCCCATTTCCCATTCTTATTTCTCCATCATGTCACACGACCTTGAGCCTAAATCGACCATCCGCGATCATGTCGCTGGCATCAGCATTCATAGTACGACTTGGCCAAATACTCAGAGACCCTCATCGGGCCCTTTTGCGATTGAGTATCTTCGGCGGTCTTTCCCTTGTGCTTATTCTTATCACCTGGAAGGGCTCGACCAGCTTATCTTACAGCTGGACAACACCAATCAGAGAGCCTAGGCTGAAGAACATCTCACAAAAGGCGACGGAGTATGCCGAGAATCCCGTACGGGCTCCTTATAAGAGTACGTTCTGGGAGGTCGGTCAACGATCACGAGAGTTGAGTCAATGGCTGTCAAAGTCTGACAAACTTGACCCGACTTCCAAGATTGGACGGCAGCTCCAGGATGTCACGGAGATAGCAGCTCAACAACTTTTCCCTTTCCTCCGCAACCCACCGCGGAATCCCGGATCAAAAACGCCGCTCTCTGACCTTCGGCACTCTTTTGACAGAGGGTCCAGAGGAATTGTAATTCCTGTTGGTGGTGGAGAGCAATCAGTACGCTTCGCTGGCCATTTAATAGTGAGCCTACGCAAAGTATTGGACTGTTGGTTGCCGATACAGATTGTATACGCTGGAGAGGATGACTTGCCCAAAAAAGATCGCGACAGGATCGCAAAACTCGATGGTGCATCTGCTCTTGAGTTTCTTGACATCTTCTCTGTCTTTGATGATACAACACTGAAGCTCAAAGACGGAGGATGGGCCATCAAGGCTTTTGCATTGCTCGGATCACACTTTGAAGAAGTCATCCTTCTCGATGCTGATGCTGTGTTCATTCAACAACCGGAAAGGCTATTTGCGCAAACACCATATATCGAGAAAGGAGCGTTACTCTTCCACGACAGACTGCTTTGGCAACATGCTTTTAAAGAACGGCACGAATGGTGGAAGGACCAGATCAAAGAGCCTTCAGCAGAGATGAACAAATCACTTGTATGGACAGAGGACTACGCCGAAGAGTGTGATTCAGGTGCAGTAGTCCTCAACAAGGCGCGAGTCAGCACTCTCATAGGCCTCCTACATGTTGCATGGCAGAACACATATGAGGTTCGAGAGGAAGTCACTTACAGGCAAGGTCACGGGGACAAGGAGTCTTGGTGGCTTGGCCTTGAGCTTGGCGGGTCCAGCTATGAGTTTGAGTCGCATTATGGTTCAATGGTCGGATGGGGTGAAGGCAAAGAAGGGAATGTGACCAAGGTTTGCAGCTTTGTAATTGCTCATACTGATGAGAAGGATAAGCTGTTATGGTACAATGGAAGTTTGCTGAAGAACAAGCGGGTGGACCCAAATGGTTATGAAGTCCCAGAGTACTGGATGATGGACGGCAAATGGCATAAGGGTGGGACAAAGAACGACATGAGCTGTATGACTGATACAGAAGTACTGGAGCTCACAGCTGAGGAAAAGCTTGTGTTGCGAGAGAGCATTGAGATTGCGAAGAAGGTAGATATGGCCCTGAAAGGGACAGTATAGGCACCACTGTTATTTTAAACTATTTGATTGCGGCAGTGAAGGGTCATTAACGATGTTGAATTCTGAGTGATGTCAAGTCTGCTATCCCGTAATGTTGCCATTATCAGCCTCTTATGCTGGATGACATGTGAGAGTGAGAACGGTGTCATCAAACACAGAAATGGATATGCTGGCGACAAGTCACGGTGCTAGCCCTACTGCTCCAGCGAAATGACCCTGGCATCAACGCTTAACTTCAAGATTTTATTTAATACGCGTGTCAGCGGGATCTTGTCCGTGTTTCATTTTTGTATACGGGTAAGCAAGCTCACGGAGTGAGAGGGTGAGCCGGCACTGTCCAAAAGTGGCTAAACACCGCTCCACCCTTGTTCCAAGGATCCAACAGAGGCATTACCATTAATAGGTCCCGCTTTCGGGAGTTTGCCGCTTACAGACCGCATGCCCTGGCCTGGCTCTATGGGTTAGTTCAGTGGAGACGGAAGATCAATATATAGAGTCTGTTGACGTTGAATTTGTGGCTTGTCTTATTGGTGTGCCGTCTATTTTGGCGTCCATTACTGGGATACTATTCATCGACAATGGAAAACTTCAGTTCAGGCGCACTTGAGCATTTGCTGAGTCCCTCGGCGCTGCTTGGCTTCACTGGCCTTTGGCTTGGCTATCGTGTCGCGCTCGCAGTTTATAACATCTCCCCTCTCCACCCACTCTCCAAATTCCCTGGCCCCAAAGTTGCCGCCGCTTCTTACATCTATGAGGCCTACTATGACTGGATCCTCATGGGCCGGTATGGTAGGAGAATAGAGAAGATGCATGAGCAGTATGGCGAGTACTTGATGAAGACGTCCCCATAAATCTGCAGTAACTAATGGTCTTTGAAGGACCCATCGTGCGCGTCAGCCCTGATGAGCTTCACTGCAGCGACCCGTTCTTTGCCGACGAGATCTACACAGGAAAGCCTGGTCGAAGTACGTTATTCAACTGCTTACCTCGCTCACAGCCTTCTAGGCTCAATAAAACTCTTCCGCTCACATTTCTCTTAGTCCGCGATAAATGGGAGCACCACCTCAAAATAGCTGGCGCTGGCCCAGTCTCGCAGGCAACCGGCACGGCTGGACCGCACGAGCTACATCGCAAACGCAGAGCTGCCCATGCGCGCTTCTTCTCACGCGGACAGGTGCTCAAGCTCGAAGACGAAGTGTACAACTACGCTAAGCTCGCCATTGAGAAAATGCTGCGCTGGACCGGCAAGGAGGCCTTTGAAGTTAAGGGCGCCTTCAATTGCTACACCGCCGATGTCTTCTCTCAGTACGCATTCGGAGAGCCTATGGGCTTTATCGAGCAGGAGGGATGGGAGCCTAACTTTGGAACTTGGACCTCGTCCTTCTTGACAACCACTTACATGAGTACGTCTCTAGAGAGCCCTTTCTGCTGTTTTATTTTGGTCGTATCTCGCACGTACAAATGTGTCTTCTAGGCTGCTTTGTGCTATATCGAGCCCCTGCGACGCCCAGAAACATAGTCTTGATCGTGAAACCCTTTTCGACTAGGCAGCTTTGCTAATTGAACTGCGAACAGTGCGCCACAATGGCCTGGCCAGGCGACTGGCTGATATCCTCCCCATGTTCGCGGATTATATGGGCGAGGATGTCAAAAGGATAATGCACCAGATGAACCATGTTATCCCAGCATACATCAAGACTGCCCTAGCAAATCCCGATGGTGGCCGTGTCTTTAACGAGATTCTGAACTCCAATGTCCTACCCGAGGAAGAGAAGAGTATGTATCGTCTCTCGGGCGAGGGGTTTGTCTTCCTTGTTGCTGGAACGGAAACCACTGCGGTCAGTTCTCTAGTTGGCAGGTCGAATTTGCCCAACTGACTCGATGCAGGCTATCCTCACTGTCATGACGTTTCACCTCCTCCATCAGCCCAAAATATACGCTCGTCTGATGAAAGACCTTGAAGGCATTGATCCCAATAATCTTAAATGGGCACAACTTGAGCAGAGACCGTACCTCTGGGCCCTCGTTCAAGAGTCTCTGCGGCATCAACCTGGGGCGGCCGCTCGATCAGCTCGCATTGCCCGTGAGGAAGATCTCTTCTATAAGAGTCAAGATGAAAAGACACAATTTGTGATCCCCCGAGGCACGCCTGTAAGCATGACGGCCATGATCAACCACTGGGATACGCGGCTGTTTCCCGACCCTGACGCATTCAACCCTGAGCGATGGCTGCTGCCTGACGGCAGGCCTGATTACACGCTGCAGAAATTTCTCATCTCCTTTTCAAAGGGATCTAGAGTTTGTGTTGGCGAGAGGTGAGTTTTATAATTACTTCCGGTGTTCAGGACGGGGAAGTCCAAGCGAGAGTTTCATGCTGACAGTTGTGCCTTTCAGTCTTGCGCTGTGCGAAATCTATATCATGGCCGCCCTGATGGCGTTTCGAATCATCCCGAAAGCCGAGCTTTTCGAGACTACGATTGAGGATCTCACATATGACCATGACCTGGTCGTGTTACAGACGAAGAAGGGACACATTTCGACTCGCATCAAGATCGCGTGACTTACAAAAGACCATCAAAAAGCCTTCTTGCCTTGCCTTACCTAAGAGAGGGCCACAGCAATATCTACCAGTAAGGTTTTGCAAGCTATGAATCTTCTCGCGACACTGCATCCACCTTGCCCCTTTCCGCTTGAGGTGTTATTACGCAGGCTAGCGGAATTTGTTGAACTCTGATGTTCAGACGCAAGCTCCTAGTTAAGCAATGCAACAACTTTCTAGGGTACTGGGAGGCAACGACTGGGGGCTGTATATGAGGAGTTAGAGCTGAAAAAACAAGAAAGACATATAAAATTTAACTTTAACATATCTATCCTCAGAACTGTTAAACGTCGAAGAAAAATAAACATCAAAGTTCAAGGGTCATATGTGACGCCAAATTCGCCACCTGTAGCAGAGCCAACATCAGTCATCAACGGTTTGCAAGGTATTCCCTTATAGTTAAGATAACTGCCAATGGACTTCCAATAAAATTTCTCCAGAGCATCCAAAAACCTGGCCTAATCTTCCCAGCACTGAAAAAAAGCGTGCTCGGGGAGGAATAGCCCAAATGGTTGGAATAAAGCGTTGGGCGCCGTTGAACCTCGAGCTAGCCTGGAGTAGGGCATGTTCATTCTCGAAATAGTCCTAACGACGAAGGTCTCGTGTTGATCCAGAGTAACAGGCATTTGCTAAAGCTTTAGGTATCCAAGCTCTGTGTAGTGATACAAGCCTTCAGCCACGGTAGTCAATGGCTCTTATTTCGTGCTCTAAGTGTAGGGGTCAACCGGGTCAAAACCACTCGCCCTTCTGCATCATTATGGGGTTACAGGCTTGAGACACCCAAGTCCGGTATTCAAAGGTTGCAAGGTGGCCAAGGTTCTTAGAACAGTGTCTTCAAATTGCTACCGTTACAGATGTCAAGGAGCATCGGAATGCTTTATAAATACCACAGTTCGCATGTCACATAAGATTTAGCGGTGTATCTTAGCGTCCTTCTACGACCGGAAGTTGGTAGGTATCTCGTTTCATTCTTATATCAGTTACTAAAAGTCTATAAAATTGTTCGTTCTTATCAGGGGTTCGTAAATATTTGAACTATCCACGTTAGGGCGTCCTCGAGCCAGAGTTAGTCCTGAGCGAGTGAGGGATGAGTGATCCTAGCGCACCTGCAACTCCAGGCTATGACAGAAGTCAAAGCTATAACTTCAACCACTACTTGTTCTGCACAGGTGCTTGGTGGACCTAGGAGGCGCGTATCCTGGGCCTATGGGCCTGTGGCTCCTGCTGAATAACAATACGCGGCTTCGCGTTCTCCATCAGGTACGGCCGCTGACGGAGGACCTCTCTGAAGTAGCTCGGCCGGCCATCCTCCTCGACGAGCTCCAGCAACCGGTCCGCTTTGAAGTCAACGGTAAGACCACTGAGCCATTCCCCATCAGCCATCAACACAACGCTACAATGCCACGGTGTCGTGAAGCCGCTCTTGGTGTTGAGCAGGCTGATGGAAATCTTATGCTCTCCGGTTGACTGATGGATACTGAGACGCAAATGGTTCGGGAAGCGCGCTTTGACGGCTCCTGCAAAAGACTGAGCGTAAGAAATATTCTGTTAGTCATAGGAACTCAGGTGGGCATCAAAACGAGTGGCCGAAGCAGTTCTTTAAACTTACGTATCCTCGGATCAGCATCTGCTTGGCGAGATACTTGACATCCTTTCTGTACTTGGCACTACTCTTGGCTGGGCCGAAGATGTGCTGCAGGTCTGACTTCAGGAAGCGGCAGTACCCCTTGTACGTCCCGAGCGTGTCAGGATTTGTCGCGATTTCGTGGTCAATGTCAAGATCGCCGTCCCGGCCATACTTGTTGAATAGGGTCCGGCGGAAGTTAGTTGCGTTGGCAACATACGTGAGCTCGTTAAGGTCACTGGGCAGGCCCTTCACTGCGACCAAATCTTGTAGACGGGAGAATGAGAGATGGGAGAAGCCCTTGCGCTCGGCCATGGCCCGTAGTGCCGACCCGTAGCGCCAGGTCTCCTGGTCAGAAATTCCTAGCAAGTCTAGATGACGATTCAAGAAGTGTCAGTGAGAGTCTTCACGTTGCTTCGAGTGAGGGATGCAGAGGATGAACGAACCATTGTATACCAGGCCGTCTGAGATTACAGTCAGCTCTGCACCAGGCTCATAGAATTGGCCAATGGTGGCACATATGGAGTTTAGTCTAGCAAGTGCCAACTCTTCAGCCTTATCTGGGAGGTTACCCAGCACCTTTTCGACCTTATTTGCCGACTTGAACGGGAATGCCGGCAGACACATGACCACCTTTTGCCGTGCCCTGACAAAGCGTGAGACGACGGCTAGAAACTTGGGCCTGCCGGCACTGTGAAGTTCCTCGGTGCTGTCGAACTTGTGAAGAGAGTATTCTAGAATGACGTCCAGAATTCTGTTGGAGGTCTTGGAGACTTTGGTCTCCTCAGAGTCTTCCGTCTTGTCATCTGTGGTGGGAGGGCTCGCCATCTCGCTCGGGACGCTGGAGCGGGAGGATTTCGTCGACATTGTATCGTCGAATGAGACGTCTGATCCAGCTATGGTGACAGCCGGTGTCTTGAGCTTCAAGACATCGGAGGTGTTCTGATGATCAATATCGATGGACATGGCGACCAAAGGACATATGAATGATATGATAGGGAATCAAATGATACGAGATAAGCATGCAATAAGGGTGAAGCGGAGGTGTCGTAAAAGTCACAATCTCGAACAAGCCGTACATATAGTGTCACGTACAGCACTGATCCAATTGGGATATATGATCCAATGTAAAAGGCCTTGATTCTTCACAAAGGAGATTGGCGGACACGCGCAGCCTTAATTTATCCGGGAGAATGCCAGAAGAAGGAAGATATTGTCTGCCTCACTCCAACCCAAGTGAGGCAAAGCCCGTCATTGTCATTTGGTAGCAGATGCTAATTCCATGCCGGGAGCACTGCTCTGGGAAGGGAACGTGCGTGTGGCTTGGTAGGGCGGAAGCTAGAGAAGCCAGGCGGCCGAAAAAAGCAAAGAGGGCAAACGGGACGGGATATTGCCGTTTCAGGTCTGCTGCCGTCAACTACCTTACAGCGAGTGTCTGAGGTGAGATGCATGTGGATCGCGACGGGATCCTAGCACAGAGACAGGGGTACTCTTTAGATCAAGGTACCTAAGCGCCCGCCCCCAATCTCAGTTCTCGGACAGCCTGTGACCTTCTGTTGTGTCACCCAGAAGCAGGATTTCTCCTCTTTCCCCTTCTCATTTCTGTTCTGGCTTACGAGCTCACAATCGAATCCTTTCATCGCTTACTCTCCACCTGAAGAAGCCGGTCTTCTCAGTGTACCTCTCAGCAAACGACGCCCCCACGTATTCAGCCTAGCTACCGTGATCTGACGGAATCTCGAAGATCCATTTAGCGTCCCAGCTGGTAGACTAGTGGCCTGGCGCTTGCGAGGCCCTCCACTACACCAACTCCACGACCAAAAGCTCTGCGAACTACTCGCTGCCGCTGTCGCTGCGATGGGACAAACCTATATACGTCTGCCCGAGGATGGAGATGCCAGAGATGCCAGTGCCAGCAGACTTTCAGCGCCCACGAGCGCACAATTGGCAACAACCACGCTGCAGGTCGGCGGCATGACGTGCGTTGCCAACTCTTATTTTCGTTTATTTCTTTCTCTAATGCTAACCTTGTAACTTCAATAGATGCGGTTCTTGCACATCAGCCGTCGAATCCGGCTTCAAAGGCGTCGACGGCGTCGGAACAGTCTCCGTCAGCCTCGTAATGGAGCGCGCCATCGTCACCCATGACCCAGAGATAATACCCGCCGAGAAGATACAGGAGATCATCGAAGACCGTGGGTTTGATGCTGAGGTTCTCTCCACCGATCTTCCCAGCCCCGCGACTACTCGATTGAACAACCACTTCTCCGACGAGGGTACTGCGATTGGGAGCGAAGACGAGTCTGCAACGACAACTGCGACGACCATTTGCGCCATAGAGGGCATGACATGTGGCTCCTGCACATCCGCCATTGAAGCCGGCTTCAAAGGCGTGTCTGGCGTGTTGAAGTTGAACATTAGCCTTTTGGCAGAACGAGCCGTCATCACGTATGACGAGACGAAGCTTTCGCCAGAGAAGATAGCTGAGATTATTGACGATCGCGGATTTGATGTGACCATTCTATCGACGCAGCGAGACTCAGTCCACCAGGGAGGAGACACTGCCACCGCTCAGTTCAAGGTCTTTGGCTGCAAAGATGCGACTACTGCCCAGAATCTGGAGGAAGGCCTCATTGCAGTCCAGGGCATCCGATCTGCATCTCTCAGCCTCAGTACGGACCGCCTGACAGTCGTCTATCAGCCCAGGACTGTCGGGCTCCGTGGCATTGTTGAGGCTATAGAGGTGCAGGGCTTGAATGCCCTCGTTGCAAGTGGCGAGGATAACAACGCGCAGCTTGAGTCGCTGGCCAAAACGCGCGAGATTACCGAGTGGCGGACTGCGTTCAGGACGTCACTTGCCTTCGCGATCCCTGTCCTCTTCATTGGCATGATTATTCCTATGGCCTTCCCAGTGATAGACATTGGACGTTTCGAGCTTGTACCTGGTCTATTCCTGGGTGATATTGTATGTCTCGTCCTCACCTTGCCTGTCCAATTTGGCATTGGGAAGCGATTCTATGTCTCTGGGTATAAATCTCTTAAACATAAATCGCCAACAATGGATGTTCTCGTCGTCCTCGGCACATCATGCGCCTTCCTCTTCAGCGTCTTCTCCATGCTCATCTCCGTCCTTCTCGAGCCGCATTCTAAACCGTCCACGATCTTCGACACATGTACCATGCTCATCACATTCATCACACTCTCTCGTTGGCTCGAGAACCGGGCCAAGGGCCAGACCTCTAGGGCACTGTCTCGTCTTATGTCCTTAGCTCCCTCCACAGCTACCATATACAGTGATCCGATCGCTGTGGAAAAGGCAGCAGAGAGTTGGGCAAAGTCGTCTGACGAGCCCCCAACACCCAAGACACCTCGAACTCATGAACCTGGGGTCTCTGCTTGGGAGGAAAAGGTCATCCCAACAGAACTACTTGAGGTTGACGATATTGTGGTCATTCGGCCCGGCGACAAAATTCCAGCAGATGGCATTCTGGTTCGAGGCACTACATTTGTTGACGAAAGTATGATTACTGGAGAAGCTATGCCTGTTCAGAAGTACATGGGTGATAGTGTCGTCGCCGGCACAGTTAACGGCGATGGGCGCGTAGACGTCCGTGTTACTCGGGCTGGCCATGATACCCAGCTAAGTCAGATTGTCAAGCTAGTGCAAGACGCGCAAACCGCCCGCGCCCCCATTCAGCAGCTTGTTGATACGATAGCCGGCTACTTTGTTCCCATGATTCTTATCCTCGGTCTTGGTACGTTCCTTGTATGGATGGTTCTATGTCATGTTTTATCTCACCCTCCGGAGATCTTCCTCGAAGACAATAGTGGTGGCAAGGTCGTGGTATGCGTTAAGCTATGTATCTCCGTCATTGTCTTTGCTTGTCCGTGTGCTCTCGGGCTAGCTACGCCCACGGCCGTCATGGTGGGTACCGGAGTCGGTGCAGAAAACGGAATTCTGATCAAGGGAGGGGCTGTCCTAGAACGTATAACCAAAGTAACGCAGGTTGTCCTTGACAAAACCGGCACGATTACCTATGGCAAGATGAGTGTGGCTAGCATAGGCCTCGTCCCGCACTGGGCAAGAAGCGAGGTCAGCAAACGACTGTGGTGGTCCGTCGTCGGTCTAGCAGAGATGGGGAGCGAGCACCCTGTAGGCAAGGCTATCCTGGGCGCTGCAAAGAATGAGCTGGGTATGGGGCCCGAAGAGACCATTCACGGCAGCGTTGGAGACTTCAAAGCGGTTGTGGGCAAGGGTGTCAGCGTGGCCGTCGAGCCTGCTACCGCAAACCGGTCACGATACATGGCATTGGTTGGCAACCTTATCTTCTTGCAGGATAATGGTATCGACGTCCCTGAGGATGCTGTCGAGGCCGCAGAAAAGCTTAACCTGTCGGCTGGCGCGGGTACATCGCAGGCCAAGAGCAATATACGCAGCGCTGGAACCACCAACATCTTCGTCGCCATTGACGGCCTTTACACTGGCCATGTATGCCTCTCTGACACAATTAAAGAAGATGCTGCAGCGACTATCTCGGTCCTGCACCGCATGGGCATAAAGACCGCCATAGTGACGGGCGACCAACGGTCTACCGCACTCGCCGTCGCCTCTGCCGTAGGTATCGATGCCAACGATGTTTACGCCGGTGTTAGCCCCGATCAGAAGCAGGCCATTGTACAGGAGATCCAGGACCGTGGTGAGGTTGTCGGCATGATTGGCGACGGTATTAACGACTCCCCGGCACTCGTGACGGCGGACATTGGCATTGCTATGGCAAGCGGAACGGATGTCGCAATGGAGGCGGCGGATATGGTGCTTATGAGACCAACAGAGCTTATGATAATACCAGCTTCACTGGCGCTTACGCGCACCATCTTCCGGCGTATCAAGATAAACCTCGGGTGGGCATGCATCTATAACGCTATCGGCCTCCCGATCGCAATGGGCTTCTTCCTTCCGTTCGGGCTTAGCGTACATCCTATAATGGCGAGTCTTGCTATGGCGTTCAGCAGTGTGACGGTGGTGGTCAGCAGCCTGATGCTCAACTCCTGGACAAGGCCTGTTTGGATGGACGAGGTGGCGAAGAACGGCGGTAGGGAGCCCAAGGTAGAGAGATGGGTATGGGGAAGGGGAATCGTGGGCTGGGTGAGGGAGATGATGGGACGCAGAGGCAAGGTGGAAGAAGTTGGGTATGTGCCATTACAAAACATAGAAGGCTGAGTTTGTATGACCATTGTCTTGATATTCATTGGAATAACCAAGTCTGCTTGACGGGCTTTTAGCCAGGGAAACGGATACAGTAACAAAGGGACTACCTATGCGTCCAAACAGTCACGTTCATGCTATCGAAGTAAGGGCGAAATGCAAGCAGGAGCTATCAGGTCTATCAACTCAAAGTGAGACTCTCAAAACACACTTCAGGCATCATACCAACTACTCATGGAATAGTTAAATATACGATACTGTCAACAATTCTATCTTGCGTCTTTTTATCTCCAGACCAAAGTAATCTCAAAGTCAGAACCTCGGGAATCATTAGACAACCTCTTTCCGTGACCTGGAAAAAAGCCCGTCGAGTTAGGGTTATGCAAATGCGCTCAAAATATTCAAAAGTCAGTCTAGCTATCCACCCTATCTACGACCATTGTATCTCAATTAGCTCGCAAACTTACAGCGCCGCCATCTTCTTCGGTATAAGTAACTCTCGCGTTTTCCTGACCCGAGCGCCATCCTCCTTACTCTTGAAATACCGACCCGTCTTGTAGCTCCAAAGCAGGCTGCCGAGTGCATGATTCTTCTCGACCTCGAGATAACCGAGGAGCGCGCGGTCGGCCTCCTCGCCGAAGCATGGGAGCTCCGATAGTGCTCTGTAATAGCGTCTGTAACAGTCGTTGATCATAACTCCAACCTCATTTATGGCTTGTTGGATTGAGAGACCCTTAGCCTTGAGCAGGCGGACCATGTTATGGTCCACCCCGAGGCGAAGGTCCTTCTCGTAGGAGAGGATGTCGTTGACTAACAAGATCTGGTCGCTGATGATGACCATGATCTCGAACACTAAAGGATGATCCGCTACCTCCTCGGGCAAGTCAATCCCATAAGCCCACTCATTGTTGACAAGCGCAGGATAGGCGCCGAGGGAGCCCCGGCGCATGGCGAGGTATTCGTCAGGATCCCGGGTGAAGGACCGACCCTCCACATTTGTCCGAACCTGCGCGACCAGACCCTCCCAGTACAGCTCGTGGGCCCACTTCCAGCGCTTGTAGAAGCGCTCTGACGATGGCTTTCCCGAGTAGAAACCCTCTGGGCTTTGCTTCACGCGATCGCACAATGTCTGGAACACGTAACGAATAGGGTGTTCTGAGTCGGCGGTATACCGAGGGGCAGTACCCTCCATGATCTCACGTGTCCTGGCAATCTCATTCACGGCGCCATCCAGGTCATTGCACAGGTGGCCTTCGTCGAACTGGTCGTCGAACAGGAAGGCCCACGAGTTCCAATCGGCTGAAGTGCGTAGGGCGAATGCGCTGCAGTCGGGAGCCCAGATGCTTGCAAGATAGGTGAAGTCAACCCGCTTGTTTCTGCTGGCCCATTTGGCATCGGCGTTGATCACGCTTGACAAGGTCAGTTAGGAGTGACTCTTCAAGGAGGTCTGCTTGATGCTCGGGGTGCAACTTACGAGGAAATCCACTCGTCAGCGTCGGCTTTGACGCTGGCATAGTTGGGGTTCTCACGGGCTGGGACCGACATGAGTGAGCTGAAGAGGTCAGGAAGGATGAGAACCTCCATCTCGGCATGGTCCTGAAACTGGTCATGCTCGGGAACGTTGTGGACCCCGTTCCCGTTGGCCATTCTGGTTTTGATCTCATGTTTGGCGTTGATGTGAAACTCGTCCCCGTTGGTCATCTCAAACTCAGAACCACTATCGAATTTGACCATGATTCTACTCTGTTGTTAGGTTTGGATGTTCTATTCTAAAGGGGTAATCTTGATTCAGGTTTATAAACGCCTTTGAACTTATCAATGCATGGAATTACTATATAATGCAGCAGCAGGACTTTGTTACATTTAAGGAGTGGCGTTTGCCGAGGGATCTATCTACTCATGCAGGCTGTAGCTCTGGTGTCTGAATTGGGAAGGACGCCGCTGCTACGGAAAAGGAATGATTGGGATGTGAAAGCGTTCATGTGCCGACACTAGCAACGAAATCCTCCGTTTGAGGCTTGATCCGGTTGCTTATAATCAGTGCCGGACAAACCCCCGAAAGGATGTAAGTAATAACACTCCGGTCAGCTGACGTGAGCCTCAATATGTTCCGTCCTTATCAGCCCCTTGCGACGGCACATGCTTGTAAAGGAAGTCTAGAGGGGAAAATAAAAAAAGACTCCAAATTGGTGGATCGCCCGTGAATTTCTGTGTAAGCTAAACTCGTCAAGGGTCGTGTGTTTTTCTCCCAGAGGCACAGTGCAGAGGTATACGAGCAGGAATGCACTTGGAGAGTAGTGCTTACATCTGAACCCCTGTATCTTCAGCAGTGGAGCTTGATTCCCTGTCGGGGATTGGCCACAGAGTACAAGGCCTGTACAGGCAGCGGGAAATCTACTGAAATTGAGAGATTCCCGTCCCTCGACGGAGTAAACGCGCTGATATCAGATTGGTGAGATCGGGCTCCTGGCAGCCCTAGTCGGCGACCCACTGCCGAATCTAGGGGCTTAGGTGTACTGAAACGGAAGATGAATGGGGCGGGATTTAGCACCCGACGGGTGGCCCCGCTCCTTGGGGGCTAGGGGCTTTTCAGGGCTCGATTCTCGATGGTCCAGAAGGATCGTTCATAGGAATTTGGAAGGCGAGCATGATCTACAAGCACGAAATCGCGCAGGGCAAGTTGACGAACCGTTCTCTGACTTTGTTTGATAAGCCTTTGCAATCTGCAACCCAGTACATGACTGTGCAATTGTAAGCTCGGCTAAAAGCACAGGGGACAGGCGTGGGGAACGTAGCCATGCATGGTTAGGATGATATAGTTCACCACCGGCCACCGGTCTACAGTCACAGTCATTGCCTGATCCAGCATATTACATATACTGCTGATCTTGTTTGTTCGAGAACTTATCCAGGAAAACTACCTAGACTGGAGATCATCATGTTTAGTACCCTACGGCAAACCTTTGGTGATGGAGACCGACTCCTCAGCGTGGAGATTGCCCCGCCCTTTGACAAGGACAGGACGTCCATGCGCACTGCTTGTGAGAGATGCCGTGCACAAAAGGTAGGTCACGTTGCGTACATTCATTCACATTCGTCTTCATTGTCTATCTAGTCGGGGAGTCTTGGTAGATAAGCCGTAGAGACCTCCTCTTCTATCTTTACTTGACGACAGCGACTGATTTAACGTTTGCGTTGCCTTTAGTCCAAGTGCGTGAGCGGTGAGAACGGCTGTATGCTATGCGTTGCCAAGAATCGGAAATGCGAGTACTTGGTCATCTCGAGGCCTCAACGGCGCGCGTCCAGCGCCGCTAGCAGTGGTTCAAAGTCCCGGAACGATGATGGGGATGAGGATGACGACGACAACACCAACACAGCCGTCAACCAACCCAAGCAGTCATACCAAGCCAAGAGACACAAACGTTGGTCTCAAGCACAGGCTAGGAGACAATCATCGCCATTATCGACACATTTATCATCCCCCAAGGATCAAGTGACCACCACAACAGCCTCACAGCCTTCACTTCAGGACAACAACACCAACAACAACATCGCCACAGGGCCAGACGTGAACCTAGAGGATGCAGAGCAATTGTTCCTCGAAGCGCTCTTCCCGGACTCTCTTGGGCAGATCCCGGCTGTCTTTCCGCAGTTCGAGCCGGACTTCTTTGGCAATATGGCCGGCCCCACGTCTACGGCTGCCACCAAAAGTCGGCCAGGCCGCGGTGGTGTTGGTGTTACCGCCGAAGCATTGACCACTCGAGAAGACAGTAGCAAACAGAGCAATCACACATCTGTATACTCATCATCGTCGGCAGACAGCCTATTCGAATATGCTATGGACCCGATGGACTTTCTGATGGATGAGTCGCGCATTCCTACGACGGTAGCTCCCAGCAGTGCCCATGGCAGCAATATAGTCATAACCGAGGCTCGGCCTACTACAACTTCTTCCTCAACACCGCCAGATTCAGCTGCCCCCTCTACCTCATCATCTTCATCTTCATCTTGCTGCTGTATGATGACAGCCGTGAGCATCTACGAGGCCATGCAGGCTCAACTCGTCTGGGGCGATCCCATCGCTGGCCCATCAGCGGCATCAAGTCCCAACTCTACGTCGGCGGGCTCTTCATACTCGTCTGGGCCATCGTGGTCCGGGTCAGAGTTAGGTGCAGGCATGCCAACATACCATCCAACAACGCCCCTAATGACGCAGCAAACTATCCTGAAGCGTCAGAAGATGATACTTCTCCGCTGCGACTCCCTTGTCCAGTGCGGCACCTGCTGGTCCCGCCCGGAGTTCGTCATGCTAGTAATTACCATGTGCGATCGCATATTGACTAGTCTGGAGGCGGTCGAGCGTTTTGTTTGCAGCAGAAGCGACGATGGCGTGAACAGGGTCAGTCCCAACGGTGATGCTACTGGCCTAGACATGCAGGCCATGGGAGCACCATCGCGCGCGGGGCTAGAGGTGTTATCCCTGTCCCGATCGTCCCAGATGCTGCAGCCTGGGGTAGGCGCATGGCAGATCGACGACGACGATGAGATGGAACTGGTCATTAGCCTGATCAAGTCCCGCGCGACAAGACTCGGCAATCTGATCACCATGGCTGAAGGAACAATAAGCGCAAATGCATGGCCTTGGCATGAGAGGCTAGTCCAGGCTCTACGGAAAAGGTCCAACAAGCTTCTTATCTCCTTATCATTTCGTCACTTTGCGTGAGGCACAGCTTCAATAAAGAATTAGCTGTGTGGAGTTTATTTGGACTGGCTAAAAGGACTCCTCTTGGTATAGACAAGCATGGAGTATTTATTTCGGTACACAATTGAGAAACAGGTCAAATGCACAAAGCCCTCTCCGGGGGATGTGGAAATATCTGTACATGGATAGATAGTTATACAAGCACAACGATGTACAACATCAAGATCCCATATCGCTTGATCCAGCCGAGATAATTCAGGATGGCATGTTCTAAGTCGGGGCCCTGTAAATGTCAATGCTTCCTCTTGCACTGCATGACTTTCAGCGTCTATCTTGGGCTGAATTCTGGAAGTGAGCGTACAGGGTCTCAGCTTCGGATGTCAGACGCGCATCCAGTGCTGACAGGCAGAGCGTTCAGAGTGGTAACTGGCCGATGGACACTTGCCGCTTTGGGCTCATCTCCGACCCGCCTCACCTCTTCCAACTTGCTGCTCCGGGTAGATCTCCGTATTGCCCGGCGATGACACAGGTAATCGGGACTGATAATGTTTGGACACGACATCGCTTCGGGCATGTCCATATTTATTCGCAATTTGTCAGTACTTTAGGAGATATTAATCCAGCTGCTCTTGGTAGAACCAAAGGTGAAAGTAGCAGTCCTGAAGATTCTTGTCAGGCCGATCTAAAACTCCTTTGTAAAGACCTCTGAGTGATTATCTCTGGTTGATTGCTGCTATCGATTCAATTCGGTGCACCTTCACTGTCGCTGAGACAAGCCTCAGTCTTCACTTCACCATGGCCTCTCCTCTCCTGCTCATCGGCGCCATCGGCCTTCCCGTCATCATCCTACTCCAATGGCTCGTAACATATGCGCGCACCGTCCTCAAGGTCCGCCGCAATGGCCATCCCGCAATCCACAGCGGTATCATGATCTTTGAGTCCGTCATTCGTTCATGGTATCCTCGCGTCCCCGTCCTGGTGCCCATGGAGAAGTTCACCCTCAAGGATCCTTTTAAGAAATTCGCCAATGCGCGATCCGACATGATCGTCATTACCGAGGCCGTGAGTAGCCTCCTCTCTCCTTACTAAAGAACAGATACTGACGTGGGAATCTCATCACTAGTCGTCTCCTAATGGCGTCGCTTACCTCTTCGGATCGCCAAAGATCTTTCGCGAGATTGGCCGCAACGGCGATATCTTCCTCAAGCCGCTTGAGAAGATCCGCTATCGCATGCTGAACACCTTTGGGCTGCAGCTTGCCTCAACACAGAACGGCGTCCAGCATGAGAGACACAAGCGTGTCGTCAAAGCAGTGTTTAACAACGAGCTTATGGAGAACGGATGGTATAACATGCGCAATATGTGGCGGGCCTTGCTCCGAGAAGAGGGCATCTACCCGGCGTCGGCCAACTCAGAGACAGCGCCCATTGTACGAGACATGAAGTCAACTATGCTAAAGGTCACACTAGGTGCCATTGGCGCCTCGTGGTTCGACATTGAAATTCCCTGGGATCCGGCCAAGGAATCGCAACGCAACGCGAAAAGTGACCTGATGCCATTCGCCGAGACGCTGAAGGTTGTGTGGGACTCGCCATTTGTGCAGACCATGCTGCCGCTGTGGTTCCTGGAATGGAGTCCTTCGTTGTATTTACGTCGCGCTGGCTGGGCGCAGCGATCCCTCGTCACCCACATCAAGAATGCGCAGGCTGAGACGAGGCAAAGAATCGAGGATATGAAGGATAATGTCGATGTTAAAGGCCGGCCGAGAAAGTACAGGAACCTCATCGATGCGCTGGTCGATTCTCAGAACGACGTAGAGAAGGCCGAGAGGGCCGAGAAGGGATACGTGGCGCCCAACGTCGGGCTATCAGACAAGGAAGTTCAGGGCAACATCTTCTCTTTCATGGTGTAAGTTCATAAAGCACTAGACGTTACATTATATCATGTATTTCCTGACTAACGCATTTACTCAGAACCGGTCACGAAACATCCTCACATACACTGACTTGGGTCCTGTCGCTTCTCGCCAGGAACACAGATTGGCAAGAAAAGCTATATGCCGAGGTCAGCAAGGTGGATACTCTCCCCTTGGACGAGGCCGAAATCGTAGACGGCGCCAAGCCACTGAAGTATTTCAGCTACGAGGAAATGGCAAGCTTCCCTCTGGTCCTTGCAGCTACCATTGAATCACTCCGCATGCGCGATCTGGCCATGCAGATGACGCGCGTGGCCTCCCGTGATACCACGCTTAGCTACACAACGTGGGATGGCGACGCGGCCAGTCCTTCTGAGGCCAAGGTCCACCAACACACCGTTGCCATCCCCAAGGGCACGCGTGTGCACCTCGACACGGCGGCGTTTGGGGTCAACCCCTTCAAGTGGGAAGACCCGCAAACATACAACCCAACACGCCACCTTCGCGAGACTGAAGACGTGAATGGCAACAAGAAGGTGACTGTAAGTTTATCTCCCCTCACCTGATCCTCTATCCAGGCGAAAAAGAAGGTACTGACATTCCTTCCCACGCAGGTCTCGTACGAGGACTTCATCGGCTACTCCTCCGGGTCGCGCCAGTGCATTGGCAAACGCTTTGCAGAGGTAACAATGGTGTGCTTCCTGGCACATATGATCAAGAACTTCCGCTGGGAGGTCGTGCCCGAGCCGGGAGAAACCCAGGAGCAAGCTAAAGTGAGGGCTTCTACTGGCTCGGAACAGTTCATGTTGACGCCTCCATCGTTCGATTTGCGCTTCATCAGACGATAAGGCACAGGCTTGTACTTGCACCTGGTTTGTCTACCACATACTTGATAGAGGAGGTTCATCCTGGGGTATAAGATCTATTATAGAAGAATATTATATACATTTCCTCCATTAAACGAAGAAGACAGAAAACTCGCAGGGTGACTATGGTAATTGCTTATCATGTCTTCAAGCGACTTAAATTGAAGTATGAAGTGTAGAGTTTAAGGGTCAGCTGCGAACTACCCTGTACTCGTAGTAGGTCACATTGGGGAGCCGAATTCTTCACGATGCAATTTCCAGAATCGCTAATTCGAATCAATTAATCTCAAAGCAATCAATTGTAAGTCATAGCATTGATTTTATACTCTGGACCCGGTGAAAGGAATCTCAGTGTGAAATATAATTAAAAAAAAACTAACTCCGATCAAAATTATCGTGCAACTCTTAATCGCTTTGGATTTCAACATCGTGGCCTACTCAGCTGCTTTGGGGGTAAGCTAGCCTGACAATATTGGCTTGGAAAGTTACAAACCGTCGACAGAAGAAAGTATTGTTCCACGAGTATGAGTCTCCGGAGTACGCCTTCAACCTCTCGGGTTGTCGACCGATCTGGATAAGTAGATGCCCCCTGTAGGTGGAGGCATCTCGAACGGTCCGTCCCTAATAAGTCAACTAACTTTAGAACCTTTTCTAGCCAATCGGACCCCCTAGATTACATTTAGGGCGCCAGTAAGCAGGGGATGTCAGCAAAACTGTGTCGACTAAGCCTCCTGGCTCTGAGTCCGTCAGCTGGAACCAGGGCTCAAATAGGAAATTCTCCTAGTTTGCCGGGGAATCGGCCAGGTCAGCGCGGTCAGCCAATATGGGCAATCGTCCTGGTCCATCAGTCTGCAAGTCAGAAGTAGGTGACCTACTCTTTCGGGACTCAGCTCATGTAGGGAGTCTGCTCAGCCAGCCTAGGATTTTGAGACAGACGCGGCGTTCACTAAGAAAACAAAACGTACCTACCTATCCGCGTGCCACCAGTACCGTATACATGCACCATATTGTACCCATACTTGTAGGCGCTGAACCTGGATCTTATATTCGATTCTACCTTCATAGCTCTCTATAGCGCGACGAGTGTTTTGTTGTCTGTCTCAAGACGCTCTTTCATTATCGCGATTCATCTTGTCACCATTCTTCGCCTCGTCGCCTGGGCTGATCTTAATTGAACTGCCTTCACCGGCCTGTTGGTCTTCATATTCATACTCGCAATAGCAGTCATGGCTGTCGGTAAGGGAACGCCGGTAAACTGTGGGAAGAGATTGATCCCCCAAATTCTGGATGACCTCGCCTCTGCTGAGCCCGATCGTATCATTTACTCAGTGGCCAGGTCCGAGGACCTGTCGCAGGGGTTCCGCCATGTATCAGCTCGTGCTTTTACGAAAGCGGTCGACAAGACGGCGTGGCTACTTCAGCATGAGCTGGGAGTGACGTCGGAGATCCGCGCCGTAGGCTATATCGGACCTCGTAAGTTTGTTCCTAAAGCGAGGCGTTCTGGTATCTTGAGGGACTTGCACCGCCATCTCGGCAGCTCTGAGCCCGTGTATTCGAACCATTTGACTGACGACACGATATTTAGATGACCTCCGACAGATCCTGTTGACATTCGCCTGTATCAAAGCCAATTGCGCTGTTAGTTTCTCCCCATACTAAATGTGTCTTTCAAGACCGGAACCTGTTTGCCTGACTGATTTATCTATAGGGCTTGTTCCTCTCTCCAAAGAACAGTACCGAGGGCGCTTTAGCCGTGCTCGAGGCTGCAAACTGTAACATCTGGGTCAATCCCGCTGGTGAGAGGTCAACACAGCTCGTGAGAGACTTTCTGCAGCAGCGGCCCATGCAGGTCATGGAACTGCCCGAGCTGGCCGAGCTTCTTCCTGAAGATGAGAGCGAGCTGGACAGCGTCAAGCCATTCCCTTACACCAAGCGTTGGGAAGATGCGATAAACGACACGTTCTGCATCCTCCATACGTCAGGCTCAACCGGCTTGTCGAAGCCTATCGCGTGGACACACGGGTTAATTGGTACCGTCGACGCTGTCAGGCTGCTCCCTTCTCATGAGGGAATGGAGCCCTGGGCCAAAGGGTGGGATGATGGCGACACGCTGTACTCGACATTCCCCTTGAGCCATGTAAGAACCTTTGCATCCTAGTCAATCACGTCTGAGTGAAGGAGTCCGTAGAGTGCTGACCATGTTTTCCAGGGAGCGGGGATTTTGATGGACGTGGTTATCTCGCCGCTATTTGGGCTACACTGCGTTCTCGGGCCTCGGGACGTGATACCCAATCTGGAACTCATATCGTCAATGGCGGATCACATCAAGATCGACATCTGGAGCATGATTCCTTCGCTCACTGACGAGCTAGGTGAAGCGCCCGACATCTTGCCAAAATTAAGCAGGTCAAAATTCATCTGCGCTTCGGGAGGTAAGGCATTTGTCTCCAACACATACCTACCCCAGATATCAGGTACAAATACTTGTATCTGAGATACGACTACAAGTTACCTTGTGTCAAATGCTTTGCGTTTACGCCAGTCAGCTAACAAATGTGATTATATAGGACCTGTGAGCAATCATCTAGGCTCCAAAGTGAACGAGTTTGTTCGCGTCTTGAACCTGACCGGCACGTCTGAAGGGTTGTTTATTGGCAACCTATGGGTGGACAGGCAAGATTGGCACTGGTTTGCCTTCCATCCTTGGTCTGGTTTCGACTTCAAGATGGTTGAGCCTGGTCTCTATGAACAGTGGATTCATCGCAATGAGCACGCGGAATTCTTCCAAGGTCTCTTTCATACATTTCAAGATGTAAACAGTTTCAACTTCAAGGATTTATATGTTCAGCACCCGACTAAGCCAGGGCTATGGGCGTCTCACGGCCGCAGCGATGACGTTGTAGTGCTTTCGAATGGATACAAGATCTCGCCCCTCGATACAGAGGCCCTCGTCACATCCCACCCGGCTGTTGATGGCTGTCTAATGGTAAGTCCAGAAACCCTTCAGAAGTTTGACAACCCGCAGGCAACTATTGATCGATAATGCTGATTTACATGCTAACTTATCTCACAGATCGGATCGGGCAAGCCACAAGCCGGCCTCCTTATCGAGCTGAAAGACCCAACCATCAAAAGGGACGGCGATGATGCTGAAGCGCTCTTTAACAGCATCTGGGCAGTGGTTCAGAGGGCAAACTCCCTGTCTTTGCACAAGGACCAGCTGCACCGAGACTTTATCGCCTTTTCCGAAGCGGGTAAGCCATTCATCCGTACCGACAAGCGCACCATCAAACGTCGGGCTACTATGGCGCTGTATGCCGACTACATCGAGCGCTTTTACCAGTCGCGTGGGGAGGATGACAACGACGCCGAAGTTGCGGCGCTTGGGATGTTGACAATCGACACAGCATCGTTGGACTCGACCACCCGCGCGGTTCAGCATATACTGGCTTCTATCGTGCCTGCGGTCAAAGACGCTCCAGCGGATGCTAATCTGTTTACTGTTGGGTTTGACTCGCTGCTTGTGTTCAAAGCTACCAAGGCGGTAGCGGCGGCTACAGACTTGGGGGGAGTATTTCTACCAAGAAACTTCTATGCTGGGCCGACAGTCAAGGCGATTGCCGCAACTGTCGTGCGATTAGCTGCCGAGCGTAGAGCCACGACAACGAATGGCACCACTAGCTCGCTATCGACCGAGCAGCAGCAGCAAGATCCCCAGGAAGCCAAGATCAGAGCACTGATGAACCGACACAAGGCTCTTCTATCCTCCAAGCTGGGCCCAATGGACCTTTTCGGTGGGAACATGTACGAGGGGATCAACGTCTTCATTCCTCTCCGTCCAGGTGTTTCGTTCGAGCAGGCGTACAAAGTACTTCAACGAGGTCTAGTTCGTGCCATGGAGATCGTCCCGGCTCTCGCGGGCAAAGTCATACCGTGTTCGGAGCATGAGATTGGATACAAGAAGGGAGACGTTCGCATCAGTCTGCCTCCACTGCCATCGACGGCCTTGAGTACCTCTTCTTCCGACGAGCCAAGACAATTGCGCTTCCGCGACCTCTCGTCCGTCGTTCCACCCTACGCTGAGCAGCGTGAATCTGGGTTCTTGACCTCGGCTTACCCCGACGAGCTTCTGACTACTTGTCCCTCTTTTCCCGACCTGCCCACTGATGTGCTCAATGTACAGGCCAATTTCGTCGAGGGCGGCTGCGTCCTGGCTTTCAATGTTCATCACCACGCATTTGATGGTATCGGCATGTTGATTGCGCTGACGGTATGGGCGGAATGCTGCCGGTTCGTTCAGGGCGATCAGTCTGCGACTTCCGAGTGGCTGCACCCAGAGAGCCTCAATCGAGATATGCTGTCTATCTTGTATGAGCTGGAGGGTTTCGCAAAGCCTGCGTCTGAGGTCGACCCAAGGGTCTGGGGCTTTTTGCCATATGCCGATCCGGCTCTAAAGCGCAAACAGCAGGATAAAGAGGAAGATACAGACATGACAGAGGCATCCACAGTCAACGGACATATCACTGAGCCTAACAATAAAAGGGCCCGTTTGTCTCGCCATCTGCCTAAGCCGCCTTGCCTTCCCACCTGTGAGCATTGGCCGCCCGCGCCGCGGGCTGATGGCCGAGTGTTGACGGCGTCAACCTTCCTCATTTCGGCTGAGAAGCTTGAGAGACTCCAGAAGAGCGTTGAGGTTACCGAAACCGCGGATCCAGAAAGTCAAAGCCTTAGCAAGGAGTCGGGGTCGTTGTCTCTCGGCGATGTGTTGCAGGCCTTCTTCTGGCGCGCTGCTGTCCGGGCACGTCGCCGTCCTGAGGACTCCTCCTCTGATGACATGTCTATCATCGAGATGCCCACTGACGTCCGACCCTATTTCAGTTCACACCTCCCGCCAACATACATGGCCAACTGTGTCATTATGAATCGACAGCACATGTCCGTCTCGGAGCTCTGCTCTTCCCAGACATCTCTTTACAAGATTGCGCAAATCTGCCGCGAGGCGCGCACTCGGGTGGACCAGGAACTTGTCCACGATGCCTTCAGTCTGCTACATACAATTCAAGACAACAGCCCAGGAAACCATACGACGGCGTTCCTAAGCCAAGGTATCCAAGACGGCCCACATTCGCTCTTCAACAACATGATGCTCTTCCAGGCGAGCGATATTGGACCCTTCGGCGGCGATACTTTTGAAGCACCAGAGGCAGTGAGGGTCCAGATGGATTGGTTGAACAAAGCCTTCAGGAGTCTGTTTATTTTGCCGATGAGAAAGGACGGAGGTGTCGAGTTGTTGCTGGGAACTTTACCTGAGGAACTGGATGTGATGAAGAATGATGACGAGTTTATGCAGTTTGCTGAGTTTCTGGGATAGGGAGAGGAAAGGAGATAGCCTCGTCCCTTGGACATGGTGCTCTGTAAACTTCAATCATGTTCTGCCATAGTCAACTAGTACTGTTTTATAATATGCTATTTTCTTTTATCTTGCATCCGCAAAGCGCATTTCTGGTGTTCATTAGACTTTTTTCGTCTATGGCTAGAAAAATCATTGCCATGATGACGCTCTGTGCCTTTCAATCAGCCCTGTCTGGTCACGATCTTATCGAAAGGATGATGCTCCAAGAGTTTGTGCTACCCACAAATAAGTGTATATTGCATACGCACTCTACCAGCTGCTAGGATAGATATGGGGAGACAAAAGCCCCGATTTAGTCGTTGGACTTCGCAACTGAGAGACTTGAGTCCATGCCTGGTGTAAGCGACGTGTCCGTCCATATCCAGTTCGTCCCCAAAGGGAAATTCTCCTAGCGCACTCGTTGCCTGAGCCAGGTGCCTAAATGGGCAATGGTCCTGTGGGGAGTTTCAGCACCCGCCAGCGGGATTGTCATCCTTGCAAGGCCTAGCTCCGAGCCCTCACAGCCCCAAAAGATTGGGACAGTTTCCGGTCGGAGGTGGTTCATTTTAGAGCAGGACTTGGGATGACTAACGGCATATTCCCAGTCACAAGAGTTAGGGCGTATATAACGTCTTTTCACACATCTCGTCTAGTCTCACAACTCACTCACTGTCTTTGTTACACTGTTCAAAGGTCTTTCTCTCTTTCTTTGCCTTACTGAATCAAAGGTGAGTAGTCACAAATTTCCCTTGGAGGAGGAATCCTCATAGTCATGTCAACTTGCTAATGATATCTTAGACAATGGATCCCAAAAAACACATCACCCCGCTCCTTGCGGGTCAGTATCCTTTGGGAGGAGCTGTGCTTGTCGCCGTCGTCGCATTCGTGCTTCTGATGCTGATCACGTCGAAAGACAGTATCCCCGTTATCAACAAATATCCTAACGACTGGTTCTTGAGCAAGGCTCACATGGCCTTTATCACTAATGCTGATGGTCTCATCAAACAGGGTTTTGCCAAGGTGCGCAAAAGCTCTTCTTCCATGGGTTATGGAGACAAGGAGATACTGACCAAGAGACCAGTTCAACAAGCCTTTCCGCATGATCACACTCCTGGGAGATAGAATAGTCCTTCCTGCCGACCATTTTGAATGGATGAGACGTCATGGTCCCAGTCTTGATCACCAGCCTCTCGTGTCCAAGGTACAGACGCTTGGCTTCTGAGTCGCTCCATTGAACCTTGACTGAACTGACCGAATCTAGGATTTCTTTGCAGGCTATCCTGGATTTGATGGCACGGCAGCCATTTCGGACCCTTCCAAACTTTTGGCCAACGTTATCAAGAAGAAGCTTGTTCAAAACCCTCGTGAGTCCGACTATTCCCCTTTGCTTTGATGCAATCGTGCTGACTCGAGGCTTTCCAGATGTTAGCAAGCTGCACGATAATGTGCGAAAAGACCTCCTGGTAGCTTGGCCCGAACAAAGTGGCGGTACGTGTAGCATATACTCAGCATCTACCCATCCTATGATCCGTGAGCACCAACTAATGACCAGGATAGATTGGAAAGCAGTCGACTGGGCCAAGGATGGTGTCGCCCTTATCAGCCGGATGTCCGCGTCGGTCTTTGTTGGCGAGGAGCTGTCGCGCGACGAGACATGGCAGCAGGTCAGCACTAACTACGGCATGACTGTGTTCCTAGCGGCCCGCGCGTTGCGAGCATGGCCGCGATTCCTGAGACCTATTGTACAATGGTTCCTCCCGGCTTGCAAGAGTTGCAGAGCGGAAGTACAGCGCGCGCGCGAAGTCTTGCAAAAGAACCTCGCTAAGAGGGCGGCTGAAGACAAGGAGCACGACGATTCCATCACCTGGTTCGGTGAGATCGCGGGCGGTAAGAGCTATGATCCTGTCGCCGCCCAGCTTGGAATGTCTATGGCTGCTGTGGTGACTACCTCGGAGCTGCTGAAGCAGACCATCATTGAGATATGCGCCCATGACCTAGCGACTCCCCTCCGAGAGGAGATAGAAGCCGTGGTTGCCGAGCATGGATGGTCTCCTGCTGCTTTGACCAATATGCGCTTGCTCGACAGTGTCATTAAAGAGACACAGAGGTTGAACTCGGCAGTGATAGGTAGGTTGACACGACGCTCGCTCCAGCATTATGTATCAGCGTGTTAACATATTGTAGTCAATCTTGACCGTCAGGTCCTGTCGCCAGTCACCCTACCGAATGGCCAGCATCTACCCAAAGGCACTGCTATCTCACTCTACATGTCACAGCTCCGGAACCCCGAGGTATATGATAACCCAGACACCTTCGATGCATACCGCTATGTGAAGCTTCGTGCGCAGGGCGGGAAGTGGATCTACGCCAGCTCGGCTACTTCTACGAGTGAGGATCATTTCGTCTTTGGTATTGGTAAACCTATTTGCCCAGGGCGATTCTTTGCTATCGCGGAGGTGAAGACAGCTATAGCTACCATCTTGCTAGACTACGATGTGCGGCTGGCTGAGGGATATAAACCAAAGTTGATGCCGTTTGGCTTTGAGCTGTTCGCCGATCCAGGAGTCAAATTGGAGGTCAAGCGGAGATAATAGATTATAGTACTAGGCATAAAACACTGAAGATGAATATTGCGACCATTTCTTGCCTTTTCTCCCAGGTTTCTCTTTTGAATTTGTTTATGTAGCTCCAAGTCGTTGTGCAAGGCCCAGGGCCTCGCTGTTTGTGACAGAACATAAAATTCGGACCGTCTTCGTCGTTGATTTTGGCCCGGCATTGAATCAAGAGGGAGCATGCTGTTCAAGCAGAAGATCTGGGGGCACTAGTACTCTATTGAATATCTACCGGGTGACGCAGCAAGTAGAGGTTGGTGAAGCTATATGCCAATTGTTTTCCTTACATCAGGACATTGACTGGAATCAACTGTTGTCCGATTGCGCCCTTTCCAGTCATCGCCCATCATGTACTCAACAGGGCGTCTCAACTACGAACCTTTGTGATGGATCAAGACACATTGGTCTCGCAAAGTATTTTGATATGCATTGATTCAGTCACTATCGAATTTTCCTGGGGCCAGACCGCCTGTATCTGGCTACTTGGCTGCTGTTCTTGCCTTAAGTGAGACAGGACATGGATACGTCTAATAACGAGCATCCTGTCCTGGAATGCAAGGCAGTGAACAAGGTACCGTTGCTACTATTCCAATGGTTCTCCACATCGAATAGATAGTGTTTGGCCAAGTCCGATGGGGATGGAAAAATAAAATGTATGCGATCCTCTCCTAAACACCTTTAAACTCATTTGTCTATCACCCCCTTCGAGTGTTAGAACCCCTGCTAATATAACAAACTCGAAGTCAAACGGTTTTCTAAGTTTCTCACTTCAGTGAGGCTTTATTATCCATTTTCTATAGGAAGTAACTGGTCAAAGGCAAGATAAGTTTGAAATATGCCAGCAATGTAAGCCTTGATATTGCATATAAATAGAATACTAGGAATATTAACGCAGTAAATGACGTATATATAAGCCACACCCTGTCCCTGTTTGGTAAGTTAAGCAAGCCTTTGCTTGCTCGAATTGGAGCGACGGGCTTTACGATGGTCGCAGAGGCGGGACCAGAATAACGACTTGGGCTGCTCTAAAAAGGGTTCTACAGAATTAAATTTACTAACTACATTAATTAGTGACATTTGAATTATCTCAGCCCAGGTATTTAATTGTTAAAACAGACATAATCTAGCAAGGCAGTCCACTATCGAATGCCTCATAGCAAGGAGCCCCAACGTGGTTGGCAGAGCTGAACAGTAACCATTGGTACCCTCTCATATTGCAGTAGCCAATAAACCCGTGGTAAGATATCTCGCTGAGGTTTCCACTCTTGGAACTTTCATGCAGAGCCTTGTGCGACCCCGAGAACTGCCTTGACCGCCTCAGCCCCAATGCCAAAGCGCATTCATGCGGTGGAAGAATAATCATAAGGGAGGGTACCTAGGGTACCTTTACAAAAAGAAATGTGTGGCAATGATAGGCCCTCCCCGGTGATCATGTCCTTCCAGCTTGCATCCCCCAACGCTGCAGTCAGCAAGCCACAACAGGATGGCGGTGTTTGTGCCCAGAGCTTCCAGTACAGTATGTCACCCGATTTGTCGAGTGTTCCATTGATTCTAATTTTAGATGCAGCCAATGTTCGCCAGAGGACGGCTCAGCCTTGAAACTGCAAACAACACTCATGGTCTTAGAGAGCCCCCTCCGCTTCATCGCTCCCCAAGAACTGCATTCTTCACCTTTCTCTACATCATTTTGGCCCAGTGGGTGCGCAGCGAAAATGAACGAGACATCGGAAGCCACCAGTGCCAACGATTCCATGGCCACTCTTCAGCCGCTTCTGGAGACCGAACCAACATCATCAGCACCGTCTCACCTCGCACCATCGGAGAAGCCCAATTCGACATCTGAGGAAGGAAAGAAAGATAGCAATAAGTTGCTACAGTTCTTGGCCCAATGGGGGCTTGAAATCACAGCATTGGCTCTCAGCTTGATAGCCTTCGGACTGATGATCTATCTCCTGTATCAGTCAGACGGAGAGCCGATTTCCAAAACTCACATCTCCCTCAACACAGCCGTATCCATCTTGGCTGGGACATCGAGGGCCTGCATAGCATTCACTATCAGCATGTGTCTGTCGCAGAGCAAGTGGAACTGGCTTACTCGGTCTGCACAGCCACTGGTTGACTTTGATCGTTTCGATGCTGCTAGCCGAGGAGCTTGGGGAAGCCTGCGTCTGCTACAATCTTGCGTGCGTCGCCCGTAGGTGATTTTTACCCATCAATTGGCTCGAATACTGATCTATTACCCAGGCACTGGATAGCAGTGGGTGCTCTAACTGCTATTGCCCTTCTTGCCTTCGAACCCTTCACCCAGGCTGTCCTGGCCATAGAGGACAAGGAAGTCACTTTAGACAACCGAGAGTATGAGAAGGTGGTACTGTCCAGTAATGAATCCATTCATACGATGGGTAATGTTCCCACGATAGGCCGATCAACTCGGTTGGGTGGTGCCTCGTGGAATGGAGTTATTGTTGAAGTTGGCCTCGTCCCCTTCCCGGGCCCCAACAACACGACTATGAACTTCACCGCCTACCGCCTCTCGAACCAAGTTGAAGAGGACATGGGTATGAAAACTGCCATATGGAATGGATTTTCTCCCTTCACGGCGGCACAGAACCTGAGGCCAGCATTCGCCTGCGCAACTGGGAACTGTACCTGGACCAATTTCACCTCAATTGCTGTATGCTCAAAGTGTCAAGACATTTCGAGATATATAACCGAATCATCATCTGGGCCGGTGAGATTCCCCAATGGCATTCAACCTAAGGGGCCCGCTGCTATGTCATGGATACTGGAGCCTGGGGACAGTCCACCTGATGTCAGCAACCCGGGCCCATTCCTTGACTTGAACAACGGTAAGAATTTCACTTTTCTAAAACACAAAATTCCAGAGTTGGACCTAAGCATTTCAAATTACAATGGAAGCCGACAATGCCAAAACCTAACACAACTATGCCCCGATACTTATTTATCTGCCCGGGTTACAACCAACCCCGGGCAGACCTTGACATTTGGGAATCTCAGTACCATGATCATTGCTATCCAGTACCTGGCTGCAAATGAAAGTTGGGTTCAAGAAAAAACCACCTGGGAAGACACCAGGGTTACGGCTCAGGAGTGCGCACTATCACTCTGCGTCAACGAATATTATGACGAACTCTCTCAAGGAGTCTTACAAGAAACTGTTGTGTCGTCCTGGATGGATAGAGAGCCAGACTCTTACACTTCTGATGCAAAGAATGTGAAGGCCTTCATGAAGTACACGAACCATAGTCTCGATATGGGCGTCATGTTGACACACTTGTCCAATCTCCAGATCAAGATTCCAGACAGGGACTTCAATCGACAAGCCTCAGTCGTTCCCTCCGTGATGCAGCACCAGCACTTCAACATTACACAGCCGACAATTATCGCACTGCACAATATCTTGAGTGATGGCTTCGGCGGTATCCGCGGAGTCAACAATAACAAGGATCTTGATAGGAACTATACCAAAATAACCACAAAGAAGCTAATATACCCAGCATTGGGAATGGGTCTGCCAACTGCTGGTTTGTTGTCTGGGCTTGGCGGGTCAAGCAACATACCTGCGACATTGGATAACGTCGCCCTCAGCTTGACAAAGTGGATGCGAGATCGAGAGCTGAATAATATCCCGGTGGTAGGGAATGCCACGAGCATGGTTATTATTACACGTGTTAGATGGAATTACTTGTGGTTCCCAGGCACTAGCCTCATCGCCGGGATAGTATTTGCTGTTTTGTGTATGTGGGAGACGCAGAAGCTGAAGAAACCAGCGCTGAAGGATAGCATACTGGCAACTCTGGCATGTGCGCCGGATGAAGACTTGCGGCTGCGTCTGAAACAGGCTGCCGCAAATGACAAGTTACAAGAAGTTGGGAGAAATATCAAAGCGCGCTGGGAGGAAGATGATGAGTTTGGCCAGTTGAAGGAAAAGAAGGACGATTAACCGGACGTTTGATGAACGCACTAATGCTGAGGTGCAGGGATACAGACCAAGACGAATGATTGTATGATGACGCTTAGATAAATTCTGTCTTCCCGGAGTCGGGAAGCTCCAGAATGATACGACGATACCTTCGGATCCGATATGAGCCCTTGTTGTTGGTGACCTGAAGGATGACATGCCATTCCTTATCAACCGAACTAGGCTACTCCTCTTCCCATCCTGTCAGGTTAGTAGATATTCTGGCCGTTGGTCCCAACGCCACGTTACTGAATCCTGCTTCGTTCACAGTGAGGGTGCCGTTTCTTCCTGTTGGCGGCAAGAGTGCATCGACAGAGAAAGAGTTGGCAGAAAGACTGGTCAGCATTGGCGATCCACACTCGGCGTAAGAGTACCATTCGAAATCAAGTCTAGAGTCGCCTTGACTATCGGTATCGATAGTGTTGCTAGCTTGTCGGAGTGCTTATTCCTGCTTCTCTGGCGACGTCGGTGGGACAACGATAAATAGCACGGTAACAATATTCGGCAGTCGGCCAAATGGTCTTCGTTTGAGCAATAGAGCGATAGGTCACTTGGACTCGAATACGGAATAAAGAGATCGTTCACATTGACTACCAGAAACAACAGTCTATGATCCATCCCATAGCATGATGTCACCATTTAATATTCCTCCATTAGGCCGCAATTGAGATAGAGGCAACAGTATAACTTCCGGTACAACACCAACACTGTTACTTGCTTCAGAGCTGGTCTTCTCCCCAGCCTGTAGGCTTGGGTTGATCCTTTTCCTTAAATGTGAGACCATTCCGATGAGGCAGGGGCCTTGGCCGCAAATCTGGGTCCAGCATATCGACAAAAGTCTGGTTAATCGTGCCAATCCTGAAGTTGGAGATGGTCACAGACGCGTTGCGAGGTAACTCGTCAAACTTTTTCCCGTCGTTCTCCAAACCATACATCTTGTCATACTCTCGCTGCTCGCAGGGTTAGTCATATCCACAGCATAGGTTGGAAGAAAACACTCACGTCTCGGAACAAGCTGAAAACAGGCACCATCTTGTATTGGTTGCCGCGACCTCGCTGCCACCAATTACCGGATCTCTTCCAACGCTTTCCCCACTTGAAATCCGAAGACATCTTCTTACAGAACTTGTTGTTCATCGTGTTGAACAGCGCACCGTTGGGTCTGAAGTCAGATGGTGCGCTGCGGTAAAGCTTCCCATCTTGGATATAGTATGTGGCCCTGGTTCTCATGACAGCAACTACTCTTGGTGTCTGCCGTACGTAAAACTGGTTCACAACGCTGAATGGCTTTGTCGAGTCGATAGTGTTGGTTGGCCCAGGGCCGAAGAAGGGTTTCATTTTGTTCCCATTGGGGTTCCATTTGCAGCCCAACGCGAAACACCTTGTTGTGCACTTCTCACTCTTGCATTCGTGATACCACGGAGGGAGACACGGACTATAGCTGTAATCCGTAGACTCTATGTTTCCCTCCCATAGCACGATACTGGCGCAGCATGCACCGAGACGCCCTTTGCCTAACTTTGGATCGTGCTCTGAAGGAACCCATCCATCGTAGTTGGCTCTTCCCTCGACGAACCTTTGACCTTGGTCGCATGTAGCATCGCAATACCCGGTTCCGTACTTGGCGCCGGCTTTATCGCCCTTTTTCTCCGATCTGGCGCCATCCGGCCACATCCAATTGAGTGATACTCTGGCCTTGTAACCAGGGGGGACGTTTCGAATCTGCAGATCGAAGGTATACTCTTTATCGTTATATGCGGCCAAACGAGGATTCAGATAACGCTCGTCCTGCTTCAGAGCAAACACCCGGATCAGATCCTTCGAAGTATAAGGGGCGCTGGCGCCGAGGTCTAGTGTCAGGCTAGTGTCGTCGGTCGATATACCATGAGCTTTGTAGTCAGCACCCTCGATACAGCAGTCCACGGGGCAGGTGTCTTTGTTCTTCTTTTTGCAGTCCGTTCTGTGTAAATCCTTGACGTTGAAGCTGCCGCCGCAGCAATTTGTCTCACGTAGCGTGGAGTCGAGAACGACGGCACCGTAGAATTGCTGGCAGGGCTTTTCCTCACATTCATACCAGGTGAGAGGTGGATGTTTCTCTTCTATGTTGCCACATGGCCATTGCGCATACACTGAAGCGAACAGCGACGCGCCAAGGAGGATAGCACGGTTCATGGTCAATGGCAAAGTACGGAGCAAGACGAGACGACGTGAGTGGTGAGTGAAGGGGACGGGATTGAAGAACGCGAAGTCCTGTATGCCGTCAAGACAGGCGTTCTTATAACATCTGTGAATTGGCTTTACTGTGAGGGGACATGTTCGAAATGAGGAATTGATAGGAAGTCTAAGTTCTATATGCTCTCAGCCAAAAGTATCAACTGCACACCACACATCTGCCTCACAGCTTAGACATTATACCGAAATGCCTGAACAATCACCGCAGCATAAACTCTGATATGGGAGAACCTGTATTAGGTAGGAAGCCTGTTCAACAATTGACCGGAGCCATGTCCATGGTCCAGACGATGAACTTGGGCTGTCTTTGACTTCTGTTCCAGTGTCACAAATATAGCAGCTTGAGGGGCTTGACCTGTGCCGCTACGATATAGATATGCTTTACATAACCTTGGCTGGAAAACTTACGACGGAATAATTCCGATGCCATGGTGTTGGTCCTTCTTCGACTTGACAAAACCCCGCCTGATGGTTCCACTGCGAGTAAGGATGAATCATCAACTGCAATTACATATTAGAGTTACTGGGGGCTGCGCTGATCAACTTGATCACATGCAGAGTATTAAGTTCAGAGAGGACCCTACTGTGAAAGGGAAAATTGCGCGTAGCGAACTTTATTCCAAACAATTAGGGCGGACCTACAAAGTTTCTGGCTATACCAGTAACTCACCATCTCCAAGGCAATTGAATATTTCTTCATTTGCCGTACATCTATCTCTCAAGACGGATGTTCTTTTGAGGCTACCAGAAACTGTCTGAACACAAATTCTCACTAGTCTTGGGTCACCAGTATGCATCAGGTCACTCATCAGATCATCTCCCACCGTGCAAGTTGGTAGCGGTGTGAGCAAAAAGAAGGAACATTGATAAGAAAATGTGTCCGTTCATGTATAAACATTGATTGCCCTGCTACACATCTAGTATAATATTTAGCAACATGGATCTTCTCAATTGAACATATGGGTACTACACGCCAACTGGTTCAGGTAGCCTATAAGGCTGGAGGGCATGTCTTTACGGACCCCAAGAAGCATAACTGAATATTAGGCTTAGTGGGCTATACAAATAGACTCTGCAACATAGCCTAGCTGCGCGCTACTTCATAAGAAACATGGGGGAAATGCCCGACGGTTCGGCCGAATGACTACCTTGTCAGTTCGCGAGCCATGGCACGAAGCTAAAGGCTATTCGATCTCATGGTGAATAGGAGCAGAGGAAACTTTATTTGATAAGAAATGCTTAGACAGTAGCAAAGACGGAACCCCCAATAATGCAAGCTAAAATCACGCATGTTAACGCGCCTGCCCCTATCCTGTCCACCGCAGTTATCTTTGCATATTTTGGTGTCGATACGTCGGTATCCATGTTCGTCTGTCCAGCACCCGGGTTTCCTTTTGACGTTCCTCCGGTCTTCGTTGTCACTGGTGGTGAGGCCTTCGGACTGAGGGTGAACATGATAGATTGCAGAGAGCTCATCTGCGGTCCAACCCCAACGATCCCGTCGAACGCGTTGTTCAACCATGAGAAGCCGCAGGCCGTACCAGCCTTACCTGCGAAGCCTGAGGCGGGTGATCCTGAACATGAAGCGGCGGCACTTTTCGCCGTCGATAGCAAGGTCTGTGTGATGTATTCCGAAGTATGGGGAGCCACCAGCGCAGTAGCTGCCATCCAACGGATGAGATAGCCTTTGAAGCTCTGTTGGTCGAGGTTGCATAGCTTATGCTGCTCGCAGAATTGCTCATAGATAACACCGTTTTTGACGAACATACTCTTTATGTCTCCTAGTAGACCATCTACTCGGGTTTTCCACGCGGCACTCCCGGTTATGTTGTACATTGTAGCGGCTCCGTAGAGGTAAACGCCGCTATTGTAGGTCCATTGGTTGGTATCCATGGAGCTGGGACATTTCCCTTGGAAATGGACACCATCGTATATCTGGTATTGGCTGCTGATGAGTCCGATTTTGGTTTCCCAGTCCCAAACCTTCTCAGCCCAGTCCGCGTAAGTGGTATTGCCCGTATACCGGGCGAGACGCGCAGCTACGTTGAAGAAGCAACCGTTGGAGATGGAATTCTTATAATCATATCCCGCGTTCCAGGTGAAGATTTGCCATCTCATTCCACCATTGCAGTGCTGTGTATCCCAACGGCTAACATATTCGTTGAAAACGGCCTGAACAAGCGCTAGCCATTGCGGCTGGTCTGCGGGCGGGTTAGGATATTTATGTTCAGCTGCCGACATAGCAGCGACTGCCCAAAATCCTTGGTCATCGTTGCCTTCTGTCATAGTCTGGTTATCGGGCATATAGTCGTCATTTGTTCCGACTTGATGCAGCATAGCCTGTGTAGTAATCTTGTTGTAGCTCTCATCGCCAGTAAGCCACCAGTAGTCGATCAATGTACCGAACATACCCCCTGCTGTCCACCCTGGTTTGAATCAGATGCTGAAGTCAACATGTACTCCGTCCCATCAAGACTTACAATAATAGGGATCCGGCAGGTTGCCAGGTGTATCACCGGTGTTGTTGCCAGTATAGTATTTTACTAAGCCATACGCAACAACACTAGCGGCTTCTTTGATAGACTCTGGATATCGTAAGTTACTTGGTAGCGAAAGTGAAGAGATCTGCTGACTTACTGTCGTCGTCCCATGATACATCAATGCCGTGAACAACAGCTGCCAAGGCCGAAGTTACAGCGACCGTTTTGACTAAGGAGGCTTTCATGTCGCCCAATGAACGTCAAGCGGGGAATAGATTTAGCGCTACGGAGCAGCAAAGACTCGATTTGGCTCACTCAACCCGGCTGCTTATCTTTCATCAACGAAGCAAGCTCAAACAGCGAGATCTTGTATCGAGTTCAAAATGCTCAAGAGTTTTATAAACACGCATACGAAATGATTCGAGTGAGCAAGTGCTCTTCGTATCAATTGAGACACTCGCCTGAATTAAATGACGAATCTTCTGTCAAAAGGGGTTAACCAGCTAGCAACGAGGCGCAGCACTGGCTAGTACAGGAACGGGCCGGAGAATTGCTTCAGGAAATTCAGTTCAAAGGAGGCGAAGCAATAAACACGAGGAAGCGAGAGCACAGATTACGCAATCCTTGCGCTATGGATTCGCTTAGGTGCTGGGGAAATGTGTAGCATGGGTCAATCAAGTCTAGACTCGACCCTCATTTCCAGTTTATAAGGTTCCGTCTTCTCCTTGAAAATGAAAATCACCAGCCGAGTCATTCACATGCTCACGTCTCTTGAGAAGCTGTTCAAGAAGGCCGACTTATCCATCTCACCCAGGATCCATGTAGTAGATCAGGTCCAGTGGTCAGTGCAGCACCTGGACGCCAGACAAATTCCTAAGATTAGAGCTCGTTAATTAATGTCTCATTTACGGTGCCGTTTTGTCCTTAAGAAGGAGGCCTGACCCATTGTTGTCGTATAAAATCGCTGGAAATATCCGTACGCGCGTCTAAATTACGCGTGGCCCGAACCCGGAAATACCGGAACCAGATATTTTGAGATGGCCAATTGCGAAAATAAAGAGGCATTGATGTACGGATACCCTACAGAGGACGAATCTCTGAGTTTATAACTAAACTAGCGGCCAATGAAACTTCAAGATTTTGGCATCTCCCAATCTTGCCATGGGGGGATGAACATTCCGGGATACGCGGCACGGAAGCCGGCCTGCGCTGTTCCAAAACTCACCAGTGAGGGTTTTTGGATGAGCCGACGCTATACAAGGGCAGATATGGCCAGTGACATAATATGCATATCAAGGGCAAGCAAGAGAAAACGCCGTGCATTACCAGCCAATACAATAACTAGCAGGTCTATAGTATACATAGACTTCTACTATCGACATACCATTCCGTCTAGATGTTCGCGCCCGTTGCTTCAACCTCTCTATCAACTCGCACCGGCAGTCCCCCCCTATAACACCGCTGCAACCCTAACTCGGCTACATCACCACGTCCCCAGAACCCTGCTCCGGGCAAAGGATCATTTAATTAAGCCAACCGAGATACACTAGTTCAGCGCCCTACAGATCTCGGCTTCATCCCCTCATCTTATCTCAAAAATGCAGGATGAGCATGGCAGCCAAACTAAACAATTGGTACATACTGTAAATCCCAAGCTATCTATTGATATTGGCTGTACCGAAGATACTTCGTCCTTCTTTCCCTCGCGCCGAAGGTGTACTATTATGTCGGGGAGGACCACGCCAACCGTCAAGGAAAGTTGATGGGAGACCCGATGTCAACGTAATGAAAACCGGGTTATGTCCGTAAAGTTAATATGACAGTTTTGAGAGTCTGTTCTAAAAGTATTGGGGACCGAGGGAACGCACGACCACAACTTCATAATTTGTGATAATGATTATGCGTCCGCATGTGTGCCTGCGGATAACCAACGGCATATTAGGAGGGCTGCGAGTAATGCACTCAACAGTATCCAGGCATGAATATACCTATGGCTAAGAGCCTAGAACAAGGAAGAAATCATGCTTGATCTGTGAGGCATGACCGAAAGGTCACTGTTCTGCTTCTCGGCGACCCTTTCTCCATTGCCAGATGGCTTTGCACCAAAACCAAGTCTCAATAGTACCAAAAATGCTCAGAACCACCATTACGACTAACTTGGTTCTTTTGCTTAGACCCAGAGAGTTGAGACTAAAAGCTGGGTAGGAGGGATTGGGCTCTGAACTCTCATTTTGAGAAGCCTTGCTTTTTCTGCGCTCCTCCGTTATCCATCTTTGATTAACCGGTGATTTTGACAAATTGTTGTTGGTTTGGATGGTTGAAAGTTTTTGAAGTGAACGGAAGGCCGATGTACGTGGTCGAAAGGGAGCAATTGTGATCATGATGTAGGTCAACAATGGTTCGTCTGGTTCTGGTAAAAGACGAGGGGAAAAAGAGCAATTGAAATAGTGGAAGATTTAACTGTTACCTTCCATGAACTGACAGCCACTGTCATTAAATAGACACGCTGATCAAGTCAGCCTTCGTATCCCGTATCGCTCGTATCGCGTATTTGACCCCACTGTCGCGGAGTAGTTATGTTATGCCCTCATGTCAAAAGGAATTTACTAGAAGGGTTGTGTCATTTTCGAAATGGATTGGCTCATTGGGATTGATCGAAATAATCAAGTCTCTTTGGAACTGGGCTTCATACCTTTCATTTGCGATGTCATTCGAATATTCATCTCAGCATTTGCAAGCGACCAATCGATCATAGCACCACTAAATAAGGAAGACAAGAGCTTCAAGGGTCCGGGGACTCCCAGCAATCTTTAACTAAATGGCCGGCTTCAGCCCTACGAAAGTGACTCAGATCTGCGGCGTCGGAGCCTGGTCTCGTCACTTCAGATCTCGAGATGCTACCTCGCCACTCTCGTCCTTCATTGGTCGGCCCGAAGCATCGCGAGACCATCCCAGCTCCACTCTGCCAGTCAATCTTCATCACGTTCTTCGGTGGCCCATGCCGTGGTAAGCCAGTCACTGTGGCAAGACTATCAGTCCCTGTTGCTGCTCGGTAACTGCGTTCACGATGCTGAATGACAACAACTTGCATCGAACCCTGCAACTATGTAGCTGATTGCTGGCTATGAGGACAAAATTAGGCTGCTAACACACATGGTAGGGACACGATATCTTTTTCCATTATACAAGCTGAATAGAGAGATTCCGCGGACTATTCACCAAGTAAATGACAAGCGCCTACAAGAAACGCATTCAACATTGTCAATTGATCAATCGACTCTAATGCGAGGCAGGGTAAATAATAATATCATCATACGTCATTCAGTCGCTATATACTTGCTGCATGGTATCTATATCTCTAATGTTCTTGACTTTCATATCTAAATCGAGTTGTCACCGCACGAGAAGACGCCACGAATGGAGCTCTTATCGTTCTCAAAAATGTTCAATAATTCGGTGATGGAAGACCACAAGCCTCCGCCGTTCATAAACAACGATTGGACGATGAGCATGCCGTTAATGATGCAGAGGGCAATCTTCTTCCAGTTCTTGGTGTACTGGCCCTTATTGATGTGGAACCAGAAGATGGCGCTGAGACCGAAGGTGAACCAGGCGATGGTGGTGGCGGAAGATATGGAGAGGATGGAGTCGAAAATGGGAATGGCGTTGGAAATGACAAAGACAATGATCCAGTAAAGAGTCACACAGGCAACCCAGATGCTCCAAGACTTGACGCTTCGGTCGGTGACCTGATGGGTAGCCTTGATGGAACGCATAACGACAACGTACATGTACTTGATACCGGTATGACCGAAAGCCATGGCTGTTGCGAACACGCAAGGAAGGACGACTCCGTAAGCGACCTTGGCGGGAATGCGAGGCGCGGATCCAAGAGCGGGAGAGGTAGTATAATCACCTGCGAGACAATATATCGCAACGGCGACGATGGTGTAAAGGGTAATCGAGAAGACTTCGAGGCAAGCCAAAGCCATGGGGAAATCGCGGCTAGGGTTCTTCATCTCGGCCATGTATGAGACGAAGCTGATGTTTCCAGCATAGGCGTAGCAGATCTTGAGACAAGCGTTGAGACCTTGTCGGAAGGTCGGGTTGCCGATGACCTGGATTTCACGATCCCACCCTGGAGGGGCCTGAGAGGGAGTATCGACACCCAAGCTGATCATGACGACAAGAGCAGCGGCTAAGATACTGATTGTGGAGGGGATACCAGATTGTGAGACGAATTTGACGGTTCGAGGGAGACAAAGGACCCAGCAAGCGACGACGGCGATGATGACGAAGCTGACGGTACAGAATGCGTGATTGCTGAGAGTATTGAAAGCAACCGATAATGTCACACTGGCAGATGCACAGGTCATCATGACCTTGATCATCAAACCAATGCCTGCAATGACCTCAAGCGGTCGGCCACCGATGATACCGCACATATCAACAACGTTAACGACGTGAGGATATTTCCTGTAAAATTGTAGGAGTTCATAGGCCGTGTAGGCAGAGAGACAACCGAGACCAATTATCGCGATTACGCCAGGAACAACTCCAAGAACTTTAAGACATCCTGGTAATGACAATACACCAAGACCGACTTGGTTGGTGACTAGGACGAAAACTGTGTCCCATTTGCCGAGTGTTCTGTAGTTCTTGCCGCCCTGGTTGAAGATATTTTGCACGGGCTCGTCGGATTGCTCCTTGGTGTCCATGATGTCGCCGCCATCGTTGATAGTGTTGATCTCATCGCCGTCGATGCCGCGAATGGATGCAGCACGGTGATGCTCCGGCTGAGCCATCTCAGGCTGAGTCTTTGTCGTCTTATCTTCAGCGCCCATATTGAATAAAACAAAGTAATCGTACCCAGTAATAAAACCTCAATACGAGGTAATGAGGTGTACAGTGGCTGGTTATGATCAGCGACAGTTTGACGAGATGGAGACCAACCTCGACTCAACATCGGGCGATGCCAAATCTTATATACATCCGCCAAGCCCAAGAGTCTCCAGATGTTTATCTTCCGTGGAGACCTTGCTTAAAAAACGCTCGTCTCGTTATCTCTCGCACGGAAGAAAAAAAAACCCCATGGGGGAACGCGAGCCTCTCACGTAAAAGTTAGCAAATCTTCAAAAACCATCAGGTCATTGGAATGTCCCTTGGCCGAGCGAAAAGAAACGGGGCCGTGGATTCAAAAACAAAAATGGAGTTGGTGTTACGTTATGTGTCAGCGATCTTTGCTCAATGGGAATTGGTTGGTCAAACGAGATGAACAAGAGATCTCCAGCGCTGGGTGGAACGGAGATAAGAATGGCATGGTTTGTTTGACGGTGTCTTGCATCAATCGTTTAAAATGCTCAGTATATATGGTCTGCTGCAGTGTATGCGTCGTTGAAATGAGGCTCTCGAGTCCTGGCTCAAGGTGAAAGATTCGGTCTAGCACACGGCTAAATCGGACGCCAAGTAACAAGCTTATTTCCTCCTCGTACGGTCTCGGAGCAAAAGAGAGTGAAGAAAAACCTTGCTGGAAAATCTGCCGGCGGTGTTCAACGTAAAAAAAGGTTCAGCATTTCCGTTACGCGAAAAATAGCTTGTTTTGACACATGCATTGGCCATTCAGTGGAGTCGCCCAGTCTTTTGTAGCATGCTGCAGTATCCGACACCGGCGCAATAGAAGTATTGCTATTGGAGAGAGATAAAATAAAGTGTCGGTGGTATTGTAATTGTGTTGAGTCTATCGCCATTGAGGCGTACGGGTCACGTATCGTAAGATTCTGGTCGGGCGGACTTGAGAAGTGCCGTGAGTTTATTCCCGTTTATCTTGATAAGAGCGGGATCTATGATGGCCTCGGGGAGCAAGAAAACGTGAAACCTTGGAAGAGGCTGCCAAAATAAACATGGCAAAGAGTCTCCTAAACTTAGCCTAAATTACCTAAATACTTTTCTTGCTTAGGGTCAGGTACTGTACTTTGGCGGGAGGGGAGAATGATCAGCATTCTACGTGTTCTAGAAAGTAGCACGCCTCACTTCCCTGCATCCAAGCCATTACTCGCCCAGCTTCGCGCCCTCCAGGACAACAGGGCGCATTGGTTGGAGCAAGGTTCAGTCAGAATGTTGTGGGGGCAAATTGGTTGGGGAAATGAGGGGGAGGAGACTGCTTTTGACTCTGATGCTCCGACTTTTCCTCTTGATTGTCAAGATCGTGGGGATCTCTCTGTCTTGGCGGTATTAACCTTTCGTGTTGAATGACTAGCCGACATGCAACTGGTCCGCGACGCGTCTGGGGAAATGACTGATGTTGACAGCACATATCCTCCCCCATGTTTTGGAGTCTTCCAAGGAAGTGGTTTCCTTGGGGTAATTTGTAACTAGTCGCTTTCTTGACATCACTTTATCCTTGGCGGAAGTGCTCGGTACCGAATTGTCCCGACCGTTGAGGGACGAGTGTTATGTAAAAGCTCATCTTATTTACGGCGATCCTGCTATATGTATGCTATGAAATAAATGTTATATCATCGACGCCACCCGCACCATCTGGCTGACATGCCCTTTACTTCGGCAGCTCGCACTTCCAGCTGTCGGGGTTCTTATAGTTTCCCCTATGATTAAAGACATTGCGGTAAGGGTAGCGGCAGTGTCGTCGCTCAACTTCGACCTTTCCGGTGGCAGCACCGTTGACGTAACGAACACCTGTGATGGTCTCGGGTGCTTGGCCTTCCTCAACCCACTTGACAATAGCGAGAAGAACGTTGTTCTTTGCCTCATTGCCACCCAGGTTGGCGCGGTTGTTTCCAATGCGATTTGGTCCAATTCCGCCTGCACAGTGACCACATCCGCTGACACGGAAGTATCGGTAGAACTCATCAAGTTCAGTGTTGCTGAGGCCCATTGTTGCCGAGACGTGGTTGTAGTATTCCATTGAGTTGTCCGAGCTGATGAGACCATCCTCGAGACCATGCCAGTGAATGATCTTGGATCCACGTTTACGGAACTTGGAAAGGTCTCCCTCCCATGTCTCGACGTTGAAAGGGTTGACCTCAGAAGCCTTCTGGTAATCATCCGGTCCAATAGTGTTGGGGTCCCACTTGGTATCGTTCCAGATAACGTACTGGAACCATTCAGTAGAATAAGGAAAAGGTTGCTCGCCGATGGCAAAGCCGAAACCCTGATCGGCTCCAGGAGGAATTCGGGGGTAGATGTATGTGCCATTGTTACCATACAAAGGACCAAAGACCTTGCGGACTGTCTCGATCTGGGGTCCAGTCAGGCAGTTTTTGGTTTGGCCCTTACTGCACACAAGAGCCTCAGGGCGGTACTGGCAAAGGTTGGGATCCTCGAGAATACCATCTGCAACACCGTCAAGTGGCTCGTCGCATTGAACCAAGACGTTCTTTTGAACCAAGGCCCATTGCTCAGGGCTGAGATGGGTCGGCGCTCCAGGAGGACCAGTGATACCCCAGAAGCTTCCAGAGCGGGACTGCAGACCGTTGAAGCGCATGGCGGGAGCGCCAGCCACAATACCGTCGAAGTCATCAGGGAAGCTCTGCGCCTCCTTCCATCCTTGTCGTCCACCAGTTGAGCATCCAAGATAGTAAGACTTGGTGTGCTTCTTGCCGTAGAACTTCTTTGTGAGTTCCTTTCCGAGAACAGTTCCGGTGTGAACTGAGCGGTAGACATAATCCTCAACGGATCCCGAGTTCTTGTACATGGGGGCAGCTGAAGTGCCGTTATGACCGTTGTTAGCTCCAACAGTTGCAAAGCCAAAGCCAACACCGTAGGCAACATCGTCGTACTGAATACATCCAGCCATTCCACCATTTCCGGTGCTCAGGAATCGACCGGTCCAGTTGGAAGGCAGCCAAGCCTCAAGGGTAAGGTTTGACTGGGGACCAGTAGTGACAAGCATAGCCACACGGCAGATCTCAACATCAGTGATAACGCTCTTGGGCGTGCATGTTGGGTGGTTGTCAGGAAAAGTAATGTTTTCCCCAGCAGGCACGTGCTCAGTGAACCAGACTTTGGTGTTGGGCAACTTGAGCGAGGTCTTGAAACCAGCGCATTTAGCCGCAAAGTCATCACCCTTGCCAGCAGCAGCACAGGCGCCCAACCCCGAAAAGAGCAAAAATGTAGGACGCATATTGTCTTGCGGTAAACAAATATCAGTCGAGGTGTCGCTGAGAACCTGGGGAATAAAGCCAAGCAAGACAACAAGACCGGCGGACAACATTATTTTATATCCGTCTTCCGCATAAACGTTTACCAAAACCCTGGCCCTGGCATTTCGCGGGGGAGCCTTGTGATATTTTTGACAAAATATGCGGATGATTCCTGAAGCAGCAAGACGCCGTTGATCCCTACCTGATCAGAAACCGTCGGCAATACCGTGGAAGTGCTATCGCGGATTGAGGATGGTTTTGCAGGGCGGTAGTTGGGCTCGTGAGGGGAAGAGAAGGGGTCTTGAAACCTCGGCTGGCCTGGTTGGGAATTAGATCCGGGGTGCATGAACAAGGTAAATGGATTGGGGAGGAGTTTGCGAGTCAGTTGTGGCGAGGATGGGCAGAGATATCGGTCCGGATAATCTACTTGACATGGAGACTAGTGTTATTATGGGTTCTGTTATTAGGGGCGCTGCAGACTTGTTGGAATGAGGCCATTGTTAAATTAAATCTTGCGTGCTCATGTGTGATATCGTGAGACAATTATCGCCGTCGGCGTTTGAAATTTGACGATCCAAGAATCGCCAAGATGGTGATGTCCGGTGTCTACGACTGTAACTTGCAACCCCAGGCCTAGTCTCGCGGTCTTTTCTAGCACCGATCAGCACACTACCCCTGCTTAGCCGATCGATAATTGTCACCAGTAAGGACCATTGCTTATCTGTTCAGGAACCGGATAGCATCCCGAACCATTGCGCGTCAAATGGGTTCCCAATGCAACATCTTTGTTCTTTGTGACGGCTCAGTTGTGAGCATGCAGAGCACGGCACTTGCATCCCTGTAGATCTATTTAATCGTCACTACTCCATGAAAAGTGACTGATATATGTTTTTGCAACCTCGCGAATTCTTCAGACGTAGAGTCATGAAGTGAAGTTGTAAATTTAATTTTCTGTGCAACCCCTGTGAACTCTATCGCCATTTCCGTCCATTCGTATTCCCATTCACGATGCGAATACCCCAGATCCACAACTAGTTCGATCTTCTGAACTTTGTAGCGCTATTTTGACTTTTTCAAGTCGGAATTATCACGGCGGTGACATTTTACCGGGGTGTATCAAATCACGCAATGTCCATCCATAGAGAGTTGATGTCCATCCCGGCCATATCACCGTCGGCCTCGCCCTAGCAATTCCCGTTACAGTCCGGCAAAACCATCTATTTCCTGATCAGCATCTTATCTCCGTTGGTAAAATAGAATGACTTACTGCCCACATGTCAATAACAACATATTTACCCTTGCTCTCAGCAGGCGGTCGCTGCAGAACCCCGACGGCAAGGACATAGTTCAACCACTCATAATCCGGGTGGGCCGCCTGAAAAACGCCCCTCAACAACGTCCTTCCATCAGGCTGCGTCGGACCAGAAGTTTGGATGTAAATATCAACTCCATCATGAGTTCTGAGGTTGTATCGGGTATCGGGGAAGAAAACGCCCTTGGTGTCGGTGAGACCCCAGTCGGCTCCAAGGTTAGTGACCGTTCCCGAAAGCTTGGGTCCCTTGAAGGTTCCGCCTGTGATGGGAATCACAACGCGGCTACCTTGACCATAATCGCCAATCGGCCAACGTTCGCCGAGGGTTGCGTTGACAGTGTAGAGAAATTCGTACGACGGCGTTCCCATGAGTTGGGATGCTGCCAGGATGGCATTGGAGGCGATGATGAGAGGAGTCAGGAGTCTCATTTTGTCAATTGAGTTGTCTTTGTACTTTCTATCACAGCCAGCTCATACTGGACCTTCTACGCTTTTATAAACTATTTTTATCCTTTCTTTTCCCCAGATCGCCAAGTCGTTATGATGATTCACCGATCATGGAGAACGGTGATCGGCTCAAGGTGAGGGGTTTTCACCCCGCATAGATCCATCGGCAATTGAATGCGGCACGCGCCGTTTACTTGGTTAAAAATGTCTTGATCCTGTAATGAAAGAACTGGAAGGATTGGGAATTTCTTTAACCGCTGCGCGAGTCAAGCGTCATGCGGGGAAAGCCGATTAAGGTCGGGGCATCCGAATGCTAGATCGGACAAGCCATCCGACATCACCGTTATGGTCTAGGGTTGGGATATCTTGCATAAACTCGCTCGGCAGTTTATGCTTCGTATCATGGCTCAGTTGTTGTGACGTCATAAATCACGGTCTATGTCTATCAATCGGGGTATCTCGCTGATCTCTCCCAGATCAGCCATCGTCTTGAGCTGCGCGTTCAGCTTCATTCCTTTCTCTCCACATCGCAGCCCTATCGGCTTGTCGCTCAGCTCCCGCCCAAGTTCTCCCTTGAAGGTGTTTCAAGCATAGCTGTTTCCCATCATCAGGGTAGTAAAGCCAGGTAGCCCATTTCGTCCACTGCTTGTCGTCAGCAAGTGCTTTCACATGGCAGCAATTCCCGATGTTGGTCTGAGATAGAATGGCAGTACACTTACGAGTCCTTCTTTCATCTGAGCGCGAGCTCTTTGTCCGATCTTGTCCTCAATAAAGTCTCCTCGCAGCATAGCCAACCGTGAGGGAAACACTCTTTCGAGGTAATGTGCTGTCGATGCAAGATGGGGTTTATCATGCCAGAAGTAAATCGGTGTCAAGGGTATCTTGACACCGGGATGGGTCGGATCTTCATATTTTTGTGTAAGGGTTGATGATAGCTCTCGCAGGACTGGGTGCTGTTCGGATATGGCATGTGATAGCATACGAATAGCAGCTAAGCATATGTACTTGATGGGAGTTGCTGGGTGCGAATCATATGCTTTCATGATCTGTACAAGAGGTGCTATGGGGAAGTCTGCAACCAAGGCCCAGTCATGTTGCTGCACCCAGACGAAAGGAGTTTGGGTTACTCTCAAGGCTGATCTGACTGCAAGGCCGAATCCTAGTCGTCTTGACGGCTCTATAAAGGTGACTTTCTTGTCAATATATTGCGATATCGTGTAGTCGACAGTGTTCTGAGGGTTGGGACTACCATACTCCGCCGTAGCATGCCGCTGGGTGAACTTAGCACCGACATGGCGATATGTTGTGAGTATGAGTTCCTTAACATTATTCTTGTATGCGTTGAAATCTGCTGCTTGCTCCGGCGTTACTTGTCCTTTCTTCAATCGCGCTGTCGGAACTATTTGATCAAAAGCGTCAAACACAACAATGACGTTACATAATGTCAATGCATGGCAGTGATGCTCAAATGACTCGAGAACCGCTGAGACAAGTTCCGTCGAAGGCGCGGACGGCGTTGGTGAGGTTGTTATTATGACTGTAACCAGCCTCGGCACGCTCGTGTCTTGGGTCATTTGGCTGGGCTAGACTAACGCGAGGCGTCGCTGTCAATCAGGCTGAGGAATGGCAAGCATCTACCCTGTATGTGCTGTACGTTGGGCTGGGGTTGAGATCCGAGTCAAGGTAATCGATGGCGGTGAGATTGGGCTTGGATGCGATGGGACGGGCCGCTTGACTCTGGCGGAAAATTCTGACACCAAGACAAGATCATGCATGACGCGCGCGATAAGAGTCTACATTTAGGGAACGGCAAGTCATCAACGCGCGCTCCCGCAACGGTCGCAAAGCATGGAATGTCGCAATTGAGTGCAACATATTGTGAACCAACCTTCTCATATGTATCACCCAAAAGAACAATGACAGTTAATGCAAAGGTTGAGGATTGATCGTTGCTGTTACGACGCGCGTTCTGTGTGACATTGACGTGTTTATCCTCAATTGCATGCATCACCAACCAAGAGAGCCAAGACCAAACAAAAACTCAACGGCTGGACTAGACTCGTTTAACAAATAGCAAAACACTAAAGCAAGTCATTGAAGCGTTTCATCTCGAATTCCTTGCTTTAACGAAGTGATGGGCGCCCGTCAATCTGGCAATACCGGGTTTTTGAGACCCAGCCACCACATAAACCATAAACGCCCCCGATGCAATCCCTGGAAGCCAAGGGATGCATCTAGCCGATGTCTCACCACGTGGATCACTAACGAGTGCAGATGAACACTCAAATGCAGACGATTTCAACGTGTACCTATTCGATTAATAGATACGAAGCGATGCGTGTTGCTGCATATTTCTTCGTAAAAGTAGAATGACCTGTCTTTGGCTGTCACTGACTGTGCTACGTAGCTCCATCCATCCATGGCTGGTTTGTGGGCCACTCGCTCAACCCCCTGGAGCTAAGAAAACCCAACCTCAAAATTAACTCGACTCGACTTGTACCAAACACCAACCTCGCCATTTCCTGCCATCGCGATTTTGAGACCTCACTAAAACATGAATCAGTTCCTGACTTTGTCGGTGTAGATTCTCATTCCTTTCACTCTCTACCCGCTATTTTCATGCCTTGTTCGTAAGACATTCTCATTCCAATTTTTGTTCTTTGTTCTTTGTTCTTTCACCGCATTTACATCACAACCCCCCACATCATCATGGCAATGGCTCAGCCAAGATACAATCTCGAGGACCCGGGATTCGAGCCTCGTACTGCTCGTGACGCCCGCGAGGCAGCTCGTGCTGCACGAAATGGCCAGAGTCCGAGATACAGACGCACTCAATCGCCCGAGCAACTCGATGATTTCCGCCCTCAGAGTGAAGAATTCGACATGCGCTCACCTACCTCTGACGTGGCTCTGCAGGAAGCCATGGTAGCACAAGCACACCAGCAACAGGTGAGTCTTTTTCTGAACCCACGCTAGAAAACACTGTTTTTCTGCAACATCTTTTCTCCGCGCCAGAACCTCGTAATTAACCTTTTGCTTCTAGCGTGTTGTTCCGGTTGGTCAGGTCCCTCGTAGACAACCTCCTGGTCCAGGTCCAAACAACAAGGCCCCCAGAGGCCCAGGTCCTCAGCAACCGATGCCTCCTACTTATCCTGGCGGAATGGACGGAGCTCCTCAGCAGCAGCAGCAGCAGCAGCAGGCCAATGGTCCTAGAGATGGTGGGCGCTACAGACGTCAATCGCGCCGCGAGTCTGAACACCGACCTCATGGCGACTCACCACCCAGAAATGGACCAAACACCCAGCAGAGCCGTGTTTCTCAATCCATGGCCTCAGATCAGCATCAGCAGCGTCGCGCACCCTCGCCAGACCGTCTAGCAGTCCCTGGTAATGACATCAACCGTCTCAACAGCCCCTCCATTCAGAAGAGCGTTCTTTTGCCTCTTGAGCAGAAGATCCACGAGTATGATCATCTCATGCACGAAGCTCAAGCCCAAATGAACCAACTCGACGATGAGATCCGCGCCCTTCAAGAACGACGCCGCCAAGCTGAAGACCGCTTCATCGAAGCCAAGTCCAAGCATGACGACTATTCACGTCAGCACGACCAGGTGGGCAAAGCCCTCCGCGGGGAACTCATGCAGCAGCCCCCGCCACCCGCAGTCCGTCAGCCCGTTCAGCGCATGGACAGCATTGACAGTTTCGATCCTCGACCCGTCAGCGTGCAGAGCTCCTTTCATCAGAAGCCTAAGAAAGGGGGCCTTCTGAAAATGAGTCTTTTTAACAAGAGCAACTGACTAGACAAAGGTTGCTTATGAAGTTATGTGTTAATGACTGGGACATCGATGGATATGGGAAAATGACTTGCTTTGTTTGGTTTTTCGAAACTTCTTGGTCGTCCGCGGAAAAGGACATTTAGCTTACTTGTTTAATATGCTTGGATGTACATAGGTTGAGGAGGTAATTTGTTGCACATGAACGTCAAAAGATGTTGCTTTTTCCAATGTCTGTGGTTTGTTGTTTTTGAATCTCAGTCATGACGTCAGTGAAGCTTCAATCGCAAAATGACTAATCATTTGTTTTATGCACAGAAATACTCTTCTGCTCTTCTGCTCCTTGCGATTGTGCACCAAAAGACCATTGCTCATTTATGAACTGCCATGAGACTTCCCTCCAGCTACTTCCCATCCCCGCTTGCTCTGGAGCCAGCACCTCTTGTCGGCTTCCGCTTGCACTTATCAGCGTTGACCTGTCCCCTACTTGCATCCTCACTAATCAACATCTCAAACTCAAGTCCTTGCTCGCTCAAAGCATCAACCACCCTCTTCAGCCCCTTTGGCCCTGCCTCGAAAATCCGGCTCATGTATCTGATGAAGGCAGTGTACTCGCTAAGCTCAACCCCTTGGGCTTTAAGACGTTCGACCTTCTCAGTCACGATGGAACTAGCCGCTTGAGTCTTTTCGTTCTTCTTGATTAGCTGTCCGAGGTGCGCCTGTGCGGCGTTAAGCTCGTGCCCTTTCTCCTTAAGGACGGCAGACGTAACCGACTCGGCTTTTTTGTGGGAATACCATGCAGTTGACCAAGCTTCAGCGCTTACGGCTTCGATAGCGGTTTTGACGCTCCGCAGTTTCTCCTAGTTCGCTGCATGAGTTGCCATATCGGCCTTGGTGGTAGAGATGGAATCTTTGAGCTTGGTGACGGACCCGGCAGTAGTGGTCACATCACGCATCTGACCTTTGAGGCGATCTAGATCGAGCTGTTCGTGTGCTAAGTTGGCGTTGTTGGTTGATACGAGGGTCTGAAGCTTGTTGGTCATTATCTTGAAGTTGTCGGTCATACCATCGTTGTATTGCTTGAGTTCGGAACTCAGGCTACGGCCAGTTAGTGGGCACTGTACATGTCAGTATTGAACGTTTGCATATTGGGTCGGCGTACCTGAGTCCCATCGTTGGCCATAGCTGACACAGCCATCAGCTGATGGCACGGCTGTTTGCGGGGAGCTTGGAGAAGAGGCTCGGCTGCTGGACGTTTGCGGGTCACAGATTTCGGTCGGGGTCTCTGAGATGAAGTAAAAGACGGTTCTGCGCCCGAGATATCACTCTCCTTGGCAGTGCTCTTATCCATGGAGCCTTTATGAGTAGGTGGGAAGTACTAATGCGCACCGTCAATATGGCTTGGATAGAGTCTGGGCGGTATTCCCTGTCAGGCCACCTGTTGAGCACACTTGGTCAAGTGATCCTTGATTTCACCAAACTTCTGTTTTCGCCAAGCTGGATCTTCCGTATGGCTAGTGACGTTGAAAAGAAGATTATATAAACTCTCAAGGGTAGCAAGCGCCCAGTACTTAGGGCTTATATTACCAAGCCAAGCGTCGGGATGTTCTCCGATGAGACGATGGATGTTGGTCGCGACCTTTATATGCTTTTGAGCAAATGAATTTTCTGGTGTATGGATGCGAATTGCAATTTTCGCAGTTGTGGATTCGAGGCTGCACTTAGAGTTGGTGTTGTTTACTTGCTTGAGATCTCGAGAGGAGGAGAGCGGTCCCATGGATAAAGGGCGGATAAATGCGCATGTGTGGTAAAAGAAGTGTTTCTTCTACTGCAGATGGAGTAGATTGAGAGATGTTCGATCAAGAGAGTGTAGCTCAGAATTGTGGCAGTAAAGAAGCTTATGAATCTGTTGCGTTGCTACGGAGGCGATGCTAGAGTGAAGCTACCTAGCTTTGAGGCGTTTATCATCGCTGAAATTACAGTGGCTACCCGCTATAACATTAGGCAGTAATTTGTAGTGAAGTTACCATCCCGTCTGCAGGCTACAAACAATTGCAAGTAGAGCGCTTGCAAAAGCTCCCAGACCTAGATTTTCATTTTCTTCGGGCGACTCAGTGCCCAACACCTTGAGACTCTAGTTAAATCGCTACAATTATTTCCGGAACGAAATGCAAATGTGCGTCGAAAGAAAGATCGAGTGATCTGTAAGCATGGGAGACAGCCACCCTATACCAAGTTGGGTTTCCGACCGGATTTCACTAATGGCTTCCCCGTCATCTCAACAGGAGCAAACGTTCGCCCCGTAAGGCTGTAATTTCCCGCAATTGACGCCAATAATTATAACGAAGCAGTCGCCAAGTCCAACTTGGCCAATTCAAAGTTTCGTGATCTGCAATCGCAACCTTTTTCCAGCGTAGTCATCATGGTAGTCTGCCCTACAGAGCCCAAATAAAAACGGTGAAGAACGCTAAAGAGGTCAGCGGGGACTTTTGGCGGAACGGTCTCAATTGCGGTCGATCTGCCGCAATGACTTTTGCGAACAGACTCTACAAAAGGACCTTTGACTTGCCAATCCACGACTCATGCATTCTAAGACATGATTATTTCACATCAAGATAACTTCTCCTGAGCAAAATGGGGCACAGAACCCTTTCCTTTGATTCCGATCAATCCCTGTAGCCTTCGGAAAATGGAGCACCGGGAGCTGCAATGAAGATATCCGGGGACTCGGTAGCCCCTGAAATGGGGCGCCGGTCTTTGCAAACCCGGAGAGTATGAGAAAAGAAAGGAGGGGGTTTTGAGTTTGGTAAATGAAACTCGGTTGGTTACATTATCTTAAAAAGGCAAGCTATTTCATGAACCATTTCTTTCTGACTCGTAATGCCGAGTCGACTGACTCGAGCTGACACTGATCGTCGCTGATTGGTCTTTTCAGGCTTCTGGACCCTGTTCCCGAGAAAACTGTACAATATCCTCAACCGATGAACATTCCTCTTCTCATCCAAGAAACTTCAGGCGTCATCTCAATCGCACGATTCATTGCCTCGCTTTGACCCAAGACGATCATTTTGATTTCTCAGGCTCATAAAGACGTCTTATGCGATCTTCAGTGAAGAAATGACTCGAGCCGGCAGCTGAGTGGCCGATTTCTGCACCAAATCCTTGGCGAATGCCGATCGCCTTCTAGCGGAGAATACTACTGCAAGCCTCATTCATCCGCGTCTAATTCCCATGACATGCCGAGGAGGGCACGGATCTGTGCCTGGCCTCTTATCACCGCAATTATGCTGCAAGATAGAGTTGTGATTGGCGATGGACCCTCGGAGACACGGACTTGATCCATACAAGTGGCTACGTGCTCCAGGCATTAAGTTGGCCTTAAAGAGTCTCCTCCCCTTGGGTCGTGACCCCTATGCACGCGTTGGTCTTTCGTATCGATATTTTTTTTTTGTCTCTGCAGCCATGGGCGGTGTTAATTCCTTCGTCGCTGAGGCGTTTACACTGCTGTCTATTGGAATTTTGGTCATTGGGATACGGACGTTTGCGAGGATACGACAAGTCGGCGTGAGGAACTTTGAGGCTGACGATTATCTCATGCTGGTGGTGATTATCCCGTATTCGATCGAGACTGCGCTTGCGTACACTGTTGGAGCAAAATTCCATGGTTTAACGAACAGTGGAATGACGCATGAGGAGCGCAAGGCCCTGTCACCGGACAGTGAGGAGTATGGATGGAGGTAGGTTGCTTGGCCCTGCAGGGGATATGGGTGACTAAGTTTGACAGGGTTGGCGGTTCAAAGATCCAGATCGCTGGCTGGATCACATATTCAACCGTTCTGTGGATTGTCAAGACTGCGCTATGCGCTTTCTACTTCCGACTTACTGTAAGCTCAACTTTACATCACTCTGGAATGAAAAGGCTGACGACTCCAGGCTGGTCTCACCGGATACAAAACTCGAATCTATATCGGCTTTGGCCTCATTGCCACGACATACATCACCCTTCTTTGTTGTATTCTCTTTAGCTGCCAGCCATTCAACCGCTTTTGGCAGATCTACCCCGACCCAGGCAGTACGTCGAGACCGAACTGGACTTGAGAGACAAGATACTAATCTCCTGTAGACTTATGCTACCCCGCGATTTCCAAGCTCTACATTTTCATCATCGTCGTCCTCAACATTCTAACCGACGTCTACTTGCTCGCTATCCCGATTCCGATGCTCTGGGGCGCTCGTATTCCCAAGTTGAAGAAGTACGGATTGCTTGTGCTTTTCTCTGGCGCCGTATTTGTGATGGTCGCTGGCTTACTACGATGTATTCTCATCCTCAAGGTATGTGACTTTCCATCATCAGAGTGTCACAAAGAGTTCACTGACGTCCCCCAGAACCCCATAACTGGACCTATTGAGGGTGCTAGTTGGGCAGTCCGAGAATCCTTCGTCGCCGTCGTAACGGCCAACCTCCCCAGCACATGGGGCTGGATGCGCCAAAAGCTGAAACCCATCTTCGGCTCGCTTCTCTCGTCCAACAACGCCAGTTCAAAGTATAAAGGCGGCCCTGAACCTGGAAGTATCATGCTCGCCGACGGAAATGGATCAAACTGGAAGAGGAGTAATGGAAGGTCTATCAGATCAACGACGGGGCTTGGGAGTGTGAATGATCGGAATGTCTACATTCATGGAGGAGGTGGCGAGGCTAGTTCGGATGAGATCATCCCCGCGTCGATGCCAGGAATTACAAAGGAAGTTGAGTTTACGGTTGAGGAGTCGGATGTAAGAAAATGATGACTGAGGAGATGGGATTTGGTTTAGATACGATATATACCCTGTCATGAAATGACCTAATATGCAATGAAAACGATTTTAATGGCTTAATTCCCTGGATCATGTAGCTGGAACCTGCCCTGATATCTTGACTAATGCCGCTCAGGATGGACCCGGCAGGTACTGACACCATTTTCTATTATTTTAGCTGAGACCTTAAATCAGCAGACAGAACTTAGTTTTAGTTCTATTTGAAAACATGAGTTTGCAACTGCTTGCCATTCTCATCATACCTCTTCGGAATGACGTTCAAAATGCCATCAACGTCCCTTGGTTCATAGTCCAACATCGATGCAGCTAAAACCATGATATCCATTCCAAAGTTCTCTTTGATCCAATGCGCAAACATATCCATTCCAGCAACGGCACCACCAGCAGTCCAAATATTTCCATCAATTATCCACTTCTTCTCGTCAGTCCACCTGACGTTCGGAAACTTCAGCTTGAGTAGTTGAATAGCCCCGTGGTTGACTGTCGCATTCTTGCCGTCAAGTACGCCGGCTGCGGCAGCGACGCTGGCTCCAGTGCAGGTGGTGAAGAGGAGCTTTCCAGATGCGACGTGCTTTTGGATGAACTCAGCATACTTAGGATGAAGCTCGAAGTTCATTGGATCTGGGCCTCCAAGTAGTAGAATTTCGAGGTCCGGGCATTCATCAATGGTTGTAGTCGGGACAATTGCAACGTTGCTTGTCCCAAGAACAAAGGTTTCGCGAGTGATGCCGATGTGATGAAAGACGAATTCTGGGGTGCGAGAGATTGTATCTTGGTCGATCTTCATATGGCCAGATAGAGTCTGGATGTAGGGCTTGGTGGCAGACTGGAGGAGGTCGGTTGGGCCCAAGACGTCGATAGCTTGATAGCCGTAGACAAGTGCACCTAAGTGGAGGGGAGCCATTTGGCCAGATTGGATGAAAAGTGTGATGACGGAAGATGAGGGTTTTTGATGTTGTCATTTTAAGTCAATAGTTGTGCTTCTACGAGCCTTTTATAGTGACAGCACCTCTTTGTGTAGTACAGCAAGAGTTTGAGATGAAACATATATATTCCGACGGCTGTCGCATCTAGGTCCATCAGTTTGTGGTATATCCGAGCTGGAGTGGAAGTTAGACGATCATGGTGGAGATTTGACCAGGGGAGTATCCAACAGGAACAATGCCACTCAATTAAACTCACTGAGGTTACCCAGATTTGGCCTATTCAAGCATGGTCGATTGAGATACTTCCATGGTGCGTCGGAGCGAAAACAAAAGGCCAAGATCTACCAGCTTTACAGGCAGGATGTGTGATAGGCGAGTGCTTCCGACCCTCATTGGGATGAAGGAAGAAACCCATGTCATTGAACATCATCAAATAAACGTCCCAATACTAACCAAGTAAAAATTCAACCACCACCCTGGTTATCCTTGATAGGTTACGACAACGCAACCAAGTGCACTATAGATATGTACCCCTCCTTTATCTCCTAGAACTCATGTTGTGGATGACATGTTTTGCACAAGAGCATGTGCATCCGGGACCATCCCGAGCGTCGCCATTCTGGCCTCTGTATCTCAGCAGTACTGATAATGTCAAGCGGATCCTTCCACTGCTTGGCACATTCCGTGTACTATTGCTCTGTGTGGATTTGCTCTTGAGTGCGCGGGGGAACTATTTGCGCTAGGACGTATTGATGGTTGCAAGGTGAGAGGGGGATAGGGCTTGGTGTAGCAACTCTTTGTGCCTGAGTTGGAGCCTGAACATAGGTCACCGTGTAGGGTGCTGGTGGCGGTGAGATCTCCCAGAACTTGAATCACATGAAGCTGGAGAATCAGCGGTTACTTCTGGACCAAGCCTCAAAGCTGGACACCGTTTCGCGGGGGGTTCAGCAACTTAAGCTAGATATCCCTCCGGAAGTGACTAATACCTCTGGAAGCGTGTACGGCCACGTTTTACCTCCCTTCGGGGACCTATTAAGTGGACAAGCGCTGTCGTCAGACAAGGTCTGGAAAATCAACGCTGACGAAATTCGTCGCTACACATTTCAAGACTCATAATCTGCTCCTGGACTGGTCAAGTCAAAAACCGATTACGATTGCTAGCCATTACTTTTAGGCTGCCGGTGCGTTAATACAGAAGCCCCGAACAGGCCTCCTTCAAACTCTTCTTTACGAAATTCTTAGACAATGTCTAAAATTCATGCCCATCATTTATCCAAATCGATGAGATCTAGCAAGAAGCCAGTCATCAAGGATTGGTGTGCAACGGACAGCATGGAACTGGTCAATGGTCACATTCAGAACTTTCCCAGGCTCTTCGAAACACCTTCAAGGTCGACTTTCTGCATCGGACTGTCCGTGACTTTCTAAAGACCGGAGACATGTTCGAATATCTGGAGGCAAAATGCCTATTCCTCGATCGCTAAAGCTTATGTGGCCTAGATAAAGTCGACTCATTTCAAGGACGGGATACTTCCAATGGAGCCCCCAAGCCATAGCTCTGACGCGCTATGATCAATTGACCGCCGTCATATTGGACCACGCGTCACAAGTAGCAGAAAGTGAGTTGGGAAAAGTGTTCGAGCTACTTGATGAGCTGGAGAGCGCCTTTGAAGAAATGTTTTGGACAAAGTAAGTGCACTTTAGGATGGGGGCGGGTGAGCCAAAAGTAGTATTCCGCGAAGAAGTCCTAAGATCAAATGCGGCATCATAAATTGCTAAGAAGCTCGACGATATCCTTGACTACCTGTGCACGTTGTTGAATCTCCGAGGAGGACGCGCATCTCTGTGATTATTTTTAATAGGCGGCCTTGCGGCTTAGCCTAGAAGAGCACTGTGACATGCAATTCATTTCGCTTCAACGGCGGCTCTGGGCTTAGCCCGTGTACTATTGAGAAACTATTGGCATTAGCTTACTGTCCCCATGCACGTTACTCCTATATCCTTTGCGCCGCCGAATAAGTTTCTTCCTCTTTTATTGTGTTTCTCCCCGACCAACTACTTCTTTTTCAACGGCTTCAAGCTATTTGATCTGCCAAGATGCGATTTTCTACGTTAGTGCTGTGCATCTTTCTTGGTGCTGCTTCAGCGGGTCCTTGCCGGCCCTCTAGCGTCGAGAGCAGTTCTGAAACCACTGGACTCATTGGTGTGACGACGATCGAATCACTCTCCTCAACTTTCGCAGCAACTGTGTCAACTGAACAAATTCGCGAGACAACGACTGCTGTCACATCTATCGTCGAGACAACGACAGCAACAAGCGCGCTTTCTACTACCAGCACCGCTGCTGCTAGCATATGCAATGCACCAGCTGCCCTGGAATGCTGCCAAACTGTTGGAACTGCAACCAATCCCGTGATCAGCCTTCTTCTTGGGTTGCTTGGTATTGTGGTTCAAGATCCCAACACTGTCATGGGAGCAACGTGTAAGTGTTCCCTCGCTGCCTTTCGCTTTCGTGGTCTAATATTTCCTTTCAGGCTCAGCGATTACCAATCCCGCGACTTGCGGAGCTACTGCAGTTTGCTGCAGTGATAACAGCCATGTAAGCATTTTCTTCCTACTGCTGTCTACTAATAATATTAACTTGCTACTACAGGGTGGGCTTATTGCTATTGGCTGTTCGCAAATATAGGCATATGATAAGATTTATTTAGTAAATATAGATTAATTTATTTGTAAAATAATTATATTTTTTATTATTAATTACGTCCTTTTTAATCCTGCCGTTCAACTAGGCCTAACTGCGTGTTACGGTTGCTCATGGATGTAATTATCACTGCAGCCCAAGCCTTGCACAATGCGTCCATCCACGACTTTATCATCCTTAAGCACAATGACTACGTAGGGGGCTGCATGAAACATACAACTTTCGGAGAATCCTCCGAAGCTACGCCTTACCGAGCTCGGTGCGAACTGGATCGAAGGTCTTCAGAGTCCTTCGGGCGAGATTAACCCAATTTGGCGCTTCGCTCAGAAACACAAGTGAAGAATACCTATTCTAATGATAGTGCGGTCATCACCTACGATGAGACTGGAGCTTCCGATTATACTGATCTGATTGACCTCTTTGACGAGAAGTTTGAGATCGCTTCGCAGGATGCTGGCTATATCTTCACTGAAAATCTCCAAGATACATCAACCAGCGCTGGGCTTGGCCTGACAGGCTGGAAGCCAAAGAGGGATATGAAGACGGCTGCTGCTGACTGGTGGGGCTGGGACTTAGTGACTGCGTATGCTCCAGAGGAGAGCGGCGTTGTACACGGTGTCGCTGGAAACAATACTACCTTCAAGCATTTCAGTGATGAGATGAACCTTGTCATCGACAAACGAGGTTGCAATGCTTGGCCCGTTGGAAAAGCGAATAAGTTTCCTAAGAAGAATGACCCAAGGCTTCGTCTGAAGACCACAGTCAAGAAGGTTGAGTATACCACCAAGGGGGTCAAAATCGATACCAGCAACGGGTGCGTCGAAGCAGATTACGCCATCTGCACTGTCTCTATCGGCGTCCTCCAGAATGGCGCCATTAATTTCTTTTTTTGCTGTGAGTAGGTTGAGGGTTTTAAAAGAGGCTTCAGCCCCAACACAAAGGTAAAGGACACATATTTCAAGCCTGCACTTCTCCACTGGAAGAGACAGGCCATTGAACAGTTCTAAATGGGGACCTACACGAAGGTTTTCATGCAATTCAACGAAGCGTTTTGGCCCGAGGACACACAGTACTTCCTTTATGCTGACCCAGAGCAACGCGGCTACTACCCATTTTTTCAGTCTCTAAGTACACCAGGATTCCTTCCAGGATCGAATATACTGTTTGGCACAGTTGTTCAACAACATGTTTACGAGGTTGAACAACAATCGGATGAAAAGACAAAGAAGGAAATCATGGGGGTGTTACGCTCCATGTTCCCCGATAAACACATTCCCGAGCCCACTGTATTTATGTATCCCCGCTGGAGTATGAAAGAGTAAGTCGCCCAGCCCCCGACGCTGCGATGTTTGCTAATGACGAGAAACAGATGTCTGTACGAGTCCTACAGCAACTGGCCCGTTGGCATGACGCTGGAGAAACACCAGAACCTCCGTGCGAACGTGGACCGATTGTGGTTCGGTGCGAAGCGAACTCGGCTGAGTTTTTCGGGTACTTGCAGGGCGCTTACTTTGAAGGGTAAGAAATTGCTGAGCGAATTGCGAGGATTTTGAAAGGTTAGGAATCAGAGCAGTCACAGTGGATGAAGAGGTACAAGACGTTACGTGGGACGACTGAAATCAGCTAACGGATGGTCGAGGAATTTGACGCAGCTTTTTCTCATCCGCTTGCTCCTGTTGGATAGTTTCTTTCAGGAAAATTGTTAGCGAAATCTTTGTATTCTCTCTCACCTAAATTCCATTCATCATGACCTCCCTAGAGGTGGCTGGAAAGCCGAGGAATTAGAACCTTTATCCTAAACGACAAAAACAACTAACTTTCAAATTTTTAAGCCTATACTAAATCTACCAAATATTTAATCACTTAGGCTAGTGGTACTAGCCCTTTTGCTCCCAGAGGGCTCTGTTCACTTTTGAGTGCGTTTTAATCTCAACCACAGAATCGAGTACGGCCATTTCCCCTGGTCTCTCAAAGCCAAGACGCGGTAACTTCTAGGTTGCGCCTTTCTTGGACAGGCTACTAAGCTTAAATGCAGGTACAGGTCGAAAACGGCGTAGAAAACCATAAACAGAAGCTTAACCGCAAGCCACCGATTTTCTTCATTGGCCAGGGTCATAAGCTGCTTTTGTCTTAGACGCTCGGGATGTCTCGCCTCCATGACACCAAGCATACCAAAATTCCTTTGCGCCAGGCTACACACACTTGATAATAGGAATTGATCATCTCTACCTTATTTACTTCCTGATGACGGGGTAAACTTGACGGCTCTTGGTGGGGAAAGTGCTGCAATAGGATCATTGAAGCGACTGAGTCTCAAGCGAGACAACACCATAGCCATCATCACCCAGCTGGAGAAGGGCTTAGATCTAACTACCAGCCTCCGATAGAATTAGAGCTTACCGGAAGCTTCAGAGTCTATCAGAGAATATCTAGTTGTGTTTTTGATCGAAGTTCGAGGTCAGCTCTGAATCAGCTCCTCCGATCAATTACGGCGCGTGTGATGCTTGGAATGCTATGGCGTTACCTATTGGGTCATATGCGCTCTCTACAAGCCACGATCGTCTTTGACTTTCATCGGAGTATGCTGAAGGGGCCATACCATGGATTTGGCGTCACGCCAAGGTAATCCTACTACAGTTAAGCTATAGCGTGTGCCGATCGAGACCGGTCTTTGGTGTATCAAGCTTCTCGACCTTTGACGCCTGGCACTATCCGTTATGACGCCTTGACGGATACCCAAATAAGCATGGAATTCTAAGCTCATTTATGTGCCAAGCCGCCTTTACTCTTCTCATAAGATACTCTACATCCACGGCTTTCTGGGCCCCTCTCAACCGAACACAATGATGTTACCCCACCGTGATAAATGGGATGCTCACTACTCAACCATAGATGAAACAGTCTACATTGGCAGAGATGTTTTTGTTGTTGTAAGAGTTTCCCGTGCCCATGTATCCGTGATGTTATTTGCTGATGTTCTGCTCAGGTTGCCTCGACGCTGTCGCTCTATAATGCCATCGAACTGCTCACCCTCATCTCTCTAACCTTCAAAAGACGAGCGGGACTTTACTTCTGGAGTATACTCATTGCCTCATTCGGTATCATCCCATACTGTCTGGGATGGCTCATTGTCTACTTCGACCTTACGCACGACTACGTTGGCATGATCATCGAGACCGTTGGCTGGGTCCTCGTCATTAGTGGCCAGTCCGTTGTTCTGTACTCGCGACTTCACCTCATTATTACCGATGTCAAGATTCTTCGAGCCGTTCTCATCATGATCATTATCGATGGCCTCGTTTGGGTAAGTCATATGCTCGAGCAACTTGGTTCCTAACTAACCATGGCCTAGCATTCGACGATGACTGTATTACTCTTCGGATCAGAGTACAGCCCGAGCGATAACAGACGCGGTTTCAACAATGTCTTCAATATCGCAGAAAAGATTTCGATGTCCATGTTTTATCTGCAGGAGCTCATCATCTCAGGCCTGTACGTCTGGAAGTCAATGGAGATCCTCAAGACAGCTTTTGGCAACACGCGGAGCATGCTATACAAGCTTTTCACGATCAACTTCGTCATCATTCTAATGGACATCGCTCTTTTGACTATAGAGTTCCATGACCTTTATGTCTGGGAGCAAGGTATCAAGCTGGTCACCTACTCGGTCAAACTCAAGCTGGAGTTTGCCGTTCTTAGCGAACTTATTGAGTTCGTGAGGAATCGCAGCGGGACCCGATCGCGACCGACAAAGAACTCCGAGAATCAGAGCACTCTTGTACCATTATCGTCTATGCACAAGGGAAATACCAAAGGAACTTCGTCGAGTACCAGAGACTTTATCCACACTGGCAATTCCCGGACCAACACAACTATTGCGGCTACCAATCCGATACCAGCGGTACCTACGAATGATAGTATACATGTCTTGAGAGAGGTTGATGTGGAGAGCTTGTCTGTGTATCCAGGGCACAATCAAAGCACTGATGAATTATGGGGTCGTCTCCCTGAAGACACTGGGAAGGGAATGGTTGGCAGAGCATTATGAAAAGAATCAGATAGCGTATGTCTCATTATATCAGAGCCCAGAGGGACTTTCTTTCCTTTTCGCCAGAGGCAGCTATTCGTTGCTTCGATCTGCCACCCACATCCTGGGTCATTAATGGGCCTAAATTGGTCGAACGTGATTCTGCCAAGGATAAGTTGTGCAAGGTCTCCTGCAGTCTCTCGCTTCTTGAAAGTACGCATTTCCACTCATTTTATTTCTCCCAAGTCCTACAGTACTGATTGAGTCATCGTACCAAGTTGTAACATCTTGCACGACCTCAGATGATACTGTCTTCTCAGGTGAAACTTGTCATACTGTGTTGGCCATTGCCCCTCAACAGAATTTTTATTTCCTCTCAAACTCAAACTTTCTTTCCTCACATCACCCAACATGGATCCTGTTTCGTTACTATTTGGGATTGTCCCCCTATCTGTGCAGCTAGTGAACTTGATAACCGACATCCAGCGCCTGGCCAATGCCTACAGGTCTGCGTCGAAAGAGCTAGATGCCCTTTGTATCAAACTAGATAACCTTGAGATCATCTGCAAATCTCTAGAAGAAGTTCTATCAGAGACTGATCATTCATCTCTGGCTCCCATGCAGTCACGACCACTGAACAATCTGCAATGCACTATTCAAGAGTGTTGTGTTGAAGTATCTAATATCTACCAGGCCATCAGAAAGATCTCAACAAAACTCACCACAAGCGGAAACCTCTTGAAAGGCATAGGCTGCTTTGTATTTCTACATTACAGACCTCAACTTGCTTCTTGTATCGAAAGTCTGGACAGATCACACAATTCACTTCAACTATCAATAATGGCATTTTTACTGTAAGTTGAATGTGATAATAAACAACATACATCTAATCTGAATGTTCAGTGCCATACAACTGAAACCCTCCGAACCGCCGACCTGTCGCTCTCTCAACCAACCCATGCAGAATACAGGCGGCTTCCCACAAGATCAGGTTTCTGATGCAAACGCCTACCCTGAGCAGTCTACCCAAGAGCAATCACAAATTCTACTCCATAGATGGAGACTCCAATGCTCAACCCTTGCGTTTCTTCAAAAGACACAGGAGTCAAGAACCATTCCTGCTACTAATCTTCAACCTTCGGCACAGGTACAGGAAAGCTCGACTTTCACTTTCGGATCATCATTAATCAATATGTACATAAAACTCTCGTTATTAAGAGGGCCTCTTGCACCTCTTTCTATTACGTTGCAGGTTCCGAGAGTCCTCCAGATCTCCCATCGCGGTACTAGTCTGGGCATAAGTGTCCGGAAAGCCTTTCGATCTGACGATCTACAAGCAATTCAAGGCTTTTTCAGCCAAAACCTTCTCACAACAGCTACGGTAATCACATATACTGAGTACAATCCCGAAAATGAAGCATCTTTGTTGGGCGTACGTTTTCTGTTACATTTTGGGATCAGGTCACTAATCGCGATTAAGCTGGCCATGGCATTGCAATGTCGCAACATATTCAATTTTCTGAAATCTCAGATGAATCTTAATGAGCAAAGGTAAAGTAAAAGATGCCAAAGTCTTTCCTAACATCAAACTCATTGCTGGAGTCTATAGGATGCACATACCTTCTAGCTACTTTACTTTCCTATGTCCATACTCAGATGACGACCATTACTGTGTGATTGAGTACATTCACATACGAAGAGGGCTAATGACACCATCGGAGTTCAGGATAATATTGTCATGTACTGGGAGTCCTAGTCGAATAAAGCTGTGTGTTAGGGCTTGTCGACAGTATTTTACTTACGACTGGGATCGTTTTGATCATGTAGTTGCCAGAGAGATCAGTCTATCCTTTCGCCGTGTGTCTTGCTATAACATAACTCAATCACAGCTACAGGACTGGTCGTCGTTACTTGCCGACGTTATTGCGCGAGGGTACGATGTTTTCTCCAACTCCCAGCCTCGCCTGTTGATAGGAAACCTGAAGGCTATTCTGAGATATGCTGAAGACCCCGATGAAGCTTGGGACTGTGCATGTCGCTGGATCGACATGTTGGAACTAGCGCACGTCGATATGTCAACATATTTGGAGGTTGCGGTAGAACATTGCTTCGACACATGGGTTGATTCCGAGCTCTGGAATGATCGTGGTTTAGAGGATTCGATCATCCGACGAGTGCTCAAAAAGAGATGTCACAATGGACGTATGATCCCTTACTGGGTTGAACGTGTTGACAGCTCATGCAAGATGCACAACCTTTTTGTGGAGTTCCCAGCCTTTCGTCGCGTATACAAAACGTTGCGAAGGGGCGATTGGCCTATGCATGTCCGAAGGTGTCAACGTTGGAAAAATGGAGGAGATCTCGCTGCGTCAGACTGGGGGATGAGCTGTTGGCCAATTGCGCCTTCGTTAGATGGATGGATGTTGAAAGGTGTCGACGATGATGAGGAGGACAGAATGGCAGACCAAACCAAACTAGAAGACTGGGCTTCTGGGGTGATTACTCTGAGGGAGTGTCGTTTTGAACGAAAAGTACAGCGTAAGCGTCGAAAACTGAACGGCAAAGGAGGGGGATGCAAAAGAATGCCTGGAGCGTGGGTGGAATGAACATGAATGTTGGAGAATTGCTATTCATGCACGGCCAGCACTTGGCTCTTGAATTAATACAGAAAAATTTTAATTTGGCGGGATTAACGCTGATCTCATTCTACACGAGCAGTCGAATCCTATCACATCATTTGGTGTTTGCAGCTCAATAAGCTTTTCAGGATCAGGTGGTTTTGCCCAACGACTGTACCCCTCCTTTTTTATGCAGGCTGAGAGAGTACACGAATCACAATTAAAGACAAATTGGGGATGTGAAAACTTCCATCGAATGAGATCAGAATGCTTTTTTGCACAGCCCCTCCAAGGCATTCTACGCAGCACGATATCTCTCGCTGCCAACTTCGGAAGACTTGCCATTCATCCTCACACTCAGTACTTCACCCTCAACAGCATTTCTACTCACTATGGACCCTGCCTCCCTAAGTTTTGGAATCGTGTCCCTAGCGATGCAGCTAGTTCAGACAGCAAAAGCCGTCAAGGAACACATTGCTGCCTACAGGTCAGCGGCGAAGGAGCTCGAAAGTCTGGCCGATAGGCTTGATGATATTGAGACTATTTGCTACTCCTTGGAAATAATTGTTTCGGATGGAACCAAAGAGTTCAGCACTCTGGAAGTCAATCTGCTCAGGAAGCTGAGTCGAATCATCCAGCAATGTCTATCTAACGTCTCCGACATCCACAGTGTTCTCGATACAATTTCAAGAATGCAGAAAAACACCCGAAATCCGTTGAGAACTGTCGGAGCCCTGTTTCTACGGTACAAAGATCAGATTCGACTCGCTACGAATGAACTGGACCGCTGTCTTTCCTCGCTTCAGCTGCATATGACAGCCAATATTCTGTACCGTGCACCCAGCCTCGATCTGTAAACTTCCATCTAATCTGTCAGGGCTGTGACTATGACGTCCCAAAAGGCTGCCGGGAGTGCTTTGCCAACCACAGCTACTTCAACAGCTAGAGAGCTACGCAAGGCATCAAGCGTCAGAAACCTCGAGCTATGCGGCAGGCACCACGCGCGTCGAAAAAGCCCAGACACAGTCGTCAATACATGGAGACAATCCTGGAGCACAAAGGCTTTGGTACAATGGACAAGAAGAACAACGAAAGAAGATGTCTCGTCGGATCAAGGCTCACCAGCGATCCAGGATGACTCGACATTCACGATAGGCTCTTCGTTGCTGAACTTGTATGTCAAAGTATCCCTGCGGCGTGGCAACCTAGCACCATCTTGCATCACTCTACAGACACCACGAGTTATTTACTTTCGGGACGGACAGCTCCAGATTGGTGACGAAGTTGAATCAGCCTTTATGGATGATGACTTGAGCCAAATCAAGGCATTCTTTACTCAAGGCATTCTGACACCCGCAACGGTCATTGCCTGGGATGAATACGATCCTGATAATGAGACCTCTCTTTTGGGCGTAAGTTGAAAAAATACAATCGGTTTGTCTTTCTAATATGATATAGCTAGCAGCTTTGACTAGATCCCAATCCATCCTCAAATTCTTCGCAAGGCAAACTTTCGACGTGTCTAACAGGTATGTGCTAGCTATAAGCAGATAGTGGATAGTTATACTAACATCTTAGAAACCATATTGGAGGCGCAAAATATATGTTCGCCTTTAGAGGTGACGATGGTCCGCCATGCATCCTTGAATACATAAACATACGACAAGACTCCATCTTGGCATCTGAATTCCATCTGGTGTTACGAGGTATCGTGGATCCTTACGACGCCCAGGTATGCATAGAAGCATGCCAGCCTCATTTCGCTGGCAACATGCTGGCTTTCAATACTGCAATCTGGAAATACGCCATCAAACAGTTCAAGGACGATTCAGCATTGAATATTGAAGGATGGGCAGGTATAGTTGCAGACTGTGTTCACCGGGGCTTGGATATCCATCAGCAGCTTCGGTCTGACACTGATTTCAGTACCTTGAAGGATATCCTGTTCTACAACTGGGACACCGACAAGATGTGGGAACATGTGCATCGCTGGATAGACATTCTGGAGGAAGCCGGCGTCAACATTAAGGAATATCTCATGGTCGAGACAGTGTCCTGTTTCGCATCGTGGTGCGACATACCATACTGGACTAACAAGAAAATTGGGTCTTCAAACTACAGACGCACTCTCTTCATCACAGAGTCAAGAGGCAGACAAATCCCATTCTGGGCCTTCTCCATCCAGGACGAATGTCCTGTCAAGGAGCTGTTCACGGAACAAGAACACTTTGCGACGCCGCTCACAATGGACCAAAGATCGACACAAGCTTATATTGCACAGCATGAAACTTGGAAGGAATATCAGACCTTGGGGGTGCCGGACGGATCTGACAGACGCCGAAATGGGTGGCCTTTCTGGCTTCCTCTTCGCCATTACGACGATCAGAGTGCGGAAGAAGCGGAATGGGTGGATCGGCAGTTGAAATTGGCTCAAACACGGTTTGACAGAAGGCAGAAGCGCAAGCAAGGGAAATTGGGACATCAGAGGCACAAACAGTCGGTGGCGATGCCGGGAGGTTGGGTGGAAGGTCTTTAAAGTTTGAAAGGACAATTAGATCGAAACATTATGAGCATTTCGCGTGCAATTTAGTTAGCTCACTAAATATTTGCAAGATGTAAACAAGTTCGTTGTCGTGAACCTTTCCAAGATATTCTGAGATACCCTAGGCCTTTCATCATGTATGGACATTCCCGGATACGCTACTCCGTAGAGATATCGTTGATCGAGGACCCACATACACTGAGAGAGGATCATGATTGGCAGTTGACGACGCGTCTCGTGAGCTAGTAGTGCTGACGTCGTCATCATTGACACCAGAAATCTCATCCTTGTCCAATCGACTGCATCCCCTAAACCCGAAATGTCCTTTCAGCGGCCCAAAGAATGGCCACAAAACGTGTCCTTCGGGGTAGTCACACACCAGAAGATGACCCTAGCATCGTATCATCACTCCTTCAGATACAAGAGTGCAGAATCCCGCAGCAAAAGATGATATGGATCGTTGAAAACCTCGAATGCCTCGGTCGACGACAATCCAAGAAGAGAAAGCTTACGGAAGATGAGGATGAAAAGCCCGAGACGCCTTATTGGTTCCGAAAAACAGTCAACGGATTCATAGACAGTAATTTTATTGCACTGTCGTACACCTGGGACGCTTCTGAGCATGAGGCACAGAATTTTAGAAAGGACGCTCATAAAATCGAGACAAGAGATGGACAAGAAGCTTGGCGCTCCTCAGTTCGGAATTCAGTGCTTGAACGGATTACAAAGTATATGCAATGCCACGACGTGCCGCTTCTGTGGATTGATAGGCACAGTATCCCACAGAAGAAATGCAAACAGTCAGCATGTACACATACTGAGTGTAGGCAGAAGCGACATGCTCTTGATGCAATGGATCGAGTATACTCGCTGAGCGATCATCCTGTCGCGTTACTCGGCCGCCCCATCCAGGATGAGGATGAGATGAGGACGCTCTCTTCGATACTGAAAGGAGCCCTTGTCAAGTATCATGAGGGCGGATTCGCGTTATCCAAAGGCGCAGAGTACAGTCAAGCGCATAAAATGCTACAGCTAATATACGAAATCACCCGCGATAAATGGTGGACAAGGGCGTGGACGTTCCAAGAGAACTACCGAGCTGGTCTCAAGATGACGCTTCTGATCCATCACAGCGCTGATTTCGAGGGTGCTAAAAGGTCGATACTCAGCGGCAAGAAACCAATGTTTGGTGTGGTACCTGGCGAGTTGAGTGTCCAGTCTGCCAGGTTCTCAGAAAGTGCTACTAAATTTTGTCTTGGTTATCGCCGACATCACTTTGTGACGAGTGAGGATGAGGAGATGATCGACCATATACTGGCGACGGCTGGCAAGTACACCATATTGCTGTCACCTTCAAGCTCCATGTCTGGGACGATTGTTTCAGACGTTCGAAAACGAGGCGTCACGGAGCCATGGGATTGTCTAGCGATCATCGCCAATTGCTGCCAATACGCGACTCGTCTCAACAGCTCGCGGCTTCAGGATAGCGGTGTAAACCTAGACCACGCGATACTGGCCCTTCGTCTCGTAAATGGCGAGATTCTCAAAAACGATGAGCCACCTATATCAGAACATGAACCAATGGTGGAACAGATCAACAATCTTTTCTTCGATGATTTCCGAGCCCCGGAGGGCGCGAGAAGGTTGACCTTTAACAAGAGCTGTCGGTTCGTCGATATTGCCTTCACCAAAACTGGGATAGCCACAAGAGGCCATCTCTGGAAACTGGATGATACACTCCGAGCGCCTCGGTCATCGCCGCGATTATCTCAGCCAAGTCAGAAAAACGAACAGCAACTATCAGATTATGAGCGCACTCGGCTGAGGCAGCTAGTCGAACTTGTCAAGGCAAAGAAAGGGCGCAAAGACGCAGAGATAGTGGATGATTTGAAAGATTTCCTTGAGGAAGATGCCTTTGTTGTAGATGAGGATGAGTCTTTTAGCCTGCGGTATCGAAGGCTTATGGCGAAGGAGGTCGTCAGGGCCATGGACGCAGATCAGCCTTTAACACTGGGCTATTCATGTGGCCCATCTGGAGAGGCTACAACAGCACGGGCGATTTTCATCCGCAGCCGAAACCTCGATGAGTCAGAAGAGCTGTTCAGCCAACAGGAAGATGACCTCACGCATGTCTTTACGTCGCTCTGGTCGGAAGACCAGCCAGATGAGGAGTATCTTGCCAACGATCTCGACCACCACGTGTCTCTTGGGGTTCGGCTGTCACATGATAAGCACAATGGACTGTTGCGCTTGTATACTAAAGAGTGGGTTCTTGGTTTGTGCTTCTTTGTCGGTGCTCCGACTTACGAGGTTATATTTCCGTGGCCTCGACCATTATCGCGTTAGCGGAAGATAGGGAAAGGGCGAGGATAGGAGGATGTAACAACACTGTAATACCAGGGACAAAAAGTATTTCAGGCATTGGAAGGGCTTTTGGGGCGTATCATTGAAGACATAATGGCGGCGCTTCCTAGGAAAGGCAAAAGGCTTAGGATCATTATCCTAAGTGGTGAAAATATTTAGGTAAGTTTAGTGTATCTTAGGGAGTCTTTAGACTAGATCAGTTGAGTATATTGCAGTCTTAATGTAAGAAGTTTATCAACCCCAGAGGGTTTTTAAACTAATGCTGTTCGTTCAAACTGGAAACATTCGTCTCTCTATACAGTAAAAACATCATAAGTTTATAGCACGTAGCGGAAATGAGGATTCTATGCAATGTCAGTGCCTTGTCGCAGGTTTTGGTTCGAATTTTGCATCCTACCTCGAAATCTGTCAAGTCGGCTCCATCTACTTCAGAGGCATCCTCGTTATTCATTCCAACAGCCGCAGCGGCTGCATCTCGTCGCGCATTTCGCCTGGACAGGAGTATTCGAAGCATAATTGCGATGATCATCTGAGCAACCGAGCAGCTGAGAATCGTAATGCATCCAGTTGGATACAAGGGGGCCTCAGAACCCAAGAAAGCGTGAGGACCAATGACGTTGCCGGCGCAATAGGCGATGAAGACCATCGCCGAAGCTGTGATACGCTTGGTGTAGCCACCGAGGTTGCTAGCGGGCATCTGCATCGCAAGGACCAAAGAACAAACGAAGGCGCCGACAATGTAATAGCCGAAAAGCACGCCGATCTTGTGGTGTTCACGGTCAAGCTTCCAGAGAAGACAGACTCCAATCATGGTGGGGATAAGGTAGACAGCCATGACGATGGTACGGAAGTTCTTGATGCGTGAAGCTAGGAAGGTGCCTGATAGAATGTAGAAGACTTGGAAAGCGCCCGATGGGATTCCAAGAGCCACTGTCTCGAGGGGGTCCTTGACAACGCCCTTGATGATGAGCTTGCCGAAGTTGGCAATACCTCCGTTGATGACTTCGTTGAGGAGCATGAACAGGAAAAGAAGCCAGACTTGAGCGTCAACAAAAGCCTCGCGGATCTGGTTCCACCTAATGGTCTTGTTTAGAACACCAGTTCGAGCAAGACGACCACGGCCGATGAGTAGAGCTCGTTCTTCGAGGGTGAAATGGCGAGCTGACATGATGCTATCGGGGAGGAAGAAGAGGAGAACAAAGCCCCAGACAACTGTCATGCCACCACATGTCATTAAAATAGCCTTCCAAACGGGAAAGTTCTTGATCTGGCCGATACCGTAGGTAAGAATCCCGCCGAACTGTGAAATGTCAATAGAGTCCAAATACTTAGGACGGTTCCCCTACCATAGCTCCTACACCATTACAACAGTAGAAAATACCAGCTCTGAATGGCTGCTGCTCACGCGTGTACCACATAGAAACGATCATCATAAAACACGTCGTGATGGGCGCCTCAAAGACACCAAGAAAGAATCTACACGCCGCCAACGAACCAAAGTTATTTCCCGCAGTCGTTAACAACAACACACTTCCCCATGCAATAACACAACCGCTAACAACCTTGGCCATACGTGTCTTCTGCGCGAGAAACAACCAAGGGTACTCAGCAATCATGTAGGCCAAATAGAAGAGGCTCGCAAACCATGAATATTGATCTGATGATATTCCCGTGTCTGTAAACAAATCGAACACAGCAGCATAATTCATTGAACTCTTATCGATGTATTGAAGCATGTATGTGCCCATCAACATCGGGAGGAGGATCATGTCGACCTTTCGGATGAGCTTCTTGTTCAGCTCCGTGTCGGTCAGCAGTTCGCTGATGTATTCATTTGTGAAATTATGTTGACGGAGGAATGCTTCTGTAGCGTCAAGCTCCACGACTTCGCCTTGTGTTATAGAGTCGAGCTTTTTTATTGCAATCTGCTCTTCTTCGGCAAGTTTCTTGTCGGGCAACGGCCCCGTCGTTGGTGGTGACATCGCTTGGCTGTCTAGGTAGGGAGGGCAAGAAGACTGGGGGGCTATATCCTAAGGGATAGAAAGATTTAGGTAAATTGAGGATATCTTAGTATATCTTTAGAATAGCTATTTTCAATCTTCTATAAACGGAAGCTTTCCTGTCCCAAGTTTCAAGATTCACAAAGATGGGCCGCCAAAGAACCATATATCCTTCCCTTCAGCTAAACATGCGATAGACAATGGCTCGCAGTACATGATACTCGTATCAACAAAGCGAACTTACCCTATCAGTTTATCATGTAGATCTCATCCCAGCGAGGTTGCAGTTCCAGAGTCAAGATAGCGCGAAGGCATTGTCACCAATTAGAGCATCACTAAGAATCACCAAGTTTGCGGGGTTTAGGCCTACTTCAAGTTGGCCGCTATCATGCTCCGATACTCGGTCCTCAGATCTGATACCGGCAGTGATAGGATCCATATTCAACAAGCGAATTCTCGGGGTAATAAAGCAAGTTCCCCGATCTGAAAATGGTGATTCGCGTGTTTTATTTCTCAGATTGGAAAGATAGGGCGTAGATGGCACTTATCTCCGGTGATTCTGCGGTTGAAGCCGTTGTCGGAACTGAGCCGCGGAGAGCGGAGAGGTTTTTGGACGCCGAGGAGATGCCCCTCAGTTAGCGATGGCGTTGCTCCAACTTTGAGTTTCGTCATTGTCGAGTCTGTGTTTTATTTAACGACGATACTCTTTCTTTTACAATTGCATCATCGTATCAATTTAAGTCAAAATGGGTAGCCAAATTTCTCCAGACGCTCCAACCATCTCCCTCCCCCAGGGCAAACTCGTCGGCGTCAGGCTGAATGACACCCTACCCCAACCCGTAGATGGTTGGATGGGGGTCCCCTATGCTGTACCCCCAACAGGCGATCTTCGTTTCCGTCTCCCCGTCAAGATCCCAGCTTCGCCCGACAAAGTCATCGATGCATCTGAATATGGCCCTGCAGGTCCTGGCAAGGGACTGCTGGTAGGACCGACACTTGAGCAGAGCGAGGATTGCTTGACAGCGAACATCTTTCGCAAGTCAGCGGATAAACATGAAAAGCTACCTGTTGCTCTTTATATCCATGGCGGTGCATTCAACAGAGGCTCGGCGCATATGCACAAGACGGCGTCGATGGTGGCGAATGCACCTGAGGCGTTTGTTGCCGTGTCGTTTCAGTATCGGATTGGAGCCTTGGGATTTTTGCCCTCGAGTTTGAGCGCCAAAGAGGGTGTTCTTAACCTTGGATTGAAAGACCAGATTCTCATGATGGAGTGGGTGCAAGAAAACATCGCAGCCTTCGGCGGTGACCCTAGCAATGTCACATTGTTTGGACTGTCCGCCGGTGCTCATTCTGTGGGTTCCAGAGGCAATTTAAGTCTACAGTCAACTAACTGCACCCAGATCGGTCATCATGTCATGCACTACAACGAGGGCGTTCCCCCTCTCTTCCACAAAGCCATTATTGAGTCTGGAGCCCCGACATCACGAGCCGTGAGACCTTACAATGCACCGATTCATGAAGCTCAGTTTAAGGACTTCCTCCGCACGGTCGGCGTCCCCGAAAATCTCCCAGAGAATGAGATCTTCCCCTATCTACGCCAACAGCCCGAGAAAGTCATTACAGATGCCCAAACAGCCACGTTCGCCAAGTACAATCCCTCCCTTCGCTGGGCTTTCCAACCTGTCATTGACGGTGAAGTCATCGCTCGACCGCCTCTCGAGACATGGAAGTCGGGCAAGTGGCATAAGGTGCCCATAATGACTGGCTTCACAACGAACGAAGGTTCGCTTTATGTTGACAAGCAAATGTCGGAGTCTTCTCAATTCCGACATTTCTGGGCCGAGTTGCTACCGCTGCTTACCTCCGAGGATCTGGACACTATTGAGGAGCTCTACCGAGACCCAGCCAAGTTCGAGGATTCCGAGTACAAGGAGACACGCAAGGACATGGGCTCGCAGTATAAACGAATCGAGGCTGCTTATGCCCACTATGCTTATGTCGCTCCCGCACGCCAAACGGCAGAACTTGCCTCCCCGTCAGTCCCCGTCTATCTTTATCACTGGGCCGCTGTCAGTACAGTCAACAACGGTGCCCAACACGCTGATAATATGCGTTACGAAGTCTGCGATCCCAATGTTGTGGCTATCTCCGAAACACAAAAAGACCTTGCCAAGACATTGAACCATTACGTTACCAGCTTCATCACACGCGGAGACCCCAACGCTGTCCCTGGAGAGTACCCCCAGAGACCCAAATGGGAAGCATATAATCCCAAGAGTCCCAAGGTATTGAGATTTGGCGAAGGGAATGAGGAGTTGATAGGGGGAGATGCTGGCAAGACTGCTGTGTTTGCGGACGATGATTGGGCTCGCAAGCAATCTGAGTTTTGGTGGAGCAAGGTAGACATTTCACAACAATGAGCATAGGAGATTAACCCAAACAAAAATAACAATACTCTAACTACGAGTGGCAATAATCCTCAGAGACACAGCTCTCGTCATAACTGTCTATGGATACTTCTATTGTAAGAAAAATGTGACTTAGCAGAAACGGAAGCTATACATCTGCGGTTGCCTCGGGACCAAGCAGCCGCCCTCGGTCTGGAACATCAACACCACGTCCGCCACCCAAGCTGAAGCATCACAGAGGACTGACAAGAAAATCAAACAAAAAACATATCTTGAGCTTCAGCTCTATCATTGCGTAATCAGGGAATCGAACCCTGGGCTCCCCGACGCTGCACTGATGGCAACGGAGAATTTTACCACTAAACCAATTACGCTTCTAATGATGCTATTCAGACGATCGTAATGCAGACTAAGCTCAGTGAGGTAAGCGAGATTTGATGTTGTTGTAGGGTTGTCCAACATAGAAGTGACTTGATTTTTAAAAAGAGTGTGCTTGACGGTTTAAAATTACTTGAGTCCTTTAAAGATAGGTCTCAATAGACTCTGGATAAATATTCATTTTCCCTTCCCATAAGAACACCTCGTACACTCAGAGACTGAGTCATGTTTAATAAACGCATACCATTTCAACGATAACCTACCCACTGTTTCTCTCTTCTGTACCAAGAAGTTCACTCTGAGGGGGGCTTTCCATCTCTTGTTGAAGGTGAGTTTGTGCGTGAAACTTTACTTCCGGGCTTACTCGTCTCGTTAATGGTTGCTGGTTTGCGTTATCATCGATGTTGCTTGAGCTCGGGACGGAACTAGAAGGTTCAGATATTTCTTGGCGGATTGGATGTTCGCGACCTGTTGTGACATTGCCAATATTAGATGACCTATGAGCTTGGTTGAGGGCAAAGTCTCCCGAGTCGAAATATTTTCTTCCCTTTGATCAACAGTGTCAGCTGGGCCTATGCTTGAATAAATGGGTTGTACGAACTTCTAATTGGTGATTGAGAAGGTTGCCTCGCTTTGGAAGAATTCCATATCGATTCAAGAGACCCTTGTTCTTGTCCGTATCCACCTTGGTTGGTTTGGTCTGGTTCATAATCCAATACGAAATTTGCAATAGGGTGGAATGCTTGAAAACAAAATGATCAAATATGTTTTATTCTCCGGTATTTTTTATGCTCCGGTATTGACAATTTGGCTCTTTCGTGGGGACCAGAGGAACCCTTAAACCGACTTCGAGAAAGACATGGCTGACACTGGACCAGCGTTCTAGATGCGCATGACGAAGTGTAGGCTGTCTCGTGCCAGAGATGCATATTGAACCCTGCGTTTTAATATGGGTTGCGGACCCCTCTTGAAAGGGCCTCATATGTCAAAGGCCTATGGGTTGCAACCATCAGTCACATGCCAATGCAAGTTTTGTTGCCTACAGTGCTTATTCTCATTATACCAGCTCGCTAAAAATTCATGCTCAGAATGGTAAATAAACCCGCACGAAGAAGGGCCGTTAATATGAACCAGCAACTGAGATGGTTGGGCGATGATCTGGCGCAAGACTCATAATGCCATGACAACGGCCCCAGAGTATAGGCTAAGAAGCCCACTGTAAATCAAGGCCTCGCTTACAGACCTGTTTGAGATTAAGTCATCGGCGTCATGGTCTTTGAGCCACCGAGGATGATACTGCTTGAGTTTACTAGAGCATATTGGAGCAGAGACAGAAAAGCAATGGGCAGCAAGAAACGGAACATCAGAGAGACACGCGATGGAATTTAAAACTGGATGTCTCTTGGACCCTGTATTTCATTACGTAGGGCGGTCAGTAGCGCTGAGATGCCGAAGAGTCCGGAAATGCAACGCAAAGGGTGAATCACCCCGCATACTGTTTTACACTGTCCAGCGTTTGGACCATGATTGCGGAGCTTCACCCAACGCCTCGTGGCAGACGATACAATAGAACGGTTATAATTGCGCGCGCGGTCCTCCAAACTCACCCAGAGTAAAATAACGTCGAAAATCAATTCTAATCCAACGTCCAATTGTCTCCAAAATGCCATTCGTTACTGAGTCTCCCTCACCCTCTGCGACCAAGGTCACTCAACAGACATCGTCATCAACCAAAGAAACATATTCGCTCTCCTTGTCGGAGCATACAAGGAACCAAATTGCGGTCCTTCTCGAGTCCCCGGACGCCCAGTTATCGCCCGACCTGTCCTTTTTGCCAAGCAGCTGTGTTCTTTCATTACCGCGACTAAACTCAGGATCAAGCGCAGACTCTGGCGCGGCCGCTCAATTACCCTGGGACGATCACAAATCCTGAACAAAAGTCGACCCGGTTGTGGGGAGTGTCATAATAAATTTCGAGGTTACAAAGGAGCTATTCGTGTTTTTCGGCGGAATGGTCGGGATCAAAATGGAAACATTCGATTACGGAGGTGGCAGAACGTGATAATTCGGGTTCGGAACATGCATGCCCGGGATTTTAGGGCCGGAACATCCATCTCCAGGAGGGACTCCCTAATGAATATGAGAGCAAGCTATGTCAAAATGACGATAATAATTCCGAGAGGGGATCAGCATTTTATTCTACTTAATTTGGATAACAAATTGACAGCTGGCCAACCTTGGCTCCATCAATGTCGATCGGCAGTTGTCATCTGCCGAACACATCCTGATCTGCCGGATATCATGATTCCTCAACCTATCGCGTGAATTAAGCATACTTGCATAACACGGAATGCATAGACTAGATATCGCATTCTATCCGAGATAAGAATGATAGGTGAAATCGTGTGCAGGCGAATGCAGTACTGCTGTGGATGAGGCTTGAGGGCAGGCATTCGGGTCGTCGAGACCTCAACACCGCCATTAAATATAAGTAGACTTGCAGCAAGAATGATTCAGTCTCTGACATGTTTAGTGCGTAACCCGTAATTTATGGCCAGAAACAACAATTGGCCTTCGGGGGCAAGACCGTTGTACTTGATTGAAATTGCATTACCGATATGACCTCCAGTTACGGCATACGTGTATTTCGACGCCTCAGCACCTAAACATTCCGAGCTTGTGTTTAACGAATTTTAGAAGAACTGCAAACCTTGAAGGAGGAATTACAAGCAGGGCATCGTAAAGGTTTCAACACTGAAATTATCGCAGATACTCTTGTCATGCCACAAGCCTGATTCAAGGTCAATGGAGTGTAAAAAGACGAACATGCTCGACGTCAGAAATGCTGGCCTTGAAGACTTTGATAATTTTACTTGAAGGCCCTGATTGTTTATCTTAAGTGTAAATGCATATTCTATATCTCCCGGCCTTTGTTCGCTGTCGGCGAGGATGAATGTGGTCCAATCAGCGCGAGCTGTCCCCAGGTCAAGATTTCCAAATTGGGAGAATCACCATGAGTCATTCTGTATCATCCTGTATCGAGGATGTCTAATTCCGAGTATTACATGTTAAAAACAGGGGTAATTATCTAGTGTGTCTTAATCGGTGCAAGACTCGCTGCCGGGCACCTTAATTTAGACAGCACTTGTTACATAGGCCTTCAGGCTGTCGACTGAAGTGCGAAAGAGATTCAATATCACTTAGAAGGTTGTGCTTTGTACTCGTCGAGACCTTCCATTAAAGATTAGGCCTCTAGCTTTAGAATGTCTTTGTAGACCTGAATTCACAATAATTGCATCACTTGTACCCGTATCTCATTGTCTGTCTCTCAATATCTATGGTGTGAATTAGATGAACTGGAACATCCATCTCGAGTTATTGCTTTCGTAGCGGGTTGAGAAACGGTGGACTTCAAGGGAGATCCTTCATGCAGCCATCGGGCACTGCATCGAGCCCGAGCGCTATTTTGTAGCATTAGGAACAGGGGAGATTCTCACGCCGAACTCTTTTCGTCTCGGCGTGACATTGACATCTACCAAACTAGGCAACATGATTCATTGTGAGCATTGAGATGTTATTGCATCTTGATACTATTGACCAGAAGACGGTGACGTGAGGCACGCAATGATAGATAACGTACATATCATATAAACTTCGGCGAGAGTCTCGTAGCTTGGAGTCGAAAAGCTCAGCCATCAACAGTAAAACCCTGCAAGACAATTCATGAAAGGTACAGTATATCCTGATTCTTCTCTCCCCTTCACCGCTCTACATGATGTATAATATTTTGCCGAACTGAGGTTACTCGCATGGAACACTGCGTCTTTGAGGACCAATTGAACCGACATCGCCTGACATATGAGACTTTCCATTGTATCTTGTTTCAGTCAATTACAAAGTTGTTCGCTAACTTGAAAGTTCTTGCTAGGTAAATCCGAGTATCCAAAACGCAAACCTGCAAGGCGATACGATGAATGAGGGGCGGAGTCTTGAGGTGAGTATTGCTACCGATAACCTTGAGCTATTAACCGGTGGATTGTTTGTGTCTGTTTGTTATCTCAGCGATAACATCCTACACTATGATCACTACTGTCTGATAAATACTTCGTCTCTCCATCGATCCTTATGCAGGTATCAGCTGTTCCCTGCCCGTTTTCTACTGTCCAACGCATCCTCGATCGTTCAAACCAACAACGGAATATCTTCCAAACTCCTAAAGCAAGCCGCCATATCCCAGTCCTGATTCAACACCCCTCGTCGTTTCCACGTTTGTCGAGCGATCTTCATAGCCTCAGTCAAGCCGCCCACGTTACTCAGTGGCTTTGTTCTGTCAAAGATGGCCTGTACTGCCGATTCCTGGCTTTCGGATACCAAACACCCTGTCACGCAGAAAGGCCACGCAAGGGTCATCAACCAGCTTGGCGTCCTCAAGCTTTCCAGCAATTTTAGGTTTGCGGACACGATATCAACAACTTCGCTCATTTCGGGATGCCACCCCGAGAGGACTACAAATAGGTAGAGTCTTGCCGCGTTCGCCCATATCTGGGTGATGGCGTGGTAGGCTGCCTGTGAAGGACGCATGTTTCGTAGTAGAGTGAATTCCGCGAAGAGTTCAGCTCGCTGATGAGGTGTGTCTTGCACATGGTGTTCATCTTCCTTTAGCTTTACTAGGCCATGGTCGAGCCTTTCAATCACTTTGCCTGCTCGTTGGACCAAAGTCATGAATGAAAATGTGCCACTCTTCTTCGTCTCTTTCTTCCATACGTCAAGGGCAACAATCTCCGCAATACTCAGGTAAACCCAATTTTCACACCCAGTCACATCTCTCAAGTTCAAACAAGCCTCTCCCTGGCCCGTCATGAATCCTTCGTAATGGCCAGAAAGCCGCGGGCTTTGCTCGAGTGCACTGCCCGATACAATGTCCGCGATAAGTATCTTGGAGGCAAAGAAGCGTAGGGATACTTGTGTTGAACAAAACAAGTGAATCTCTGAAGTATTGAGTCTGTACGACTCATCGGCTGATAAGTCCCTCGGATCAAAGGTTATCCGCCAGATAATATTCTTTCCCTCTGTTGAAGCAATAATTTGTTTGAACAGAATGATCGCAGCATCTAGATGGGGTCTCCATGCCTGTGAGTACTGAGTCATGGTCTCGAACTCAAGTAAGAGCATGATATCGCCAAACAAGTGTGTTCTCTCCCACAAATTTGCAGTAGCACCAAGCATTTCCACTCTATGCTGCATCCCCTTAAAAGCTTTCTCAGACTGCCGCTGAACTTGGTCCCAGGCGAAAGTTGAGCACAAGGTGTATCCTGCGCCGGGGACGAGTGGAATGACTGAGAAGAAGTACGTACACAAGCTAACGATCAATTGCCTTGACTCTGGATTTCTAAAGGCGGCGACCAACAGCCAATTATGACCACCTTCAAAGAACGAGGGGTGATAGAAGGGGTGCAGAAGAGGAAACACATAGTCCTTGTAGGCTGTAAGGAATCGTAGGTCTTCTTCGCCGTGGAGGTTGACGTTGAGGGATTCTCGAAAGTTGGTGCCGAAAAGATATTGTTCGGGAGTGTCTTTGAGTGGGGGATCAATGGTATTGCCTATGTCGGGCGCAGCATTATCCGTGTTGGATGATGTTACGGTGTCGATGCTGCTGGGCCAAGAGGCTGGCGTCGCGTTATACGCCGGGAGCGAAACTGGAGGAACAGGCGGCGTTGGACCTGGAGTAAGGGTTGGGTTGATGGGGACTTGGACCGGGAGATCTTCATCTTGAATTGTCTGAGTAATCTTTTGGATCATTCGCCTGCCTCTTTTGTTTCTGGCATTTCGTTTGACCTGCGCCTTCAGCCGTTGGCTCATTTTACGCTGCTGGTCTCCATTATCCATCCATTCTGGCTTCCGATCACCGAAGTGACACGTCAATCCGAGGGCGACGCAATTCCCGCAAGTCGGATGGGTCTCGTCACATTTCTTGTGGCGCACACGACAAATCCAGCAACTTCCGTTGTTTCTCATTGTTTGTAATCGTGATTATGCAGCAACGTGATATGTAAAGATACGAACTCACTCAAATACTACGCGCGGAGAGATAAGACAGCGGAGATGACCAGCGGAGATGGCCGTGATTCGCTCGCTTCGCTTAGTCATGCGTGTCAGTTTCCGCGCGATGCTCATTCTGCGCGGAGATCTCGACAAAGTGGAGGGTTGATAACTGATCTTGACAAGGGAAGACAAACCCAGAGTGTATATATAAGAAACTGTTCCGTGGAACTATGGACACATCATCTTCATTCTGATTTTTTCAACATTCAATTATATCAACATGTCTTCCTTGACTGTCCTCGTGCTTGGCGGTACCGGCCCCGCTGGTATTTGTCTACTTAGAGAACTTCTACATCGCAAACACAAAGTAGTCGCATTCGCACGAAGCCCTCAAAAGGTCCCAGAGGACCTAGCCTCCAATTCGCTGCTAAAGGTAAATCTTGCCCACATCCTCTCCTAAAGAGCATAGCTAAATTCTCAGATTGTCAAAGGAGATCTATCTGACAAGGAAGCCCTCTCGAGGGCCATGTCCAAGGCTAACATTGTCCTTTCACTCCTTGGACCCCAGATCAGTGATCGCACGGCATCCCCAAATGCCATCCCCGACTTTTACAAGAACTGTGTCTTTCCTGCAATGCGCCGACATGGCGTCAAGCGGATTTTCGCCATGGGGACGCTCTCCATCTCTCAGTCTGAAGACGCATGGACTCTCATTAGACCAGCTATAGCTCTCCTGGTACGCACCATAGCCGCAAATGCCTATCGCACAATTATACAGACGGGCCAATTGTTTGAGAACGATGCAAAAGACATCGATTGGACCATATACCGCATTGCAGGAATCCCTGGGGGCTCCGACAAGGAAAGCTGGGCGAAGGATAGGGAGGATGGTGAGGCATTTGTGGGATATTGTGGACAGAAAGGCCATACGTATTCTCAGCGAAGGGGTGCGCTGGCGAGATGGCTTGTTGATGCTGCTGAGGATGGCTTGCAGGACTGGGTGCGCAAGATGCCTGCAGTTTCGAAGCTAGCTAATAGCTGAGCCATCTCGCATTGCATTCAAGGTTTTTCAACTGTATTTCATGTGTTTTTCTTTATATGTAGCTACTCTCTAGATTATTCGACTGGTAATTGGTCATCGTTTTATGAGAACTGGTACAAATTATGCTCAAACACCGCTGCTAACGTGACTTAATTTGCGGATCAAGTATCATGGGTGAGAGAATAATAATTAAGATAATATTCAACAGCCTCTTTGTAAAAGTATCTAAGTAAAGTATTACTTGAGAATTTGGCTCCTTAGCAAAAGGATTCTGCCTTGACGTCAGTGGTCAGGAGGAAATCGTCATCTCGTCAACGACGCCCTTGCGAGTCGAGTATAAATAGGTTACCAATAATGATCAATCTTCTCACCCAAACTTAATCTCTTAATCACTAGAAACGAGAATAGGAGTATCCCTGAGCCTTATTCCCACTAAACCGCCACTTCCTGTCAAGCGAATAATTATTAACATGTCTTATTTTGATCTTACCACGTTCAAAGCCCTGTCATTTGACTGCTATGGTACTTTGATTGACCAAGAGTCTGGCATGATCCGTGGCTTACAGCCCATCATTAGTCGCCTTCCTTCCGAAAGCGATTATAGAAAGAATCCCGTTTTGTTGATTCAGCGCTTTCACGAGCTTACCCAAGTCCTTGAAGAGGGGGAGCCTACCTTGCGTTACAGTAGCATCGTCTCGCGCTCGTTCAAAAGCCTCGCTAGAGAACTCAACGTTTCTGTACCCGAAGAAGAAATGAATCATCTCGAATCCCTTCCCGGGACATGGCTTCCCTTTCCTGACACCATTACTGGCTTACAAATCTTGAAGAAACACTACAAGCTCATCATTCTCACCAATATGGACAACGTCAACGCGGCTTCAACTTTAAAACACCTACAGCCCGTTGAATTCGACAAGGTCTACACTGCCGAAGACATCGGTAGTTATAAACCCGCCAAGGCAAACTTCGACTACTTATTTGATCATCTCAAAAGCGATCTGAGTTTCGACAAGGATCGCGGGGAATTACTACACGTAGCGAGAAGTTTGACTGCAGATCACGTCCCAGCTAAACAGTTCGGACTCAGAAGTGTTTGGATCTCTCGCGGCGGCGAAAGGAAAGAGGGAACAGGTGTCGGAGGTGATTTTGAAAGACTGAAAGAAACCGTTTCGTTTGAATGGAGATTTGATAGCATTGGAAAATTCGCGGAGGAAGTAGAGCGACAGTTCGCTCAGAAGACTGCGTAGAAAGCGGTTTTGGGCTGCGGCCTGAATAGTTACAATGCACGGTCATGGATTATGGGTGAAGTAGGGCTGAGCGCTGAGTTATGCCCGGCAGATGACATTAAAATATTACGGTGGTAAACATGCAACTCATGGACATGAAGACTTGCTTTGTTTATATGGCCTGAGTTCAAACTCAATGCCAGCCATTTTTAGGTCCAAAGTATATAAAATTAGTATTGTTTCATCATCTGCAGCAGCACGGCCCAGCAGCGTAGTCCGTGGAATATGGCGCGACTCACCCATTCAGCCTCATTTCCCAATCGTGATTCAGTCCCGATGCTAGCAAAAACCTAGAGACCACGCTCGTTCTAGACCCTCTCAACGCATGAAATGTGAAAATGTCGTCCGCTATGACCAAAACTGCCGAAACGCCAGGGCTCGGTGCGCTAAGACACATGGCATGGGCGCTTTGTCTGGGCGTATTACCAAGAATGTTCTAGTGAGGAACGTTTGGACACGAAACACTGACTCGCTCAACGCCACAACTTGCCGACGCCATGTCAGGAACAGAAGGACCGTGAATTCTGTACCGAGGCTCGTTCTTGAGGTGAGAGAAATAGAGTTGAGTTTTGAAGTGCACTGGAGAGTTGTATTTTCATCCACTATTGATGTGCAATCTTGCCGTAGCAAGCGAGTAGATCTTTGGGTCGGTCAAGACCCATTTTCTAAGCATATTTCTTTTTGGCTTTTTTTTTTCTTCATCAACCTGAGACACGACATTTATCTCCACCGTGTTCAAGGATGATAGATGCCGCTCCAACTAACAAGATGTCAAGAATGGATCTGAATTACGTATTGACCCGTAGAATAGCCAAATGACTTCCACGTTTTTCCTCTCACAAATCTGCAGCGGGAAAAAGCCACGTCCGTGAGAGACCACTAGGTGGGCTTAGCCTCGGCGTCAAACGAGTCGGCCGAGCACTCTAGTGCTGAAAAAATGCCAGGATTCCCTTGATGCGTTAATACAGAACGGGCGTTCAGCTGCCAAGCGATGTCACATCGTGGATCTGTGCCTCTGGGCGACAAATCCTTTACATTCTTGACCCATTCAGGGTCCTTTTCCCTCTTAATACCCGTGGGGGGCTGTCATTTCTCATCTACAGTTCGCATCTCGTTTCTGAGATTCGACAGATTCTCTCGTATAAGCAAAAATAATAATGGCGTGGGGCGATCTTCCTGTTGAAGGGCGGACGTTGGACCCTTTGAACGATGATCTTCGACACGGCTTGACTGCCGTTGCTGTCCTCGCCTTCATTTCGTTCTTTTCTGCGAGCACTTTGTTCTTTTACTTGGTGTACAAGCTTACGACATGGAGCTTGTTCATCAAGTCGCAGCCTTCAGGGCATTTCCAACATACGACTGGACCGATTCAGAGAGCGATTGACTTTACGCTGGGTATTGATGGGATATTTGCTGAGAGCAATGAAGACGCCAATAGGAAGGCTGATGGCGATGCTCCAACCGCCCCTCGACGACCAAATCAGTTCCTCGTTCTTATCATCAACTTGCTACTCGCCGACATGCACCAAGGAGTAGCCTTCTTTCTCAACGCGGCGTGGCTTCGACATAATGCGATCTTGGTTGGAACAGCCTCTTGCTATACCCAGGGACTCTTCGTGTCGCTTGGAGATCTGGCTTCGTCCATGTTCATCACAGCGATTGCCATTCACACTTACCTTGCTGTTGTCAAGCGACGACAGACACCGCAGAGGGTGTTGTATGCAATGATTGTCGCGATCTGGATCTTTGTCTACGCCATCTCCCTCATTCCAATTGCCGTGACTCGCAATGGTGCCGAGTTTGGTGGCTTCTTTGTCCGTGCCGGAAGCTGGGTAAGTACAGGATGAATCTTTGACTGTCGCTTACCCTCTAACATTTTATAGTGCTGGATGAACCGAAAGTACGAACACCTTCGACTCTTCACACATTACCTCTACATCTTCCTTGGCCTCGGTACAACATCTGTCCTTTACCTTATCATCTTCTTCCACCTGCGTCGCCAAGCACGCTTTGAGTCCTCAGGATCACCAAGCGAAGCTGATACCATGCAACTCCAACTCAGCCGTAACCCTGCCTTCCTGATCTACCCCGTCATCTACGTCATGTGTACTCTTCCTCTTGCGGCCGGCCGTATTGCGACGATGGCTGGCGCGAATGTACCCAACGGCTACTTCTGTTTTGCTGGTGCCATGATTGCATCCAATGGTTCCTTCGATTGCCTGCTGTTTGGCACGACCCGAAACACCATCGTCTTCGCCTCAAAGTACGATGTATCATCCGATGATGTTGGCCTGAGCACCTTTGCCTTCCTAAAGACACCTAGTCGGCGTTTCGGAAACACCATCTCGATCCAAGGAGGACGACAAACAGACGAAAACGTCGCTGGAGGGTGGTGGTCATGGCCTACAAGGGTGAGCGGTTCAGAGAACAGAAGCCGCAAGGGAATGACACGCACCATTAGCCAAGAATCCCTAAGAGGACCGGCTATTCAGATGGATACTGTCACATCGGTGGTGGTGGAGGTTGACGACTCGGCGGAGAGAGACCCAAGATACCCAGATACAACAGCAAGCTCTAATCCTTCGCTACGCAGTGCGGAAAAGGATTACACGAGAACGATGCAAAGAAGCATGGATGCGCATAGATGAGACTTTAATGTTGATACCAAGTAATGAAAATAGAGACTTTAATGATATTGCCATCAAGATGCATATACTGCAGCTGGCATGCTATGAGAACACATGCGCTGAGCTTGATGGAAGTCATAATAATAGACAGGATATTAACCATCCCTTTACGACTATTCCTCTGAAGATTCCTCCGAGCCAATCTCTGAGCACTCCGAACCACTATCAGAGTACTGCGTCGATGGGGTTCTTTCCAACTCATCAAGCCACTCTTCATCTGGTTCCAACTTCAATCTATTCTTCACACACTCAATAGTAATACCGAGTTTGAAAGCAGGGTCCGAGAGCTGGCATGGCTCTGGCGTATCCACTGCCGACGTCCATGCGATGATAGTAAGCGATGGAAACAATTCCTCATAGTCGATCAGAGTTTTGATCATCTCGAAGTCGCAAGGTAACAATACCCAGTCAGGAATATCGCTGTTTTCGCCTGGTATACGTCTTTCGTTTATTGCAATATCCTCCAAGAATAAGACTTTCAAGCTCGGTGGTAAATGCGTTCTGAGCTTTGGTAGCCAATCTATATCGCCATCGTAGATATAGGACCCGAATAAAACTCTCGGCGGAACGGCGATATATTGGAGGGATGTGAAATCCGCCAATTTCATGCTTCCCCCTGTCAAATAAGGTCGCTTGCAGTCCCAACAGAGTTCTATGACCTTGATAGTCTCTCGACAAGGTCTCAAAAGCCTCGTAAAGTCGGGCGTATCGATGTTTGTTTCATGAAAAGGGTGGTGGAATTCGAAGCGCCTTAATGATTTTGCATTTCGCAATAGCTTTTCCAGGATCTTTTCTGAGTACTTGTAAACTTCCAGGTGGAGGGACACTAGATTCTCTAGAGGAAGTTCCTCTACAGAATCATCAGCAAATCTATCGAGTCTCAAGTTCCGGAGGCGCAGAGATGTAAGGCTGGAATAGCGGAAAAGTTTTAAAGTATCAAATGACAAAATAGGCGGGTCTGGGCCTCCAACAACATAAGATACTGTATTCACTATTAACCCATCATGGTCATACCTAATCATCAACACCAACGTACCTGTCTTCAGCCTGGACTTCGGCGTGATGCGTGTATTTAAGAGCGCAGCCATGATTTGGAGATCAGCGAGACCGTCCTTAGCTCTAGCGAGGCCGTGATTGACACCAGCGAACATCGTCTCCCCATTACTCAAAGTGGCGCTCTCGATGTTCCGCAGGTCAAGGCACAGCAGTAGTCGGAAAATTCGAACATCAGCATTTTTGACCTCCAGTTGATGGATCATGCGAAGAATTCTGGGATCTCTTATCGCAACCCTTAAGAACCTTCGAAAATGTCTTTCTTTAGAGAATACTATTCTTCTGTAAAACATTGGTTTCGCCATTGCGTTAATGGCCTTGCTTGTCTGCATAAGAGGTCTGATTTGACGTGGCTCGAGTTTGCGTAGAATCATCGAGAATACCTCTGGCGGTAGGCGTTCCAGCCTTGGTTGTCCTTCCATATTTGCTGTGCTTGTCGTGATAAAGAATTCTGGGATGAAGGGATGAAACATATATCGAGTGCGGAGAGGATGATAAGCCGAGTAAACTTAGTCAAGTTCAACAAAGGCTAACCAGATATGAGCTAGCGGATGCTAGGTTGCACTGTAATCACCAGTATCATTTATCTAGGTGATTCAGTGACCCATGGTATCTATAAATTACAATGTTAGGAAATGGTTGCCAACCTAGCTATAAACCAAACACGAAATTGTATTACATGGACTCGAAGTTCATACCAAAACAATCACTTGATGGCTACAATCGCAAACAAACCTAACATGTGTATCTCCATCATCACTCATGTCATTGGCAAATGCGGCCATGAAATCACTCATGAGGTCCAGACTTTAGACTGCGATGATAAGGACAGTGGAAACTGTGCTATCTTAGAACTAAATCCAAGCAGGTCGATAGACACAGACTGTTTTCCATGTGAAGAAGCAAAGAAGCTTGACGAAGAGGAGCAGAGGAAGAAAGCTACACGCTTATAGGCTAAAGGGAAATTGAGACCAGGACGCTATGGAACGGGCATGATACACACACGTGGTAATTTGATCTACCCTTTTCGATAATCCATAGTCAAAGTGGGACCTAGATACAGCAATCACATGTCTTGATTCAGAGAGTCACTCGAAGTATAAAATACTTCCCTCAGACCTCCGCTCTAATTACTTCCAATATTCTGGGCATAAATCTCTCATAGATCCACCTTATGAGAGAGAAAATAAGTTGCCATCGTTTGTCTCGAAACAAAATGTGCAAAACTATAACAGTTCGACATTGGGCAAGTTGCGGTCACCTCATCTCGTGGTACCATAGAGAAGAGTCTTGCCCTCAGAAAGGAACTGAACAGTGCAACATATCATTAGGAGATGAATGGTATACCAGGAATGTACCTTGCCTAGCATGTCAGGAGGCGGGAGATGAGAGGAAGAGACGTTTGTGTTTACGGTAGTTGTGCTTTATTTCCTTGCCAGATTCTGGTACTTAGTCTCTGTTAAATTTCAGATATTTTTCACACATGAAGTTTCTGCTCGGAGGCATTGATTCACCGTTAATCAAATTGGCCTCAGGCTCTTCTCTGACTATTTTTGGGAGAATTCGCCGTTGAGAAACTAATCTAGACGTTAACAACTTGGAATCACTCTCTACAATATGGAGGTATCCACGATCTGAAGACTGATACTCCAAAGTCACCCTGAGGCTCCAAAACATATAAGTTAGTAGTTACGTCTCCCACTTGGTCCTCCACAACCATCACCTTTCACACTTTTGAAATCAATTTATCCTAACAAAATATCTGAACTAATCTTGAGAACAGTTCAGCAACCAGACCCACCAGTATTGTGCGTTACTACGGATATATACCATTTCGGCTCCTGCCATACCTTTTATTCTAAGACTGAGAAAGGGAACTAAAAGTGCTGAGTTTTGGCCTGCAATTTGGCATTCAGTGTCGTGAAATTGGCGCTATGCATTCAAATAAAATACTTCAAAAGCGAAGAAACGTCTTTTGTAGCCATTCGCGTCCTTGATGAATAGAAGCCAATGCAAGGCTGAAGGTAGCTCTGAAGTAGAGGCAATAGTAATGACGTAGCAAGGTGTCGTCGATGTGAACCAGAGGGCATGAACAAATGGATTAATAGGCCACTATGTGCACCCAAGCTTCATCTCAGTCGGATGAAGACTATCGACACTGCCCAAGCTAATCATACTCTCGGCTCCCCGCAACTCTACGGCCCTTAACAAAAACCTGTGACACATTCCTATCGTCACCTGTCATGACATACTTCTCAAACAGCCCCCTCAGCGAGTCATCTTCCTCTCTGGGAGTCATAGCGGACTGTAGTCCCGTTGTTGTAGCCACCCAAATAGCATCAAACTCTTTACCAACTTCAAAGTTCCCGATCTTTTCTTCAAGACATAGAACCTTGGCACCTCCCATAGTTGACAGGTAGAATACTTCTTCAAGTGAAAGAGCCTTTTCTTCTCCCCCGGACATAACTTCGCGGGCATTTGAAGCTATCATCGCTTGTCTGATGACCGATAACATCTGAGATGCCCATCCGCCTCCGCTGTCCGTACCTAGACCGCATTTGATACCGCGACGAAGGAAATCGCGGATAGGCGCTACCATGAAACCACCGCCGACTGTCATGTTGGCAATGGGGCAGTGAGCTATACCACATTTCAGCGCCTCAAGACGCTCCTTTTCATAGTCGGTCATGATGGTACAGTGAGCAAGGATACTCCTCTTATTGAGAAGTCCGTAGCTTTCGTATAGATCAGCCTCGCTCCCTTTGAACTGCGGGAAAAGGTCCTTGGTGAAGTCGATTTCCTGCTGAGCTTCGTTGAAGTGTGTTTGCATGGCCAGAGTATCATCTGCCTGTACCATGTCTCCAAGCCCACGGAGAAGTTCGTCCGTGCAGCAGATTGCGAATCTCGGTGTAACAACAGGCCTCACCAACCCCTCTTCGTGCCCGGCTTCAGATGACAAGGCTCGGATATGAGCAATACACTCCTTGGTCTCGCGAAGTGAGTCCGATGCGCTTTGCTCGCGTAGATAATCTGGCGCGTTCCTGTCCATGTTGCATTTGCCGACAAACGCACGCTGGCCCTTCTCGTGACAGATGTCGGCTAGAATGCGTGTCGCTTCAGCGTGTCGGGAGCCATAGTACGAGGCAGTCGTGATTCCCTGCCGCAGAAAGTCCTGGACGGTATGCTCATACATCCTTTTCGCGTACTCTGAATCAGAAAAGCGCGCTTCGAAGGGGAACGTCACTTGGTCGAGCCAATCGAGGATGTGAAGGCCTTGGCCAAGACCCCGCATTGGCCATTGAGGCGCGTGATTATGAGTGTCGACGAAGCCCGGGATGAGAAATTCACCATGAGCAAGGTTGTGGATTTTAGCATCTGGGGGAACTGCATCTCTAGGGACATCGGCAGGGTTCTTCCAAAATCCTGTGATGACGCCATTGCTGATGATTAGAGTTGCATCGTCAACAAATTCCAGAGTTTGGAGGTCGAGGGAGTGAATGACTGCACCACGGAACACCACGACAGACGGCATGTCGACTAATTGAAACAAGGCGTTGGTAATACAGTAAAGGAAAATATAAAAGAGTCTAGGTTGAACTTTATATGCTTGCTTACATTGAAAAGTTCAAATACCGTGGGGCTGCTGTGATAAGCCTCATCTCCACGTATACCCATCCAATCACAGCGCAGGCGATTATCGGGCCAGCTCGGTCGAGTTTGAGACCAGGTCCCCTCTCATCCCTCACTGTTCAACCTTCGTGATATCCTTGACAGAATCAGTATGGAGCATCGTTCAAGTGGTGCAATCGCCCTTCGATCGACGCAGCGTGCACCGCGGACTTGCCTGTCATGCTCATCTCGCAAAGTCAAATGCGACAAATCCGTTCCGTGCTCACGATGCATCAAGCGTGGCCAGGCTGAATCATGTGTCAGGGAAATGGTCCTCATTCGCGGCCAGGTGACCACGTCTGCGAATCATCCTCTCTCGTTTGTGTTGTTGAATCTGACAAGACAACAGGTGGCAGGACAGTTCAGAAACCCCGACATATCAAGAGCTCAAGGAAGAGAATGACCGTCTACGGCGAGACATTGCGGCGCAAAAGTCGCGGCAAGATCGCCAGTCAACCATTCATGTTGCCCAGGTTCAGCGATTAGAAAACTCACTGGACAATGTAGAGTATACCCCAGGTGAGCTCGATGATGGCTTATGGGAAAGCCTTGCCTCGGAATCCAACATCAACAGGTCATCTGTATTGAACTGGGCGGACATCATGCTGCCCGATGCGGATACTAGCAGAAACCTTGTAGAATTTGACAGGACGTGGAACTCCTGGGTGCATTATGCCCTGGAATATCCTCAGTTCGAGGACGAATTTGACCATTTTGTCAGCAGTCTAGAGAAAGGTTTAGCACTGGACAAGGCTGATGTTTCATGGCTCGCTCTCTACTTTAGTGTTCTTAGTGTAAGTTGAGATATGTCTGACAGGTACTAGGTATACTACTGACCGGCGGTGAAGACAGCACTTTTGATGATGGAAGACAATCAAGCTCAAAGTCTGCAGCTACCAAATGACCTCTCCATGGAACAGGTGTCTCGTAATTGGTACGACGCTGCCATATTCTGTCTACACAGAGCAGACTTCCTGCGGGTCGCCAATGTACGCAATGTGCAAGCAATAGCTGTTCTGTGCATGACCTTCAACAACCGTGGAGATTCGGAGATGGGCCATCACTTGCGAGTTTCTGCGATTCGGATTGCCCAAACTCTACGCTTAGGTCAAGACAGTAACAAAAGGCAACAACAGCACCTCAGCATTGAAGCAGAGCGTCGTCTGTGGTGGACGCTTGTAATCTGCGAGTGGTAAGGCTACATATCATCAATATGACCTCCAGCGCTGATGGGTTACCTTACTATCAGGTTGAACTTAACTCATCAATCACCAGTTATAGACGAATCCGACTTCAAAGTCCCCCTACCATCAATTTCTAATTCCGCGCCGCATGGAGGTCTTGTAGACCCTGTTCACTATCACATCTTCATGGCTCGGACGTCACAAGTCATATACACATTTCGCATATCATTGAAATACGGCTCAAAGTCACTGAAAAATGTTGTCGATATTGTCAAAGCTGCGGATGAGGGGTTAGCGAGTATCATTGACACGTTGCCTAGCCACTTGCAACCCGAGAGTGACGCAGCCACTAACACAGAGATACAAGCCGTTGAGGCTACTCAGCCGTGGATCAAATGGCAACGGTACGATTTAACTCTCGTGCTGTTGCACCTTAGAATGCACATCAACCGCGTTCTCCAAAGGCAGTGGTTATCATCTCCCGAGGAATACCATTGGGCACGAACAGTTAGTGTCACGTCTGCGATGAGCCTCATTTGGATTAACCGAAGCTGGGACCAACCGGCTTCAACCAGAAAGCAGTGGTAAGAAGACCCCATCCTTGAGCCTCTCGGTAGCATACTGAATCATAAGGGCGCTTTCGTATCATATCTACTCTTCCTCTATGTTTCTGCTGCGGGAGTGCCAAAGTGCAAGGTCGAAGGACAACCGGGAGTACCTTGAGGCTATTGAAGCTGGGCTTGTCTTGCTCGACGCTGTTGAGTCACATAACCTACTAGCTCGCCATGCTGCTCGAGTCTTGAGGAAAAACATAAATGAAGCTAGTATGTGAAAAAGTCAAAAAGATCAAGACAATGTTATGGTATTTAAGGGGAGTTTAGGGGAGGTTTTGACAAGCTTGGCATGCCCTTTGACCAGCTTATATTGCTACTAGACTGTGCATCTATAGTAGGTGAAATCCGAAAACCCTGCGTGATTCAGCATCTAGACCATCCAGGCCCGCATATCCCCTCAGTGTTCTCTCGCCCAGGTCATTCCCATCTGCGTAATCAGCAGAAGGTCGTCCTTGTAGTATAGCAAGTAGCTGCTCTCTAACGTAGGCCACATTTGCTGGTGTTGTAGGGCACGCAGCTATGAAGGACACCGACGCGTTGTTCTTTCCGAGGTGCTCGGTATCAACAGCATGGCAGACCTTGAAGTTGCTTGTGTCAGATGGTTGGACGGAAATAATGAGAACGGGTTCACTTACATCGCAATGCCACCAGACTGTATCGCCAGGCTGTACCTCTGGCATATGAACAAGGCATTCTTCGAGCCTCAGATGAGGGTGAGATGACCGACTCAAGCGTTGACTTTCTGGTTTCATAGTCCCTGGGAACCAACCAGTTGAGCCGTCTAACGTCCACTTCTTAGCGTCCATGATATCATCAGGATTCTTTGGTGGGCTGAAGAACGGTCGCAGTAGGAGGTACGCGATCACAGCCTTGACATTGGGGTAAACCATGATAGTGCCCTCTCTTGGAGCTGTAGGCGTCAAAGCAGTCCAGCCCTGGAAGGTTCGCAGCACTGTGGAATGTGCAGGGCCCTTAAACAGCTCTTGGTTGGCATTCTTTCTCACATCGAGATCGTAGGCATCATGATCTTCTGGCCTACCGGAAAAGATCGCATCGTAGACTTTCCGGTACGCCGGATCAGCCCAGCGGCATAAGCTCCCCGCGTCAATATGAGGACCTAATCCAAGGAATGGCTGGCCTGGTGCACGGTCGCGAATACCATCAAGATAAACAAGAGGGTCGGGTGAGGTATCTTTTTCAGAGTATGTCCAAAGCTCATTCAGCTTTCGCTGTAGCTTGACGTGATTTGGATGAGACCGAAGGGTATTTTGTGTTGGTGAGTTGTACAAGACCAGCATCGATGGGCTCTCTTCAGGCCATGCTTGGATAGAGCCTTTGTTATCCGCAACATATCTCTTGAGGTCCGAGTAAAGTGTTGTTGCTTCTTCTTTGGGGACAGTGTTGCGACAGACGAACGAGCCGATCCTCTTGATCTCAGACTGTTGCTCTGCTGAGAAGCCATGATCGATGACTTGCAGAGTGTCGAAGACGGGGATGATAGTGTTTCCCTTCTCGATAATCTCGTCAGTGATGCTTTCGAGTTCTTCACAGACCTGTATCCAGCTTTGTTGAAGTGGCCCGGCGCCATACTCGCTGATGATTGCTTTCTTGACTTCTAAGAACTCGGGGTCTTTGGAGGACGCTACAGTCTCAGAGGTGTACTCGGGCCACGCAGGCCACTGTCGGATAGGGCCAGGCATTTTGATAGCTTTTCTGATTGAAAGAGGTTAAAATTCACGGCTAGGTGATGTCCTATCCTTTTATCTCTTAGCTCTACATCACGTCTATTACTTCGGCTTGCATGATTGACGAGGATCTCACTAGCGGGTGAGCTCGGCCGAGCTCGACCGACTTCGGATGAGACTGTGAAGCTATTGGTCAGAGCTCAGTCAAATCGTTATCTCCCCAGGATCTAGATCCGATGCGGGGAGTTGCGGGCCTGATAAGACCAGTTTCTTGGGTTCTGTCTTCCCCAGACTTGATAAGCCAATGATAATATACGTTTTCATTTCCAAGATATAAGATGCACCCTGTAACCGACCATGGAGATGATCCCAACTCCTGACTCGGTTCATCATCCAACGGGGACAATCCTAATTATGGCATTCGAACGAGAGCATATCTCGAGGCTTGTGCCTGCAGATCACAAGATACTCATGCCTCTTCTTCTGGCAGTGACTATCGTGAACTCGGCTGTAAGTACAAACCCACGTACGTCCCTGCAGAGTCAGCTAACACCATACAGACACTCGGCTACGATTCGTCCGTCATGAATGGCCTGTTGATCTTGCCGTCCTACTCCGAATACTTTCGCCTGACAACGGCCACTGAAGGTCTCAATAATGCAGCCAATTGGATGGGAAGCATCTTTGGTGCTTTTCTTATGGGCCCTATTCCCGATCACTTCGGCCGTCGACGGGCAATCTACATCGCATCAATCGTAACGACAATCGGTATCATCTTGCAGGCTGCTGCCCAAAACATACCCATGTTCGTGGTCGCCCGTTTCCTTGTTGGTGTTGGATCCTCTATCAGCAATGGCGCTGCACCAACTCTTCTCGGCGAGTTGCTCCCTCCTCGTCGACGAGCTCGCGTGTTGGGTTTGTTCTTCTCCTGCTTCTATGTCGGTAGTTTGGCCTCAGCAATCATCAACTACGGAAGCCAAAACATAAAAAGCACGTGGGCTTGGCGATTACCTTCTCTCCTCCAATTTGTCCCCAGCTTGTTGGCTGTCATGATTGTTCCATTCGTGCCGGAATCCCCACGATGGTTGATCTCCAAGGATCGGAACGAAGAAGCTCTTGAAGTTCTCGTTATCATGCAAGGAAAGGACAAGACTGACCTTCAAAAGGGAAGTGAGCAGCTGGAGGAAATCAGGAGCACAATCCTGCGTGAAGCGCAGGAATATCCTTGTAACCCTTGGAGGGAGATCATTTCCAGTGGGCCCAACCGGCGCAGACTGGCTATTCTTTGCAGCTTTGGACCCATGATCAACTTGTTTGGTAACTTCATCATATCGTAAGTCATACCACTGCGACATTGGTTGATCCATCGATCTGACAATTGCAGCTTCTACCTCACCAAGATCCTCAATCAGGCCGGCATAACCAACACGACAACTCAAACACAGATCCAGGTCATCATTAACTGCTGGTCATTTGCTGTCGCTGTTCTTGGTAGTTTTATGCTCGATATTCTTGGGCGTAGACTGCAGACCTTTATTGGTGTCGGCGGCATGGTAGTCACTCTCTTGCTCATCGGTGGTCTCATCAAACGTAGGCTCCAGTCTATGTCAGTCAGATGTTGCTTGCTCACCAAAGGTTTACAGGTTTCGGCGAAAGCACCAACAATTCCGCGATATATGGAACTATTGCCGTCATTTTCCTCTTCCAAGGCTTTTATGCTTTTTCGATTACACCAATGACAAGCTTATATCCAACCGAGGTCTCGCCATTCAAGCTGCGTGCTACGGGCATTGCCATCTTCCGCATGCTTGACTCCAGTGCTGGGTACAACAGATCTATCTCTCGCATTTCAACCCTTACTAACAATATTATGTAGTCTTCTTGCCTCCTTTGCAATGGCTTATGCAATGGCTGATCTAGGATGGAAGTTCTACTTCATCAACGCCTCATGGGACTTCATCTTTCTTATCATTGCTTATTTCACCTTCGTGGAAACTAAAGGCTTGGAACTTGAAGAAATCAACGCGAAATTCGGAGACTCAACAGTGGTGGAGGCTGTGGTGGAAGACTCAGCATCTAATGACATGGGTAGTAAGGATGAAGCCTGGACGGTGAAGATGCAGCCCCAGTAATGATGGTGCCAGAGCTATTTATTCCGCCGGCTAGAGTTGCTTCTTGGGTAGACATGACTAACCTGAATATTCTCTGATTGGTTGTCTTATGCCTTAAATACTCTTGTCTCTAGTAAACACTTGACCTAGGCCTCTCAGCATATCCACCGGGAATGCAATCGGTTCCCACCGGGCTTATGGACTCCTCCCACCGGGATGCAACGCAGATCCCTCATGACCAAGACGGTAGTGTTTACTGACCTTCCCCATATAGATCGGATCTCCCTTCTCCGCATCTATAGTTCCTGACATAGGAAAGCCTCACCTCGCATTCAACCAGCATTGGCGCGGTAGTCTAAACTAAGCATAATGTCTAAGCTCTGCACCGTCGCCAACATCCATCTTGCGAACCGGATCGTTAAGTATTGGCGCGCCACTGTATTTGAGACATGACATCGTATGTTCCCCAGAGCTTGCGGTTCGGGTTGTTTCATGCTGATCATTTAATCAGAGCAGTATTGGTGCGGGTATTTCGTCCAATTAATCACAGGCAGGCGTTTCGTGTTTCTCATTTGTGGAACAGAAATCTCGTGGCAGATCACCAGTCAAAGCATCGGCTAAATGCCGTGGGGAAGTTCCCCCGGATCTGCAGATGTAACATCAGACTGGCGCTCCAATGAATGTGAGAGCTCAGGCCCGATTGAACAGGTGATATGGGATACCGAGTTTTCTGAGTGCGAGTTTCAAGGATATTGATGTCATGGGTATATAAACAGCTGCTGATCCGGCGTAACGTCCGCTCCATCAAGTCGACCGATAAATGAAAACCAGCTTCATCATGGTCGTGGTCAAAGCCTCGGCCCTTGTCATGGGCCTTGCGTCCCTAATTCTTCCTGTCCACGGTCAAGCCGTCAACGACGTGGCAGATGCATTCGATCTGACTCAAGTCTCCCTCACTGATAGCCGATGGATGGACAATCAGAACCGAACATTGAACTATCTTCTATCGGTTGACCCCGATCGTCTACTCTACGTGTTCCGCAAGAATCACGGCGTCGATACAAAAGGCGCACAGACAAACGGCGGCTGGGATGCACCCGACTTTCCCTTTCGGAGCCACGTCCAAGGTCATTTTCTTTCAGCCTGGACACAGTGCTACGCTTCCGCCGGAGTTAAGGAATGCGGCTCTCGGGCTACGTACTTTGTCCAGGAGCTCGCAAAATGCCAAGCCAACAATGCAAAGGCTGGCTTCAACAAAGGATATCTCTCTGGCTTCCCCGAATCGGACATCACTAAGGTCGAAGATAGAAGTCTGAACAACGGAAATGTTCCCTACTACGCTATCCACAAGACCCTTGCTGGACTTCTGGACGTTTATCGCCGTCTTGGTGACCAGACCGCCAAAGACACCATGCTGTCACTTGCCAGTTGGGTTGATACACGTACCTCGAAGCTGAGCTACGACCAGATGCAGAGCATGCTGCAGACTGAGTTTGGTGGAATGAACGAAGTCCTCGCCGATATCGCTTTTTACACCAAAGATACGAAGTGGCTCAAGGTCGCCCAGCGCTTTGACCATGCTGTCATCTTCGACCCTCTGCAGCAAAACACTGACAAACTCTCTGGCCTGCACGCCAACACCCAACTTCCCAAGTGGATCGGTGCTCTGCGCGAGTACAAGGTCGGTGGTGATAAGAAGTATCTCGACATTGGTCGCAACGCATGGAACATGGTCGTCAACAAACACACCTATGCCATTGGTGGAAACAGTCAGGCCGAGCACTTCCGAGCTCCCGATGCTATTGCTGGGTTCCTCACTGACGATACTTGCGAGGCTTGCAACAGCTACAACATGCTGAAACTCACTCGCGAGCTTTGGGCCTTGAACCCAACTGACGCTTCATACTTTGACTTCTACGAGAAGGCCTTGTTGAACCACCTGCTTGGGCAGCAGGACCCTAGCAGTGATCATGGACATGTCACGTACTTCACATCTCTCAAGGCAGGTGGCCGTCGCGGAGTTGGTCCTGCTTGGGGTGGCGGTACCTGGAGCACTGACTACAACTCTTTCTGGTGCTGTCAAGGTACAGGAGTCGAGACCAACACCAAGCTCATGGACTCGATCTACTTCCATACTTCTGATACTCTCTACGTCAACCTCTTCACTCCTTCAAAACTCAACTGGTCTCAGAAGAAGGTGTCTATCACTCAGACTACTGACTTCCCTGAGAGCGACACATCAACATTCAAGATCTCTGGTGACGCTAGTGAATGGACCCTCGCAGTGCGCATCCCCTCTTGGACCTCCAAGGCCTCCATCAAAGTCAACGGCCAAGCTTCGGATGTCGCCATTCAGTCCGGCAAGTACGCTCTGATCAAGAGACAATGGAAGTCAGGAGATACTATCACTGTCCAGCTCCCCATGAGCTTGCATACAGTTGCGGCCAATGATGATCAGACCTTGGGTGCAATTGCCTTTGGTCCTGTTATTCTGGCCGGCAACTATGGCCAGTCTACCCTGAACGGCAACCCTGCGATTGACCTGGCGAGTATTAAGCGAAAGAGCAACACTGGCCTGACATTTGGTGCTACTTCTGGTGGAAAGGCTGTCGAGTTGGGTCCTTTCTACGATGCTCAGGGCTTCAACTACGCTGTTTACTGGAAGCTGAGTGGCAAGCTTTCAGGTTGATTGGACCTGCAATGTGCTGGGGGAATATTGTGACTTGGTGGTAGTCATACGTTGAGGAGGGCGAGGCGTACGCGAGGTTGGTTGGGTACTTTTCTATGTATTATAGTGTGAGTATACAAAGGCACTTATCATCCCAAAGGTTCGAACACGGTACCCAGCAGATGACTTTTTAACATGTGGTGTGAGATTTCCACGGCAATGCAAGACTCACGACCGTCGCTGCTAAGCGCTCAGTTATGTCGGGGGATTGTTTCCTACAAGTTTGCTCTCCAAGACATACGGAATTTGGCATAACTTTGATCAATGATTAACAGGTTGAGAGCTTTGTCACATCTTGCGTCTAAACCGATTCCGTGCATTTGTTATAAGACATTTTGAGACGAAGAAGCCTCTGATTGCTAATGTAACGAACGATTCTATTGATTCATCACTGTTCTATCCCCCATAGCCACAAAAAGTACCGTCGATTCTCTGTTTCCGTAATCTAAACGTCTCAAAAGTTGTCTCCACTGTCCAGTTACTTCCGCTTCTTCAGCATCACGTTCCAGTGGCCAGTATGGAACTGCATGGTAATAAACTGACGGAAGTCAACCACCTGCCCAGGGACCTCTGCGATATCATATCTGGTAAGAAGGTTGGCAGCAATCATTCTCATCTCAGCCCATGCAAAACTGCAAAGAAGTCAGCGTTAGTACGATAGCCAATGACGTTCGAAAGTGTCGAGCTAAGAAGACTCACTTGATGCCGATGCAGGAGTGTCTTCCGGCAGAGAAAGGAAAGTACGCGGTTGTACTGTGAGGCAAAGTCAGCATGCGTTTCATCTACAAAAGGCGTTGCAACAACATACTCAGCTGCAGGGTAAGCGCCTCTCTCGTCGTCAGGGAGCCATCTCTCGGGGATGAAGCTCAATGCATCTGGCCAGTAATCTTCGTTGCGATGAAGATCCCGGTATGAGGCAGAGACCACTGTGTGCGGAGGCAAGTCATAGCCCATCAGGTTGATCCACTGGTCGCCAGTACGGCGACCCATCTCGGATGCAATGGGATGCAAGCGAAGGTTTTCCTTGAGGCAAGCCTCCAGGTACTGGTAGTCCTTCGAATCGCGCACAGTCTTGCTGACGATTATATCGTCTAGATTGTCATGACTGATAGCAGGGAGTGATGCGAGAAGCTTAGCACGGGCTCGAGGATGGCGTGCAAGCTCTAGGAACAAGCAGGCAATAGTACCAGAAGTGGTTTCTGAGCCAGCAAGAAGGAGTTCGGACATCTGGTCTAGAATATCCCGCGACGTCATCGCTGTGTCGGTATCTGGCCTTTTACCATTTTCGATGAGATGCTGAAGGAGATCTTGCGAGTGTTGTTTCTCTGTTGAGCGGTTACGAACGATTGAGTCGATAGCCTTTGAACGTTAGCGACAACAAAAATAGTAGCAGAAGGTCAGTTTTACCATAACCATTTCCTTGGGCCAGTCAAACTCGACATTGCATCCAATTCGTCGCAGAAATCTCTTGACATAGACGTACTAGGAACCATCAGCAATGCACTCATGAGGGATACTGGAATACTACCTTGTATCTGTCTGCCAGACCATCAAAGATGGCTCTCGGAATAGACTTCCATGTCTCATCCATCTGCGGATCGCTAGATTCTTCATTGGGCTTTACTTGTCCGAAGCCCTTGCTGAATGAGCTTTCTCCCATGCTACCACATCAATTAGCTTCAAGACATGCCAATGCAGAATTCTTTGTGCTTCAAACGTACATGTCAAGGGCTACTTTGTGAAGGTCATCCATGAGATTAGTCTTGACTCCTTCTGCCGTCGAACCGCAGTCGTCCAGAAGCGTCACATAGTTTGAAAGAAGGTCTCTCATTACGCCCTTGAAAATTGTCTCCAAGTTATCCACATAGCCCACTGTGAACGCTGGAGAAAGGAATCTCTTGAGGCGCTTGTGGGGATGGAATCGGCTGCAGATCTGTTAGAATGATTCGCCCTCAGGTCATAATCTTGTCAAGGTCGGAAATTTATACTTACATTTCACCAAAGAGGCCAGGACTCGTTCGATCTCGAGAAATCTCGGCATACATCGCAACCTTGGGGAGGTCAATGGTTGACAGAATCTGCTTCAGAGACTCTTTGTCGGAAACCCAGATATGCCTTGGGCCCAGACGACATATCGGGCCATACTTTGCGTGACTGCGTTGTACAAGCTTCCATATTTCACCAGTAGAAAACAGATATCGCAGATGGACGGTAGTCAATGGCGCGTACCATGGCCCAGGAATGCTTTGAAGCGGAGAACGAACAGATCGAAAGATGTTGAGAACTGTGGAAACCAGTAGGTACGTAACGATGGTGAGAGGTAAGGCAACAAGCAGAAGATTCATCTTGGAGAGGTTTAAAGTCACTGGTTCAAGGAACGAGAAATCCATCTTGAAGCCTTTTGTGTGAAATTCTAGTTGCTTACCAGTGATACTGACCTGGTGACCTTCATACATGTGTCTATTATATACTGCCATCTGCCATCCAAGATGCTCATAAGATAAGCTCGATTAGGCTAGTCACAAGTGACGGCATTGTGAAGCTGTAGCATTGTGAGATAGGGCACGGAACAGGGTTGTTTCACAAAAGTGCTGAGGGCGTGGTGCTCGGCTTCCGAAAGACTTCTGCCTCAGACGATCTCTGCTCAAGTAGGGCATGAAAACAATAGACTTTCCTAATTATGCCGTATGTCCGTTACTGCATGTAACTTGTCTGAATAACTGACTCGACATAAAGATGCTCGTGCCCTTGTTAAACCTAAATGCATTGACATGGCGTAAACCTGGCTACAACGGCCGATCCCTTACCAATTTCGTATATTTATGCAAACTTGGGTTACATCCCACTCTCCCTATCTATTCAGCCGATGCTGAGTGAATAAAGTGTTCCCTCGCCACCAGTTGCTTCTAGAACCCCGGCATGAGGGATTATCCGGGCGGGTTGAGGCCTGTTTATGCACGAACCTGACAAGTCGACAGCCATAATTGACTTTTCACATGCACAAAACAGATTTAGAGTTTTGTACCAGGGTTCTTTGTCCAACAGAAGACCCTAGAGCGCCTCTAGAGGAATGTCGATCAATTTCATGGATTGAGATTCCTACCCCGGTTAGACAACATGCCCTATGTATGTTAGCTCTGAAACATCTGTTATGCAGCCATTAGTGTACAAAGCCCGCAATTGACTGCAAGGTGGCCTCTGCATCGTATGATGCTTAACCTTGGTATGTGCCATTCCTCGTATAGCCACTAATTACGTGCTCGGGGCCTTGGTGTGAGGCGTTACAATACCCCAGACTACATGGGTAATGCCGGGACCTAAGATAGCTTCACAGTCAAATGCCGAAGTCCCGTATGTTTACGCATATCCGCCCTATGATCCAGAGAGGGTCTATTGAGCAGATGGCTACGAAGCATAAGCATGCAGGGGAAAGATCATATCACACAATTTAGATCCTGTATTACAAAGGAACCCACTCTTACGGATAAGATGGCGGTCACATTGGGGCGACATGGTGAAATGTCGCTTCTATACCTCGCCAGCGCCAGATGCCACTATTCAGGATCAGAATCACTTTACTGTGTCAGAGTTGGAAAAGTACGATTTAGGTCTATATATGCTACAATAGTTAACTGCCTATGCACTGCTTAGTCTCAAATCGATAATCTCAGGTAGTTTTCCGCTGCGTGGGTTTGCTTTCATATCGCAGATTGATTTGAAGCAAACCCTTGCGGGAGCAACCAGACCCATCTCAATATGCTTCTTCAACATAGGCCTCTGCTCACTCAGCAACTCAATGATTGCATCTCCAGAGCCTGCAGGAGGAGGCTCGGCTGTGTTTATCATTATTTCCATGGCATCCTTGGAATCTTGACGGGTGATTACCACCTGGAAAGCTTCTATAGCCACAGTCTTCAAAACAGCTCTGGCAAGCTGTCGTAGATGCGAAATGTCGAGAGAAACAGGACCCAGTCGAACAGCATGATTGCTGCGTCCAAGAAGACGGAATATTCCAGCTTCTTTATCAACCCACTCTGCGCGATCCCCTGTTGGATATCGGATGACGGGTGTCAAGTCTCGGATCAAGTTGGTCACAACAAGTGTTCCGGGAATGTTTGACTCTTCAGTCGGGGCCAGTTCTCCGTCTTGGTCGACGAGGATCTCGACAATGGCCGCGGCCGAGAGTACAATATGCTCTGCGGGGTCTGAACTTCCAGCAGAAACAGCTACGACACCCGCATCGATGGAACCATATACGCAGCTGCGTATAGTCGCGTTGGGGAAGAGGTAGGCCACCGCAGCGACTTGATCATCAAACATTGGCTCACCACCAAACATGACAGCCGTCACAGATAAGAATTTTTCTTGCTTAGGGCGGCAATAAGAGGCCAGCCGGACCAATGATGTTATCGTTGAGAGGACGGCCGTTGCCCGACATGTCCGCAGAAGGTGGGCCGTCATATCCGGTGCCATCAAACCTCCAATTGGTATCTGGATGGCAGGAATTGGCAGAGAGATAACGCTCAAAATGTGCAGGAGAAAAGAACCGTAGAGATCTCCAGCGTAAAAGAGATTGGCAACACGGTCACCTGCACGCAGACCAGCATGGAGAAGCCCATCTGCCAGGAGGGACGCAGTCCGAAGCAGCTCTATCTGAGAGTAGCTGGTAAACTTGGGAATACCTGTAGTGCCTGTAAATGAATACCTGTTAGCGGTGTGGCCACATAATGAGTTTTCGCAAAGTATTCATCTTACCACCAGTTTTCATCAGAACGCCGTCGATTTGGCAAGAGGTCATCACCGAACGTTCGGAATCATGATAGGCCGCCCAATACTTTGAATGATCGATCAAAGGCAGATCTTTGGGGGTCAGATGGCCAGTAACCGATGTATCTCTGTAAAGATCGCTGTAGAACGGCGACTTCTCCTTTGCCTCGGCGATAAGCCCGTTCAGGCGGGGGTAGTGATCATTCTTTGGTGGCTGCACGACTGACATGATGCCGGAGGGAGCCGAGTGACTGCAATTTGAGGAATACTGACAAAATGGGCCCTTCAATTGGTGACAGTTGAAAAGAAGTTGGCTCGTAATGTAGGTGCAACCACGCTTTAGTGCGGTATGCCGAGTTAGGTTTCTGTGCTTCGGGAGTGTACGGAAAACAAGCAAGCTACCTGCAACTATCTAAGTGGTGGCTTTTCATGCTCTCTATTTTAGTACACCAATCTCAACGGCCGCGAAAGATCGCATAAACAGCCTTTCGTTAGGTGTTGTTGGACTCAGACGTTAAAGTTTGGCAGGGGTTTTAACGAGCTAATCAAAGTCCCTTCTGATATACTGAGTTCTGCATCGTGATTACCAACTCTCAGTCGCAAGTCTTACCTATTCAAAACATGGAATGTGACGCAGACGTTCCTTGGATCCCCGGAGTGTGGTTGCAATTCGGCCACGTAAGGTTCGGAACGATGCGCATACACATATCGATACGAAAATGCCCTCATTGACGACACTTGAATGGCAGCCAAGGACCCTGCAGCCTTTGCCTAATCTGGAACTTACTGGACAATCGTAGAGTTCGGCATTCCGCCGGCACTCATTGCCCGGGTACCCGGGATCTAGTCATTTCCGATGAAATTGCCCGTAATGAGGGGAAGTGTCGGCATAGGGTCGTATGAGGTTTCTGTTGCGTGGAGCCTGCAAATCATCATTACGGAACTTCGGCATAAATGCACAAATGACTTCCCAGGGCGATGCTTGAATCAAACAAGCTTCTCTCTGTGGATTGATGAGCTGGGGAAAGTGTCTACGGAGTAATGTCGGCCGCATTGAGTATGGCTAACAAATGCACGGACATCTTCTCTTACACCATATCTAGTGTCAAGAAACCGCTCAACATCGGATACTCCGCATCATGCTAAGGGCCGTGCGCCCTGGGGGTCCAAGCAACGACCGCATTCCATCCCGGTGATCTCATTGATCTGCCGGTGTCCAATAGGACAAGATGAGAAAGAAAGACTACGCGTCACTGGTGCGCCTGCTGTTGAGTTGGACAATGTCAAAGTGTCCTCAGGGGGCCTTATTGGCTCAGACGACAAGGTAGGGGGGCTTCAGTCGCGACCATTTTGCCCTCCATATGAGTTGGTACTCTTTGAGCGGGGCTTCCCTTACACCGTCTTTGCAGCACGCAATGAGGAGAGGAACGTTTAGGAGACCCCTCATGGAGGACCACTCATTCCTAGCGACCTGATAGAGACCATCAATCATATTGAAACACATTGGCACATAGTTGAGCCAGGTTGTCCATCGCATCAAGGTTTTACCACTTCATCGGCAGAGTCAAGATATTGTGACTCAAATTGCCTTGTTTAAAGTTCAAGGCGGTCGGATACTTGAAGGAGGCGTAGCACCTTTTGAGGGTGTGAGATACTCGGGAGGGGAAAGGGGGAACATTTGATCAGATTAATGGTGACATGCAGCTTCTTGTAAGTCGTGGACTCAAATCAAGCTTCAATTGGTCAACTGAAGTTTTATCTAGCTTGGTGTGGTGGCAGTAACCATATTCTGCCTGGATTGGTAACTAGCTAAGAGTTGCCTGTCCTTCGAAGAGTGGCCAACTCAAGGGGGGAAGAAGGTCGACAGTTCTCGGTTTATGGAGTCAATTTACAGTATTACCCCAAATTTAACATCTATCTCTTATTGCATGTAAGAACCAGGTATTAGGCTAGCTTTGCTTTTACTGATATGAACCCCTTTGTCTCTTCCTTGGCGCGATCGCGCAAGACTCTGCGTAGAATTTTTCCGGACTACACGTAGTAATAGTTCCTTAATTAGTTTGATAGCACTCATAATGTGGTCTCACTGTACTGACCTGAGTTCGGGGGATGGCGTCGACAAAGACTATGCCACCGTCGAGACGCTTGTAGCGTGCGACCTTGCTTTCCATCCAACTCATGATATCTTGAGCAGTACAGTCTGCACCAGGACGTCTCACGACATATGCTCTTGGGAATTCATGCTCCTGAATGGTGATACCAACGACACCGCTGTCGATGATATCAGGATGAGTAGCAAGAATCGCCTCGAGCTCAGCGGGTGCAACCTGGAACCCCTTTACCTTGAGAATCTCTTTGGAACGATCTACGAGGTAGATATTAGCTCCTGGTCCCCACGATTCCAAATAAGCGATGTCTCCTGTCTTTAGCCATCGTGTCCCATTCTGGTCAATAATGGTCTCCCTCGTTGCTTCAGGATTCTTCCAGTATCCTGCCATGAGTGTCGGGCTGGTAAACCAGAGTTCACCCCGTTTGTTGGCTTCCGTAATCTCAGTCAAGCCATCCATCAGCTTGATAGCTGAATTTGGTGCTGTCTCACCAACAGAACCAGGACAGCCAGCTAGACGAGGATCGTTCATGGTGCCCAAACAAGTCAACTCTGTCATACCCCAACCTTGGCGAATAACGACGCGATCATCTTTGAAGAGGGCGTTTGCTCTTTTTTCCAGTGACAAGGCAAGCGGTGCCGTCCCGCAAATGACATTTCTCACGCTCCTGAGGCTATCACCCACCAGTGCCGAGTTCGCCACGAGCGATGAGATAATTGGCGGAGCAGTCATCAACTCAGTGATCTGGTACTTCTCAATGTGACTGAGCATATCATTCAAGCTATACTGTCTCATAATATAGGTCTCCATCCCCATCTTGGGACAGTTGGCAATGAAGGTTGTCTGAGCCGCAACGTGATTGAGTGGGAGGAAACACAGGGCGCGGCCACGATAAGGTCCAAGCCAGGCTTCTTCCTGAAGTCGATGGAGTAGGAGGTGCGCTTCGCCATTAGCGACGTAGGCAAAATGTGTAACCTCTACACCTTTAGGTCTGCCAGTTGTCCCTGAGCTGTAGTTGAGGCAACATATAGCAGTCTCGGGGTTTGGCGGTTCAAACCACCGGAAGCTTTCTGCCTCCTCAGCAGAGCCAAGAAGTTCAGTCCACGAGCGTACGCCATCATGAGACAGATTTTCGTGGTGGAGACTTCGCGTGTCTTGGTGAAAGATATTGCTCTTTTCCAGGTTGACAATGCGTGCTGATTCAACAGCGGTTTTAATGAGAAGAGTACTGGTAAGGAGAACCTTTGCTCCACTATCACTCAGCTGGTAGCTGAGTTCTAAAGCAGTGCTTGACGAAGTCGCGCCTGTGTATATGGCACCAGCCATGACGATTCCAAAGAACAGACATGGGACAAAGATGCCATTCTCAGAGAAGACCAAGACACGGTCTCCTGGCCGGACGCCCAGATGACGTAGACCTATTGCCAGCCGTTTTGAGTACAACTCGAACTCCCAAATCGTCAAAGTATTTTTTGGGTCGTCAGCATCCACAAAGGCGATATTCTCATTGCGTTGGCCAGGCTGACTACTCTCAAAGACCCAGCTAGGTAAAGAAACTCGAGGTGTCGGAGTAGACCATCTCGATTGAATGGGCATTTTGATTATCAAGGAGCATGAAAGGTTGCAATGTGATAAGTGTTTTTGGATACGGATCTTCTGACCATGAGATGCAATGGGTGATTAGGACTCCTCTTACTTTCTCTGCCTTTTTTATGTGCACGCTAATCAAACATTTGATACATGGTCAGGCCTTGGACATGTGCTAACTTACACTCGTACACTTTTGTCTAGGTAGCAAACCTAGATGTCTCGGCATTGATACCCTGGGAGTTCCCACGGTTGGTTCGTACTTGTGAAACGGACGAGCTGATGCCCAAGCTTGGTTAAAACTCCACTCAGTGATCTACATACATCGAATGTTTCTGTGCCGTTGAGTCCCGTTCTAAAACAAACGCTCAGGCACTAGTTCTAGTGTCGGTAGCTAGCGTCGGTAGCTGCAATGAATCAGTGGCAGGATTAAACGAGTGTCATTTTTAGGTTCAGTCCCGCCTTAAACTTTGAAGCCTCTTTTCAGGCCTCAACGCCCTACGCATAAGAGCTAATTTCAGTGGACAAGGGCCAGAAGGTTTTCTTGACAGAACAGGCTAATTTACTTAATGCAACCTATCAAGACACCTTTATGCTGTGCTCGGAATCTTTTTTCCGTCTGCGTAACGTGCATATCTTGCATTTGACTACGCCGAATTCATCGCCTCGCCGTTAACTTATGCCGCTGACAAGACGCTTATCGTTGTCATTATTCCTTGCTTATCTGCCCTTCTCAATTCTCATTGCGGCTTTTCTTTCTCACCATGATAAGACATTTGTAGGCACTGCCAGCCTTTCCTCGCAAGTCTTTGCCCCAGATGGAGAGGAGTCAGGCCATGTAGTCTACCTCGGAATTCCCCAGGCCTCTGTTAACGCTATCCACTGCCCAGATCACCATCGTGCATGATTCTTCTATGATCACATTTGTAAAGATAGCCTCACAAGACAAAGACTCAAATATTATATGTATATGTCGAAGCAGGTTTAATGGGGATGCAGTCTGGATTGGTACTAGTTTTGCATAAGTTGAGCGGGGAGTTGAGATTATTGCCGAACCTCGGTACATATCTTGCCAAGAACCCAAATCCCACTTGTTCCTTTCTATATAGTTCTGACTCCTCCCTATGAAGTGAATCGTCAAGTCATGATCAACCCGAAAGATGCGCCAGAAAAGGCCAACCCAGAATCTAATATTCTCGAAATCGCAGAGTGCAAGGACTTGGGCGATGTAAGTTGAAACTGTAGAGCCCTCCAAACCAAGACTAAGAATCTAACTTAGGACGTCTTTACCAATGTCTACGAGCATTGGCTGCCTCCCGCATCAAGGGGCATCTATGGCGGTGCTGTAATTGCGCTCAGTCTCGCCGCTGCTCAAAAGACTCTACCAAGCGATTTTCACATTCATTCTTGTCAATGCACCTTTCTTCGTTCTGGGTCTGTCAACAGCCGACAGACATTCCACGTCGCACGCCTTCGACAAGGTGTTACATTCGCCACGCGTACAGTTGAATGTCGCCAACAGGACGAGACTATTTTTATCATTACTGTCAGCTTCACTCGGGAGATTGAAAGAATCTCGAGGACTGTCCAGCATACAGTTGCCCCTTTCAAGATCCCTGAGCCTCCGGGCGAACTATGTGAAGAACAGCCGGAATGGACCTTGACGGAACCATTTCAGCGCCGCACAATCGATGTGATAGATGAACTAGCTTCTAACAATTCCTCACATAACCGACGTATTTTCCGCCAGTGGTTTCGCTTCCCTGGATTTATTCCCGAAACTGGTGCTGGTGCTCATCTTCATGCGTTGGCCTTCTTGACCGACGGGTACTTCATCCTCACGGCAGCTCTCCTTCATCGTCTATGGAGGCTTCCATTTGCACTAGAAGACGTACCATCACTGCCGCCAAAGCTGAAATCTCAGATTCAAAGGATCAGTGAAAGTGAGGGTTTGGGGTCTACTATCGAGGAATGGGCTAAGCGTCCGAGGATGTCAATGATAAGTAGTCTTGACCACAGGATCTACTTTCATGAACCGCTACGGACCAAAGCAGATGAGTGGATGGTTTCAGAAATGGAAAGTCCTTGGGCAGCTCACGGAAGAGCCTTGGTAATCCAGCGATTGTTTGCAAAAGATGGGACCTTACTGGCTACATGCTCACAAGAGGTTTGACTCTCCTAATGATTTCACAGTGGCAACTAACATTTTGACGAGGGAATAATTCGACTCGCAGAGGATACTACTTTGAATAATTCTAAATTATGAGAGCTGGGATGGATCTCTCTGAAAGATCAGGCATGGTGTACCAGTGAGCCTCGAAGGCTTCTGTCTCCTGATCGATAAGTTCCATGGCTGGACATAAGAACGAAAGTTGCCCAATGGCAATATCGAGTCAAAACTACAGAACATGGTCATAGATGCGGTGCGGCTTGCTTAATCTGTTATATGTGCCGTCAGTTGGTCATAGAGTCATAACAGTCAGCGATTCTTATCAAGTGCTTATGTATTCTCAGCGTGGGGTCGCGATGATGCATCATTTACCCGCCTTTTGCAAGGAAATATACTCTAACTAAATGATAGTGCTTACCTCACTATCATGTCCAGGTTTGATGAGGCGCTCGGCACTTGAACTGAAGCTAGTCTGCTGACATGACTCACTCAGTTGTAAGTAGCGAATAGTGAATCGCGAATAGCGAGCGCGTTTGTAACTCCCTCCGAGTTGCGCCCTGCGGTATCTACCTGTCTCCTGCCCCCAAAGAGTCCCTTACAATACACTATAGAATTGGAAAGGTTCGACTCAGCCAGATGTTATGTCCCAAACAGTGGGAACAACGTTAGAGGCGTTCAAAAACATTTATATGTCAGGATCGTTTTCTACCTCCTGCTCGCTGATACAATTGCTCTGCCTAAGGAGCTTCTCTCGTGTCATTTAACAATCATAAATCTATTCTGGATTTCAAATACTTCCGTTCCGTTGTCGCAAGCTACTTTCTACAGGTGTAATAGTGACATGTGCCTTGAACTCCTGTCTCGCAATCCGTGGCCCTTCATCAACCATCAACCTGGAACTCCCTCACTTTCGGTCAAATTTCCCTATTCGGAAAGCCACTGCCAGGCTTCGAAGCCTATTGCTACATCAGCTTGGTCTGCATCCCTCTAACCCATGATATCGCCAACATTCATACGACAACATTGGATCACAACTGCTTCTCGACCATCAAATCCACCAGAAAGGCAAGCATTAATACAAAGGGCTCAGAGATCCAAATCAATCGCGATTCTTAGTCTTTGAATCATGGTGTCTTGCTTATTGAATCGTATGATGGGGCAGGGGACGGGCAGTTGGTCAGATCGAGGAAACTATGAGCCAGGGCTATCTGTTCAGGAAATTTGTAACCTACACTGAAGTGCGGTCGTAGAGATTCCGGGGATAGTGGTTTCGGTATATCCCAAAGTTCCGAACCTAGCGAGTGTGCGATGGATGGTGATAAATAAGGCGAGTGGGAGTAAAATGGGTTGTTTTGCGTTGTTGAATATTCGATATGAGGGGTGTCTTTGTGTTGGCTGTGCTCTGGTGCGGAGTGTGTTATGAACATGTCCTGTAGGCCGAAAGATGATGACATGTCGATTGGTAAGATCTGTGCCAGCGATGGGCTTGCTGAATCTTGGGAACATCGATGCATATCCGAGTCCGAGTCCCCATAGTCAGGCGATTTCCCTTCATGCCGCTCTCTCAACCTCGTCTCTTCGGGGTCCCCAGCCTCGTTCGCCAAGACAAGAACCTGAGTAATAACATCCTGCACATCGGCCGCCAACGCAGGATATTGTCTCAACACCTCCTCTTGGAGCATCTTGTCGGCAAAGTCCACAATAACCGTACTCATTCTCTCAACCACGCCTTCGAGTCGCTTAAGCCTCTGCACCCGTGCCGCCTCAGCAGCCTGCCTGCGCTTCCGAAACTGTTGTTGTGCTTCTCTGTTTCGTTCGCGTCGGTTCTGGACGTGTTAGTCTCGGGCATGTTGACATAAACGTATCCAAATTACCTTGCTTGCATCAGTACCCATTGAACCAAGATAATTAGGGCTTTTCGACTCGGGCATTGTTTTGCTGTTTGTTACGTAAATCGATATGCAAGTATTAAATAATTACTCCGAAATTTGTTCAGTATCGGGACAACTAGCAAAAGCGATATGTAGGATTATGAGTTGCAACAGAAACATAAGTAGACTCGCAGCCCGGTTAAGAAGGGGTCCATCAGTGTGGCGGAGTCGGCAGCCAGAATGACTGCAATAATTCGCTTACATCCCTCTGACCCCAATGAAGCACCTGCAATGATGATCTGGCTTGACAAGTCAGCAACTTTAATGTTAAGATGATGACAGAGGAGCGCTTATTTCACCCGAATCGGTTAGGGGTCATCTTATTTCGACTTTGCGTCTGAACTCACTCACAATTCCAAGCTCTATTTCCATGACTCCATCCTTCTGCATGTCGAGTTATGCCTCATCACCGGCTGCTTCCGATTTGGGGAAGTATGCCAAGCTAGCTGACTATACCCATGTCAGTTTGTTGGCGGGCTAGATTGCATTCATAGTAAGCCGCGATTCGCGAGACATCAAGAGCGAATAGCGAGACAAAATGCTTGTCATTTAATTGTGTTTGTTCTCTATCTTTTTCCGGGGAGTGAATTCTGCTACCTGCTCTCTGCCACTCAAAACTCCGGATTTTACCTTATTTTTTAATTTCGTATTGTCGATGCAGTACGGCACAGAATCTGACCATGTACATCAGGCTCTCAGAAGTCTAGTGCCTCTACAACCAATGGCGCTAGCAGAAATGCGAGGCAGGCTTGGTACCCGCTTGTTCCCCCATCATGGCAACGTAAGCTGTTGGAGATAAATGTTCTGCCTTGATTCGGTAGAGAGGAATGCATACGCAATACGACGAGCTAAGGTAATTAGGCAGCCTCTTAAGAAGAAGTGAACCCCGGTTTTTGCTAGCAGACTCACCGCCGGAAATAAAACAAATCCAATAGTGGCTATGCCAGAGCATCGGCCGCCTCTGTGGCTTTTCTGATCAACCCTGGTCCGACAGCTGATCACTTCAATATTTTGGATATAAGGCTTGGCTGCATGATACTTGGGACTCTTCTGAAATAGCTCGATAACTAGGTTTGGCTTTCACAATCTGACATTGTCGCCCAAGTGTGCCGAAACTTCGGTCTTCATGATAATCCTGTGGCTATCGCTATCCAAATCACTTCACGTACACAGCATCCAGCACAGTCTGAAACCCCTTCTCAACCTCCTGCCTTCGCACATTTCCCTTTGTAGCCGTTCTAGGAAGAGTCCCCCGAGGAACTACAACGATGTACCGAGTGTCATCGATTCGCTCATGCGTATACCTTCGCTTATGAAATGGAGTAATCCTCTTCAGAATATCCTCCTTCAACTGCTGCATCGAATCTCCATTATGAGTGCCGTTTGCGCTTGGTAGAGTCTCTTCCTTTGGCTCAACAATTATAGTAGGACAAGGGCGTCCGACTCCAACGGCAACCACTGCGCTGACAAGATCCTCTCCACAGGTCTCCATGACATTAGCTTCTATAGACATGGTATCGCACCGCAGGGAGGCTTCCATCTTGATCCAGTTGTCGTTGCGTCCCCTGAAAAGATACTTGCCAGGCTTGACCTCAACGAACAAGTCGCCTGAATGAAACTTGCCATCGGCAGATCTAAAGCTGGGGACTGGGCAGTTGGGCGCCTCTGGTGGCAGAACCAATTCAAGTAGCTGCTCACCCGACGCCAGCGTATCTCCAATAGGGATGAACTCGATTTTGGCAGTAGGGATGCACTCAAGGTAGTCGTCGTTCTTCTTAGCATCCGTCATCAAAGCCATTCCCATTTCTGTGGAACCAAAGACATTGAACATTGGAATTCCTTGTTTCCGTGCCCACTCCAAATCTGCAACGTCTAGGCACAAGCCACCAGAGCCTGCGTTGTCAATCTTTTTGAGAGAAGCGAGCAGGGATGGGTCTTTGCGAGCTTCACTAAACAACGCAGATAGAGCAGGCGGGAACATGCATACACATGTCAAGCCATGCTCATCAAGCATTGTGCGGATTTCAGGGACTGGAGCGGGAAGTGTGCTGGGGATGATGATGCATGAACCTTCTTTCGCTGCGATCCAGCTGAGGGCAGATCCAGCAAGGTGGCAGAAGCTTCCCCTGTCGGTGCATTAGTATACTGCAACCGAGAGACCCTCTAGTAAGACTCACATGTGGACACTAATCATCCTCTCCCTTTTCTTGTTCGACCTCTGCTCAAAGAATGTTGACATATCCAAGGTGTAGTTCATCCATCGCGCAGTAATAGGTACCAACTTTGGTATGCCTGAAATCGATCCAGACGTGTGATATATAAAGAGCTCGTCATCGTCATTGCTGGGATGCCAAGGGTCCATTGGCTGTTGTGCTGTATCAGTGTCGGATTGGATGGTGCCGGCTGGGAATGTCGGCACTGGGCTCTCCTTCAAGAGACAAGTGTTATCTGGTTCATGCAATAACGCCACAGCGTTAGACTTCTGCAGGAGCTCATATATGACAGTAGGATCTGTCATACGCAGAGATAACAGCTGAGGGATGTATCCTGCCCAGTTGAGACCCTGAATATGGACGGTATCGGAGTAGGCATAACCCCTCAACCTAAATGGGGAATCAGCTGATGATGTAGTTTCATAGCCAAACCAACTCACCAGACACCAACAACAGCCCTGTCTTGAACGCCTAAATTAGAAAGCTTATCCTTCCAATACTTTGCCGTCTGTTTGACATCGCTCTCGAACCGAGCAAAGGAAACGTCTTTGAACTTTGTGCCTTGGGGAGACTGCTCTGGGATTTTGAACAGTGCCAGATCTGGATGCCTCTTAACGCTCACTTGGAGCTCAGAAGCCGGAGTCTTGAAATTGATCATGATTGTTGATTGTCTTATTCTTGCTCATAAGTAACAACCCAACAACTATAGAAACCGAAAGTCCTTTTATAGTTAACTACCCCATCGACTGCCGCTCAATACGCTTCCGGATACATCGGTACGGCCCGTATATCTCCTCACCATTAATCTTCCTAAGCGGGAACAAGATCATCGAAAGGGTGCACCCGCATATACGGGTACGCATCGGAGGTGTCGAGGTCCCATCGATCTTCATTGAAAGGTTCCAGAATGGGACGAGTTACGGTCTCTGAAACTGTCGAAAATCACGCGCATACCCATAAATCAGCTGCGGGAAGTCGATTCAAGAGCTCTAATTCCTCCTATAGGCTGCTCGCATTAGGCACTTGATGCGGTGTGGTTTTTGCATAATTAACGGATGCGGCTATGGTGACCCTTTTTCGGTTTTCATTACGTATACGAAATATGATGATGGTGGTTTCACGACGTCTTCTGGCCTTGCCGTGTAACCGAGAGAGTGGTCGGGAAATATAATATTTTCCGGGTGGATTATCTGTGCCTACTGACCTGACTCAAGCTGTAGCATGGCTGAAGTCAGGAAGATGGACCAGAAGCGACTGAATCCTTGAATTGGTCGCATGTAGGTCCATAGAAGTACTACGTTACTCCACCAACGCCGTCGACCTAAGAATAACCTGAGACCGATAAAACATGTCCATGGAAAATAGATCAATTACTTCCTGTCCGCGGACAAATTTTTATTCTCGATTGTGAATACTGACGACTCTGGCTATTCACCTTCCTAAATAGAATGTCGATGTCGACGCGTTGTGATGACGAATGCAAGGATGCTCACGTGGCAACGCGTTAGCCTGCTCGTTTCATTTTAATGATCGATCATCTCCTCTTCATCGAGTCATCCATCATCAACAAATAAACACCATCAAAATGGACAAACACTCACTCAACCCGCCTGAATGGACCGAACCGCGCCGCAAATCACGCGTTAACAAATGGAAGCTCTTCGGCGCCGGTATTCTCACCGTCGCGGCATTGCATTGGCTGGCGCCTCACTGCCCTCATCGCCACCAGCATCACAACCATCATGAGCGCACGACTTACCCGGGCGAGCACATTGAATGGAAGCCCTGCGGAGAGATTAGCAATCGCTCGGTAGAGTGCAGCAATATTGACGTGCCGATCGATCAGTTTCATCCTGATATGAGCAACAAAACCTTCAAGGTCCCCATTATTCGCATGCGGGGCAAAGATGGAAGCAAGAACATCCTCCTCAATCCCGGTGGTCCCGGCGGCAGCGGCTTTGAGTTTCTCCACAGACGTGGAGAACAATTGAGCACCATTGTCGGCGACGGTTTTCACCTTGTCTCGTTCGATCCCCGCGGCATTAACTCCTCGTCCCCGCGCGCGTCATGCTACCCCAGCAAAGAAGCGCGTCAGCAACTTGGATCAGTACATGATATCGATATCGTCAAGGATGGCGCTGAGATTTATGCCTGGACTCATAATTATGTGCGAGCCTGCGAAGATACAATGGGTGAGCACGGAAAGTACATCAACACTCCTCAGACAGCTGCCGATATGAACAGCATCCTTGATGTCCTTGGTCAGAAGGAGATGTATTACTGGGGTTTCAGCTATGGAACCCTTCTTGGCCAGACTTACGCGACTCTGTTCCCTGAGAGGTCTCACAGGGTCATCATCGATGGAGTTGTGAACCAATTCCTCTGGTACCAAGCTCGCTTCGATATGGAGGACCTCAATGACACAGAGAATGTCATGGATGGTCTTCTCAAGGAATGCATCAAGTCCGGCGACGCATGCCCTCTCTCATCCACGGCAGACTCTTGGGAAGGCCTCAAAGACAAGTTCCTCTCTTTCGTCGGAGAACTAAAGGAACAGCCGATGAATGTCTACGTCAACAACAGCGTCTACGGTCTTCTCGACTACCAGAAGATCTGGTATGGTGCACTGTTCCCGGTTCTATACAAGCCTCAGTTATGGGGCGCGTTTGCTGAGCGTATGGCGCAGCTCATGGGCGGTAACGCAACTGAGGCTTTGTTGGCTTATGGTCTGGATGATGGTGAAGACGGTGATGCGCTCTACACGGTTTCGATGAACGATGGTCTCTCGGGGCCCCTTCACTGGCCCCAGGACCTCGACTCCCTGTTGGATACTGTTATGCCAACATTTAACCGCAGCGTTTTCGCTCCAGATGATCTCGTTTACCTCTTCGCCAAGCAGCAATGGCGCATCCCCAAGACGCATAGCTACGTCCCACGTAACGGTGTTGAGACAGCACACCCTCTGCTCATTCTCACCACCACTTACGATCCCGTCTGCCCTCTCATCTCCGCCAGATCAGCAGAGGCTGCATTCAAAGACTCAAAGATCGTCGAGGTCAAGGGTTACGGCCATTGCTCGGTCGCAGTTCCATCGCTTTGCCTCGCCAAGCACGTTCGGGCCTTCCTCTACAATGGAACTATGCCTGACCATGATACTCAATGTGAGGTTGATGGTCCTTACTTCAAGCCCAACGGCACTGCTACCGTGATGAGCTTTGAGGATCCAGAGGACCAAGCCATTCATCTTGCACAGATGGCATTGGCGCGTGATCCCGAGTGGCCACGCCGCGTGTAAATCCATTTCGCTCATAAATTGTCAATGTTCAGTAGTTAATGCTGTAGTAGCTTTGTGGTCATATAGTCTGACTTGGCAAATCGAACTCTTCGACCAATTTCTGAATTACTATGACGTAGTGGATTTAATTTTTCTGTTGCCAATGTCTGTGCGTCCGCAATTGCAGTCGATCCAGGGTAAGTCTGCCTTAGAATTAAATTAATACTTTAGGAATGATTTTAAGACCTCTAATAATTAAAGATTATAATTATATAACTAAAAATTAAGTTAAATAAACTTATAAGAAATATTATTAAGTAACTTAAAAGTCTTATACTTTAAATATTTTAATATGCTTTAGTTCTTTATAACAAACTGATGTTTGGTTGTGTACTTCTTGTTAGAAACCTTGAGCGAATGATGAGGCTGGGATTCATTAGATGATATTAGAGTTCGACTTTTATAAATTGGTCGCGTGGCCCAATGGCAAGGCGTCTGACTACGAATCAGAAGATTCTGGGTTCGATCCCCAGCGTGATCATTCTTTGCTCTTCACTGTCAGAATCATAGTGCAGATTGACTTTTTGCCATTTTGCATACTAGATCGACCCAGTTAACATGCAATGTCCACGAATTTTCGTTCCTCACCAGACGGGCGCAATTGAGTCTTGGCAAGAGTTAAACTTACTTTGCTTTGCTTAATTCGGCATCTCGTGTTAGGTTTGACATAGGGATCGACAGATGAAACGTCACCACCTGCTTTAAAGTTTCTTATCACGCACCCTATTTTAGTCTGCGGCCCGTCTGCAACGTCAACTGCTAATCTGCAGTCGTTATCTGGCCAGCGTTCATGGAATCAAGGTTCAGGGGTGCAGTGACAACAGCCCCTGGGGGAAAACCTTATGTGTATGTCGCATACACGGGAGCTCTAATAACATGGTGGGTTTTACAAAGGCGGATGCAGATCATAGCCTTGGCCGAGAGATCCCGCTTAATTAGCAGATGTATGCAATGTTCAAAGCAATCAGCTACTCGCAGCACTGTGGCAAGGACATTCATCTCCCTAGACATTCTTTTCTATTGTTTTACACTTTTTTTTGGTTTGTTTACAAAACATTTTATCCTCCCCTTCTACCAATAGCCTCTCCCTCTCGCCATCTCACAGCCTTTCCCCGGCCAGTATAACAAAGTCCTAGACGTACTGAAAAACGCAGTTGCCGAAAGAGTTAACGTTCTGGTCAGGAGGGCAGCCAATGCAAGAGTTGGTCCAGACGTTGCCACTCTTGACACCATCGGTGCCAGATTGGCACTTATAAGTGCCGGTGCAAACCGTGCCCATGAAGCTTTTCGGGTCAGCGAAGGTTGCCTCGGCCCGGGGGCAGATGAGAATCCCATTCTTTAGGTCCTGGCGTGGAGTGAGGCCCGGTAAAGCGGTGGTAACGCCAAGGAGGGTGATAAAGATGGTGGAAGTGAGGATTTGCATGGTTAATCTGTTCTTAGTGTTAGAAGATGTAGGTAGGAGATATGCTTTTGTATGTCTTACTTTTGGTGAGAGTAAGTTGAAATAAAAGATTTAAAGAGTGTTCAAGTGTAGAGATGTTTGTGAGGGACTGTGGAGTGGTTCTGTTCTGTATGTTTGTTCTTAGAAAAAGAGTCAGTGCCATGTTCCCTTTATATATTAATTCTTGACCCTCTTCCCAGTAGTCAAATGCCGAACTACTATCCCGATGAATACTGGACATCTCATGCTTGCTTCGGAGAGTAGTGAATTAAGGGAACAGCAGATACGTATCTCTTACTCTCAAACCTTAGTGCCCTCAAAGCTTGGGTCAGCATATTTTCTAAGAGCATCCTAGTTCGAGAAAAAGTCTAAAGCCTTGTCTGAGGGAGAGATGGAGGGAGCATGACCTACTCCTCATGATATCACTGTACCTAGTATGTTTTTGATATTCTTGTGACAGGTTTCTTTCCACTATACACTACAAGTAGTTGGCCTTACACTTTCATTTAATTTGGTAAAGCTGCTATATTCCAGTTCCCTGCGTGTATCATAGAGTGGCCTGCTGCATGCAGATAGGAGAGAGGAATACATCCGGTCTGTCGCACTCAGTCATGGAACCCAGATTGACCGGTAGTGATCGACATTCTTTAGTGGGCTGCTCGTATATGTCCCCATGGATCGTCTTAGTATGCCCTCCACCGTAAATAACCTTATTTAACATTAAAGTTCACCACATGAAACGCTGGGATTCAGCATATCTCGCATGGACTCCCCCTTCCCTAATTCGTGGAGAATTCGTTAGGCTAGATAAACTTATTTCTGGAAACATCTCGTATAAGCCGAGGGCTAGTCCTCCTAGCAGCAGTGATATACAAAGTTGCGGTATATTCAACCTTTCGGCTTCGATCGGCCCTTTGTATCCCCTGAAGAATCCTTTCACGTTGCAACAATAATCCATATATCTAAGCTAATCCCTACAAGGTTCAGTTTGCTCCTTCCATTTTGAGACATAGGTTGCGTCACTCTATCAACCATGACTTCAAGTTTAGGACATCGACCTCTTCTATCCGTTCTAACAGCTGTTGCGATGCGACTGCCGAATGTTTTGCCGCTTGACGTTTTCTTCGAGAAGATTGACTAGAAGGTTTCTTGTTGATCATAAAGGGGTTTTACCTTCCTGATTGAGATACATGGCTCAAGATAAACTCAGCCTCGAAGTCGATCATCGTCTGACTTCTAACTGCCGACTGTTGGAATCACAGCACCTCCTGTGTGAGCTATCGTCATGGGCTTATGAATGCCGAAAGACTACGGAAGTTGCCCAAAAATGCCGAAGAATGATCGATCATTGAGCTAGACGACGAGATGGTTCAAACGTGAGATCCTGCTACCACTCGACGTCCAGCGGGGCCCGGCGAGTCTTGAAGAGACGCGTGAGTTGACGAGGGTGAACACTTGACGTGGCTGAAGTTTCGTGCGAGTCCGACCAAGATGAGTATAAGAAGGGATAGTCTACCCATAAACTGACCTTGGTCTCTCACCATTATCATCATCACTTACATCTTCTTCCAACAACTTCACTTAACCCAATCATCAAAATGCTTGTTACCAAGATCGTCTTCTGGGCTTTTGCCACTGCAACCGCCACTGCTCTCCTCACAGTCAAGGACGTAGCCACCAAGTTCGGTATCTCAGAAACCGACATCAAGGAGATACTATCTACGTCTGATGTATCCACCATCAATGTCGACAAATGGGCAGACTTCCTTGACGTCAGCCTCAAAGACATCAAGTCATGGCCTCTGTCTGACAAAGTCGCTGCTCTCGAGGACGTCAAGAAGAACCTCAAGATTTACATGGAATCTGGGGCCAAGGCTGAGAAGCGCCAAGACAACCGCCAGAAGCTACAGCAGGAGATTGACTCCAAGATTGCTCAGTATCGCTCTGAGCATGAGGCTGATCATCGTCGCCGTCTAGCTGGCTGCCCAAGTGTTCGCTGTGGTGTCTGCGGCGCTGGATTGACTGTGGCTTACGTTGCTGCCCTCACTGGCTGTGGAGCTGCTGCTGCTACTGCGGAAGCTATTTCTGCTGGTACTCTTACTCCTGCGGCCGTTGTTTCTCTCGGTGCTTGTGTCTCGGCGGCCCACGCTACATATGTCGGTGGCTGGACTTTCTGTCTCGGCATGAAGGATTAGAGGAGTGTTGAAAGAACAGGGTTAACTGAAGGCCAACTCAACAACGGATTTGAGAGTTGAGTCTCTATGTGACTGGAACTCAGCGGGGAAGGTTAAAGCCTTGTGCGTTGTTGTTGGGCATGACATATTCCTGCTGATGGGTGATGGTGAACGAAATGTCTGGATATTCGTTTGTTTGTTTTTCTCTACAGTCGCTACTATTAGTATGCTTGAGAGTGCATTATCTGCGTTATACAGTCTTTACCGTACTATCAATATAACTTCCGCGGTTGAACTTCAACTCATCTATTTGTCAGCTCCCAGAAAAGTAAAGCCATAGTCCCTACTCAGCGGTGCCAGTTTTGGAAGCCGGGGAAAACAATACTGGTCATAATGCCATTGCTTCTTATTAGATGGACGTCAGAACAAACCATAGCTCCAGTGTACTTACGCAGTCAGAGTAGCAGCACTCTAATCGACGGGACTTCTTTTAGATCCGGGAAGGGGAAACGTCATAGGAACTAACCTACCAGATCTTCAAATGTATAGGTCTAGCATGCTTACATAGCTAGATAGTAGGGTAGCAGCACTCTGCTTGGCGGGGCTACAATTGGACACCGAAAAGCATCTCGGAATACCGGCATCTCCAACAAGGATGATCCCCCACAAGTTCGGTTTAGGCCAAGCCATTTGGGGTCCGCTCGCCTGTAATTCCCCGCAAACCTGGAGTCTGGGGCAAACCTTTAAATAAATCCTGCCAAGCCCATTCTATTGCTGCCATATGCTTAATGCCAAGCTTGACGAGCCTTTACAGCCTTATCTTGATCAAACAGCTCAATATGGACTTCAAGGCTGAGCACGAGGAGATGGACCATCTCGACGAGAACATTGAACGCGATGCGCGCCTCACGAGGAGAGTCTTGTTCAAGACAGACACGCGGTAAGTTTATTGATTCGTCATCCGTCATATGGCGCGTCACCAACTGATCATTTTGACCAGAGTCCTTCCATCTCTAGCCCTATTGTTTCTATGCTCATTTCTCGACCGGACCAATGTCGGTAACGCGAAGATTATCGGCATGGAGAAAGACCTGGGCCTCACCAACTTGCAATACTCCCAGGGTCTGGCCGTCTTCTACGCCACCTACGTTTTCAGCGAGCTACCTAGTAACTTGGTCCTGAAGAAAATATCGCCGCGTATCTGGCTGCCCACTCTGACAGTGGTCTGGGGAATTATCACCATGTGTCTTGGCTTTGTGCGCAACTTCGCTAGCTTTGCAGCTGTACGAGCCCTGCTGGGTGTGGCAGAAGGCGGGCTACTGCCTGGAATGGTTCTTTATCTTTCGGGCATATACACACGCGGTGAGCTGGCGTTGCGAATTGGAATATTCTATACGGCCGCATCGCTCTCCGGAGCTTTTGGAGGTGAGTTTCTTGGACTAGTCAACCAAATCTGTTTATCTGACTGAAGAAAAAAGGCCTGCTTGCTCGTGGACTCGCTGCAATCGGTCCGCGAGGCGACCTCGAAGGTTGGCGATGGATCCTGATCATTGAAGGGCTAATGGTAAGTCTCTTTTATCTCCACGGCCAGAAATCTGGCTAAGATTTATCACAGACCGTCGCGGCTGGGTCAATCGTGTTCTTCACTCTGCCAAACAATCTCACGACAGCACGATATTTCACCCCAGAGGAGAGAGAATGGGCAGTGAAGCGTCTGGAACAAGATCGTGGTACAACGTGAGTTCTCTTATTCCATTATGATGACCTGCTGAGTTGACGATTCTCGATAGAATGGCATCAGAGCTGGACGAGAAATTTAGCTGGGGCGAAGTGCGTCGTGGAGTCTTCAACGTGCAAGTCTGGCTTACATCTACTGCTTACTTTGCTATACTATCTGGCCTTTACTCATTCGGTCTCTTCGTATGTATTATTGAATCCTTCTGATTTACGTCACTGAACGTTATAGCTTCCGACCATCGTCAACGATCTTCATATTGCGTCAAGCCCCAATCAGGCTCAGCTGTGGAGTGTGATTCCATACGCAGTTGCAACCCCAGTCACCGGTAAGAGAAATACATGTACTCTGCCATGGCTCTTTACTGACCTGAAAACCACTCTAGTTCTCGTCGCGTTCGTGTCTGATCGATCGAAAGTTCGCGGTCTTATCATACTCGTCGTTTTGCCTATTGCTATAATCGGCTACGCGGTGATCGCAAACGTGCAGGCAGCCAACACTCGGTTCGCAATGACGTGTTTGATGGCCCTGGGCATGTACGCCTCTGTCCCATGTATCCTGGTTTGGAACTCCAACAATTCAGCTGGTCACTACAAGAGAGCTACTACTTCTGCCCTGCAGCTGGCTGTCGCGAACTGCGGTGGCTTTGTCGCGAGTAAGTCTGCCCCTGCCTATGCCCGGTAAAAGTACGTCGTGATTTATCGACTCTAATCTCTGTCTGCCATAGGCTTCGTTTATCCTCAGAAAGATGGTCCTTTATATCACAGAGGACACAGAGTAATCTTAGGGTTGCTATGCTATGCGTGGGTAGCGTAAGTGTATCCTATACCTGGCTGGTACATGCACTAGCTTTTCGAGAACTGTCTAACAGAATGTTTTTGAAGTGTTTTACTCAATGTAATTTGGTGCGCGAAGGTCAATCGGGATAAGAAGAGTGGCAAGCACAACCAATATACTGGTTACGGAGATGATCGAGACCCAGAATTCAAACTGGTCATGTAGATAGATGTATCTACCAATGACGAGATATTTTCGAGATATACCAAGCCCAAGAACCTAGAGTGACTCTAAAAACAAAGTTTATGAATAACAAGATGCTTCTGATGAGTGAAGGTTGGCTACACGGTCATGGTATGGGAAAACTGGGTTGCTGGTCTCTGATACAGCCTACAGCGCAAAACTATTAATTTTACGCCAACCGAAAAGGTAGCCCTGAAATTGCGATTGTTTAAATTGTATTTGCAAACATGGTCCTCTGTTGGTACCACATCCTTATACCTTGGACTTATAACAATGGATCACCTGGGGCTGACAATACACACTCAAGCCTCGTCGACCCCACTCTCCGCCAACGCCACTCTCCTTATGGCCAGCCAGATGGGCTTGAGGTAAAGGCTTCTCAAAGCTGTTGATCCAGATCGTACCAGCTTCGATTCGATCTGCCAACTGTTGGGCATGATCGACGTCCTTGGACCAAACGGCTCCTCCAAGACCAGATAGCGTGTTGTTAGCTCGCTTTATAACTTCGTCTTCAGTCTTCCACTTCATCAGTGGAACAATGGGGCCTGTTGAGACAGTCAATCATAGCTTGAAGTGGGTCACCTTACAAGGAGACTTACCAAAGGCTTCATGTGTAACGACGAGGGCGTCGTCAGGAGGATTGTCGATAATCGCAGGCTTGATGACGAAGCTGTCTCCATTGTCATCAGGGTTTGAACCAAGCGCAAAGCAGTGCCCATTATCGATCGAATCTTGGAAGAAGCCCTTAACAATGTTATACTGCATCTCGTTCTGAATTGGACCCAGCATGATACCAGGCTCAAGGCTTGATGTTGGCGCTACCTTCCAATCCTTGACTGTGTTGACCATTGTCTCCAAGAACTCGTCGTAGATATCCTCATGGACAAAAACGCGTTTGCTAGCAACGCAAAGCTGACCTGAGTTCATGAAAGACCCAAGCGCCACCTGAGGTGCCACGATTTTGGGATCGACATCTGGGCAGACAATACTAGCGCTATTGCCTCCGAGCTCTAATGTGACGGGCTTTAGAAGATTTCCAGCGACCTGAGCAATCTTCTTTCCTGTCGCAGTTGAGCCGGTAAATGTGATCTTATCAACTCCGGGATGTTGACATAATGCAGGTCCCAGCTTGTCGTCGCCGTTGAGGGCTTGGAGAACACCGGCTGGGAAAACCCCTTGGAGTAGCTCGACGACCTTCAGGATGGAGTAAGGTGTGAAAGGCGAAGGCTTCACAATGATTGTGTTTCCAGTTATAAGGGCTGCGGCGACCTTGGCGACAGAGAGGACAAGGGGGTAATTCCAGGGACAGATAGCTGCGATGACACCGAGTGGCTTCTCTCGGATCGTTAATCGTAGTTCGTCGTCGTCTTGGATTACTTGCTCTTGAAGTGGCTCCTGATTTGCTGCACTTTATTAGGATGACTTTCCTCTTAGCTAAGACGTGACTTACCATTAAACTGTAAGAAGTTGATGGAATGCTCAACCTCTAGAGTGGCAAACTGAATCTGTGACAGTCAGATGCACCGAAATAGTTTCTGGAAAGGTTCCACTTACAGGCTTTCCTCCTTCTTTAGTGATCAACTGTGCAAGCGCGGGCTTATGATAGATCAAGACATCTCGGGCATCAAGTAGAGCGTTTTGTCGCTCCGACCACGACGTCTTAGACCACTGTGTGAAGGCGCTCTTGGCCGAAGACACTGCATTCTCGATGTCCTCGGATGATGCAATTGGAACATCCCAGAGCTTTTGTCTTGTCGATGGATCTGTTCCTTGTGTCGCCTTTCCGGTGACAGAAGTTCCATTCACAGTATTGACAAATGTAGTGAAGTCTTCCATCTTGACTCCTGGATGCTGATTGTCACAATGAGATATGGTGAATAGATGCGATGGTACTTTTGACTTACATATACCGAAGCCTGATCTAAATACCAAGACACCAGCATTGATTCCAAACTTGATCGAAGTACCGGATGCAAAGTCGGCAATTGGAGCGGGACTTCAAAATGCGGAGATCACTCTCGAAGAAGTCAAGCCGGAGGGGAAGATCTCTTCCCCAAGTTCCCCAACCGAGGCTACTAAGAGGATCCCACATGTACTAAGATTGTTTTAGCGAGGATCAGAGATAAGGATTACTGATATCAATTCTTAACAGTATGATAGGTGGAATATATTGCGTACATGAGCTCTGTTCTTGAGCAACCTTAATTACTGGTGTGCATTTTCTTTACGAACAAGCAACTACCGTCGCTGTGAGATTAAGATGTAGTCCTTGTGAAAGCAGACGCTCATCTCCGTTCCCTAATTGAGGAAGCCTCTGTCCTGAAGTTGATAGTGCGTTATGCTAGCAGTTAGTGATTTATAAACACTCCGGGTGGGATGGTTTAGAGTTTAGAGTCAATCGGCGGGATTGCGGGGATGGTATTTTGCGGGGTATCCAGTGGTGTACGTACCGGAAAGGAGCCTTGACACGCTATCTCAGCATGAAGGTTAAGGGATCAGTTACTCAAGATCTATATAGTCTCAGCTCTTTATCGTTATAGACCAGACAATCTCATGGCCAAGCCTCAATACGAGTTTAGTTGTACTTCGAGAGAAACTAGGCCCTTGCTGCATCTTCCTGAGATGCAAGTCAGCATTTCCCCAGAGATTACTTGGCAAGGCTGGCTACAGCCTGATTTTTACCATTGTCTCTGAGTGGTGAAAGATAAGCCACAAACCTGGAAAGGCCGCAGAATGACTGCGTAAGCATGAGATTGTCCCGCAGCATCGTACTTCAGGCATCCCAAATCCTCACTTGACAGGTGTCTTGATCGTTGAATCTCGTTGCCGTTGGTCCCACATACAAAGGCTATTGCGAGAGTCTTTGTATCAGTCTGCACACGGCCTAAGTAAGCAGGATATACATCTCCATGTCACAGCAGGGCGAGAATAGGTCATTTATGGATGATCTGGATTCCTTCATCGACATGGCCCGGGAGGTTGTCGAGGTAGCACCAGCAGATGATCCCGACCGCATCATCTGGCTTCACGAGTTGGGGAGTACTCTACGTCGTCGCTTCACCGTGACTGGGGTACTCGCTGATCTTGAGGATGCAATAATGGTTGGGCAAGAAGCCATTGACACTGCTCCAAATGATTACATTCATCGAGGCGCTCTTCTGGACAGCCTTGGTGTTCACCTGGCGATTCGATTTGCCAAAACTGGATCACTACCTGATCTCGAACGAGCTATTCAAGTCACGCGGCAAGCGATTGATGTGGCAGCAGACTCAGGTGATGGTAGAGCCTTCCGGCTGACGCACTTGGCAAATCACCTTGGAGAGCGTTACGAGCGAACAGGGTCTTCAATAGATCTTGAAGAGGCGATAGAAGTGGCCCAGTCAGCAGTAGACTTGACTCCGCTCGATAGCTCCAAGAGACCAGGGCGACTTAATACTCTTGCGAACCAGCTACACGAACGATATGGAAGAACTGGGATTCTTGAAGAGCTCAACAGGGTTATTGACATCTGTCGTGATATTACCAAAGATACTGCAGAGGGCTCTCCTGACCAAGCTCTCTTCAAGTCCAACCTTGCCGATCATATTGGAGATCGCTATCTCAGGACAGGAAACACGAATGACCTTGATGATGCAATTCAACTCGCACAAGAGGCATTGAACACCCTGCCACAAGGCCATGCAGATATTCCTAGCCTTTCGAATAACCTCTCTATCTGGCTCGTTAAACGGTACATACGCAATCGAGAACCAGCCGATGTTAGGGAAGCTATCAAAATGGGACACCAATCTATTGCCATCGCTCAACCAGGAAACCCCAGCCTAGCTCAGTACATGAACAACCTTGCAGACTGTTACTGGAATCGCCACACCTTGACTAACTGCATGGATGACTTTGACGCTGCCGTGAATCTCTATCAGTCTGCTCTGGGCCACTCCAACTCCAACATCCATACAAGAATCGCAGCCGGGAAATTTCTCTTTGAGACATTTGCTTACGCTTCTCAATGGCAGCATGCTCTTGATGCCTCCCAAAAAGCCTTCAGCTTACTGCCACAACTCACGCCGAGGTCGCTTGGATTCGTCGATAAGCAGCGTATGCTCGGTCGAATAGTAGACCTTGCTTGCGATTCCGCAGCCGTGGCCCTTCATGCCGGCAAGACTCCTTTCTTTGCGCTAAGCGTACTGGAGAAAGGTCGCGGGGTGCTCGCCTCAGCAATTGAACAGATTCGTGTAGATGTTCTGGACCTGGAACAGAGCCATGCCGATCTAGCAAGACGATTCCTGGAACTGAGCCAGATGCTAGATGCGCCTATTCAAGGTGGCGATTCGGCCTCAGCTCAGGCCATCGCAAACCGCCGAGGCGAGGCAAGTGTCGAATTAGACGGCCTTATCTCTGAGATTCGGAAATGTCCGGGGTTCAGTGACTTTCTGGAATCGTCAAGCGAAGATGACGTTCGATCTGCAGCCAGTTTAGGACCTATCGTGGTTGTGAACCTTAGCAAGTTCCGATGTGACGCTATTCTTGTCGAACAGCACCAAATTAGATCATTATCATTACCCAATTTGACTAATGACAAGATGAAGGAGAAAGAGAGCCAAATCTCGTTGACGAGTCCTTCCATGCTGGAATGGCTTTGGGATGTAGCCGCCAACCCTATTCTCCAGGCACTTGGTATTGAGGGTTCCCCACCAGACGATGACTGGCCTCATATCTGGTGGATTCCAACTGGTAGACTGAGCAGGCTCCCATTCCACGCCTTTGGACATCATTATCTGGGGTCTACCAAAACAGTGCTGGATAGAGTCATCTCATCGTACAGCTCATCCATCGAAGCTCTTATCAACGGCCGAAAGCTTCGCTCAGATTCAGCTCAAGATAAAGCTGTTTTAGTAGCGATGGAAGATACTACTGCTCAGATTAAGCTTCCATTCGTCAAAGAAGAGGTCTCAGCTATAGTAAAACTCTGCAAGTCAATGAACCTCGAGTCTCGCGTTCCCGAGCAACACAAGCAGGTTGTCTTGGAAGAGCTTCAAAACTGCAAAGTCTTCCATTTTGCTGGCCATGGAAAGACGGAGGTCAACCCTTCTCAAAGCGGATTGCTCCTGACCGATGGCATATTGACAGTGTCTGAACTTATGGATATAAATCTTCGGAAACATGCTCCGTTCTTAGCCTATCTTTCTGCTTGTGGGACAGGTCAGATTGGAGGTGATGCTTTCTTCGATGAGAGCATCCACCTGATCAGCGCATGTCAGCTCGCGGGATTTCGGCATGTAGTCGGTACACTCTGGGAAGTGAGCGATAAGTCATGTGTTGAAATATCACAGACTGTGTACGAGTCGATAAGAGATGAAGGGTTCTCGGACAGATCTGTTTGCCAGGGTCTGCACAAAGCTATGAGGCAGCTCCGAGACAAGTGGTTAAGTACACTAGAGCAGCGCCTGGACGGGCTAGCCGGCGGCGAGAGAGAAGAGATATGGTCAAGAGATATTCTGTCTTGTGACGAGGGGGATGAAAAGATGGAGAAACTTGTCTGGGTCCCTTTTGTCCATTTTGGCGGATAAGGCACAGTCACGGGGAGACACGGTGTGAGTATGAATGGTTTCTTAAATATCCTGTTGACTACCATGATATTATCGCCATATGAAGATTAGCCTCACTTTGTCTTCTTGCTTATATTTCGGTAACTCCAGGTTAAGCTAGGAGTGGATTACTAGCCGACCCGGTGAACGTACGCCTCACCAGGCTTTATATATTCGAGTAGCTCGATGGCTGTGTTCATTAGCCCCTCATAGTTCCTCACTGATTGGCCCTATCCTAAATGCTGTAACATATCAAAGCACTCTCTATATGTAACTAAGATGCCGGTTGTGTCGCTGTTGTGCTTTCACTACGGGTATGAGGCTCAAGAGGAAATGTCTGTAACTCAGGCGTCACGCCACCGTAGACTCGCTCCCATCTCGAGGCGAGTGCGGTAGGCGTCTCCCATGCATATTCTGGATCACGAATCCATATTCGGAGCAGATGTCTCCTGAACGTGGTGTTTCCATCAGTTCCTGATCTCAAATTCGCAACTTACAAGACAGGGGAAAGTTACTCACTGCTTATCCTTGGTATCGGTGAAGCCATCACGGGCATGGAAAATGGCCACATTGTTTACATACTGCATATCTCCCTTCTCAAAATTAGTAGATACACTGAATCGCTCACCCAGAAAGTGCAGGGTATCGAGAGCTTCGGCCTGGGCCTCGGTGATAGGCGGTAGATGTTTGCCACGGGGTATCTCTCCGAAGCCAACATAGTAGCGGCGTCCGTACTGAAGAAGAATTCTATCAGGGGTCTTCCCGTCGGCACTGGCAGGCACATGATGGATTAGTGGGCGGCTCATGAACTTGTCGGTATCGTTGACCGTTTTTGTGAAGCTGTATAGCCGAAGGTAATTAGTAACGGAGTCCCTCCTCATGGAATAGCGCATCGGGACATTAGACATACAGCTCTGCATCCCAGCGTCCACTCAAAGTGTGAATGAGATCTGGCCGCGTGGCAGCGATGTGGTTATACACACGCCATGTGCTAGCTAAGCGACTAGCGCCTCCCTCAGCGGCCGTGGATAGAGCAAAAAGAGAAACGATATCTCCAGAGTCGGTATGGAAGACCTGTTTGTCGGCAGTGTAGGCAGGCGTTCCAATCTTGATCTTGGTCTTGTCCCTAGACTCGCCGAGACCGGATCGAACGTCCTTGATATGTCCAATAACAACATCAGCGCGCTCACCCTGGAAGTAAGCATCCTGGCGGCCTCGTATGGAGCCTATGTGGGAGGAGACTCCAGCGTATATGATGATGTTCTCTTCACGGGTATAGCGATCAACGTCCAAGCCTCTAATGACAAAGAAGCCATGGCCGAAGTGTAGTTCGCGAGATAGACGGCGCAGCTCGCCATGTAGCGTGGGTAGGGGAAAGGTCTCTTGTGTGATATAGCCCTTGGAAATATTGAGGGCTAGTTCTCGACATCATGTCAGTCATAGTACACCAAGTCAGATAGTAGAGAACACCGACATTTAAAGTGTGCAAGTGCCTTGTCAATCTCCTCTAGTTGAGCAGCTGATAGAACGTACGTCCAGTCATACTTCTGGGCAAGAGTCTCTCCGTCCCAAACGAGGTCTCCCTTGAGCTCCTTAGGGAAACCTTCGGGGAGGGATTTAGTAAGATCCTCTGTCTGGGTCCGGCGGGCTACACGCGCTTGGTATTTGTCCCAATCTGGGTGGTAGGAGATATCCGGCTGACCAGGTGGGGGTAAAGCAGCAGGCGTAATACCAAAGGTTGGGGCGGACGCCGGGGGGAGGGCAGAGATAGTAGCTGTTGCGGCCATGGTAGCTTGTATGATAACGCCTGAATGAGGTTTTGTTTCAATGATAATTAAAATGGTCTACTCGCTTGGTTATAGACTGTTTACTATACTCCTGGTTTTATAAGAGCTGGGTGTATTCCCGGTGGCGGGTCGGCGAAACGCCGACCAAAACGAGGGGTCTGTAATCACGCCATTCAGCAGACAATGGTGCGGCATCACCAACAAATTACCGAAGAAGGAAATAAATACGGAATACAGGAAGTCAGTATGTCCCTTGCTTACATAAAATAATTATTTCGGTGATTAACTGATAGCAGCAGCTATCATGATTGACGTTTACTAAAAGACGGCGTCGATCCTAGAGGTTTACCCCTCAAACTCCATCACGACTATGCCAGGTGTAAGCACGCCATGAATTAGATCATCACTTATTGGACAAGCTCTTCCCGCGGGAGATATTACGACGTAATAAATAAAAGAAGGCTATAATGTTTCTCCGATACGCCCACGGGAGTGCAAGCAGCCCAGTCAATTATTGTATCACAGATGGCGCAACTCCGCGAACTTCGCACGTATGCGTCGCTCCTCGAGTTTCACACCCAATTACCAATGGCGTAACTTTAAACTTAACCTTAACGGGGATAAAACGGTTAATTTAGACAGTCTTTTAGTCAAAAGTCTTCACTTCCAACCTTGGCCGTGATGTGATTCAACGATCATGCTGGAGCCACAAAGGACGAGTTCTTGGCGACCAGGGAGAATCTGGACGATAAAATGTTCACGTCCCGCGTTCAGCCCAGTCAGATTTCTCACATTACACACATTTACACTTTGAAAGCCTAGCATGGGACTGCCTTTCAGTCCAAAGTTGCAGGCTACTAGCCAGGCTGTTCCAGAGCTCTCACAGTCGGACTCCGAGGCTTCTATCATTCGCGACGGCGATCTCGCCTACGTGCGTCAAACAGCTGGAAATGGCGCTTCAGGGTATCAGGAGGCTGTCGGTGCTCCCGTCGAAACACGATCACCGTTAGGATACCACGTCAACTGGTTGACCATAATCTTCCTGAACCTCAACCACATGGTCGGCACCGGCATCTTCTCCACGCCAGCTACTATCCTACGCCTTACGGGCTCAGTCGGTCTGGCTCTCGTCTACTGGGTCATAGGATTCATCTTGGCTGTCGCCGGACTCGCTGTCCACATGGAGTTCACCAGTTACTTTCCTAACCGCAGCGGATCTGAGGTTGTATGGCTTGAGCAGGGCTTCCCCCGGCCCAAGCACCTTTTCCCTGTCGCCTTCGCTGTTCAATCTGTGCTACTGTCGTTCAGTAGCAGCAACGCGATTGTCCTCTCCAACTACCTCTGGCGTATTGTTGGTCGTGATCCGGGTCCCTGGGAACTCAAGGGCGTTGCTATTGCAGCTTACACGCTAGCTGTCATTACTGTCATCGCCCATAACAAGTACTCACTCTGGGCGATAAACGTCATTGGAGCCTTGAAGCTGCTTTTGCTCCTCTTCATCTCTATCTCGGGCCTCGTCATCCTTGGAGGTCATTTCGGCAGGATTGAGAACCCGGGCATCAACTTTCGACATGGCTTTCAAGGCACCACATCGAGCGGTTACAGTCTGTCTCAGGCCATGGTCAACATCACATTTGCCTTCTCAGGTTGGCAAAACGCTTTCAGTATGGCGAATGAGATCAAGAATCCCATACCCACCCTGAAAAAGAATGCCACCGCTTCCCTGCTCATTGTCTTCTCTCTATACTTCCTCTGCAACGTCGCCTACTTTGCCGCAGTCCCCAAGGACATCTTTCTAGAGTCGAAAGAGCTGGCCGCTGCCGTTTTCTTCCGTACGGCCTTTGGGTCATCCGCTGAATCTGCCCTGAACTTTTGTGTCCTCCTGAGCTCCTTCGGTAATCTTCTCGCTGTCCTTATCAGTCAGTCCCGTCAAATTCGCGAGATTGCGCGTCAAGGCGTCCTTCCGTGGACAGAATTCTGGGTCTCAACTAAACCTTTTGGCACTCCCATCGGCCCATATCTCCTCAAATGGGGCTTCACCTTTCTTATGATTGTCGCTCCCCCAGCAGGTGACGCCTTTCAGTTCGTTGTCTCTCTCAAGACGTACCCAGACGCTATCTTCCACGCTGCCATGGGCGTTGGTCTTCTACTGATCCGTCGCCGCCGTTCTCGATCGGGTACTCCCAGATCCGACTTCCGAGCATGGTGGGCTCTTGTTATACTGTACCTCTTGGCCCAGGTATTTCTGCTCGCCATGCCCTGGATTCCACCAGAGGGTGGCATTTATGCTGGAACAGTTAGCTTGTAAGTACTGCCTTCAGATCCAATCAGATAAGATACTGACAACAATTCGCAGCCTATGGTGTACCTACATGATTGTTGGAATCGGAATCATGGCCGTCTGCGGTATTTACTACTACCTTTGGATGAAGGTCCTCCCCCGCTGGGGTAACTACAGCATTCGATCCCAAGTAATTTCTGTCGACGACAATGGCGCGAATACGCATCGCCTTTTGCGGGTACCCAATTCTGAGGTGGCTCAGTGGGATGCTAACCATGACGATCTTGGCCGCGATTTACCACCTCAGCAGGTGATTAGTAGCAACAATAGTAGCTCGGAGAAGTAGGTAAAATGATTATTAGAATGCCAAACACATAAACCAACTTTTTACCAAGGCCACTGTTTCCCGATATCCCATTCTCTGTAAGGAGCCTTCAGAAGTAAAACTGATCTCCCGAACTAGAATTCTACAACAGCTATAAGGAACGGATATGAACACTATATCGATTCTCTTATTGACTTTAGTGTATAAATAATTCGATATGCATATATGTTCTCTGTGAGATCTTATAACCCGTATCATGCCCTATCGGGACATCACAAGCGCTATTATACATGGCTCCTTTATAACGACAAAAAATCGAAATTTGGCCTACATGACCTCGATCCTCATCCCTTTTCATCCTACTGTTTGGTCGCATGAAGATATGTAGCAACCTCTGGAGAGAGGATCCCGTCTGCGACCAGTTGATCGGCAGACTCCACAACCCATGTCTGGCAGTTTCTCTGCACGACTCTCTTCTGGGGAGCGCCCTAGTATAGATATTAGTGACCAGGTGACTAGAGGTATGATACTACAGATTTAACTTGACTTACATTCTGACTAGTCGCATCGAGTGATTTTTCCGGTACCTTGATCTTGCATAGACTTTCCTCGAAACCACAGACAGGCCGGTCGTCGTTCTTGTAGTTTCCATTGTGAAGCATGGCCCCTTCATCCAGAAATCTCCCGTCAATCCACTGTAGCGGTGTCCTGGACGTAGGCACGGTGGAAGTGGATGCGAAATCATAGCTCCGCTTAATCTGCAGCTGAAATCCGTTTCTAACATCTCCAGTAGCGTGAATCATCACCCCGGCGGATGGGTTGTAGCTCGATCGCACAAAATATGCCCAGTTATCCTCAAAAGTGGCACCTTTGTAAACGACCAGCTCAAGTAGAAGGGCCCCGGGAGGACCCTGGGCGGCAACAACCGGTGGAGATGGACGTGACTGGCGGGTAGTGGTGCCGAAGGAAGGCGCCGAAGGAGGAAGAGGAAGAGGCATGTCTAACCATCAATAACGTAGATTTTAGAAGAGCGATAAGTAATGAATAAGTGATGAAGGGATAATTCAATGCGTATTGCAGAAGAATGTGTCGTGAATGCCATTACTTTTATCACCACAACTGATAGATGTAATATGCTTGTAAATCCTGCACAGAACTAGAAAACACGGATCAAGTCGATTTCTAATTTTACTACGCGCTTTGAAAGAACCAGCATCATGAGATTTGAGATCCGGTTATTCCTTGATTCGGATGTTAATTGGGTTGTTGGTTCTGTCTTTTGGGAACATGACACAGACGGATCATTTTGCCGCCTGTTGCTACTCAAACTGTGATACATGTAATCCTGAGAAAGACCTTGAATTCAGGACCTTGGGAACTAAAAGTTACTTGTCAGATGGAGCTATGTTCGTATGAACAGCATCTTAACTCTATAATTCCTGTTTCCATTATTTCTAGAGTTCAGAACTGCTCGTCACCTCGAAAGTTCCTCATTATTGGCATCGAAGTCAGTGCAATTACCACCAACACTTTCTAGTCAGTCTTGTTCTTCTTTATGAAATGGCAGGCCTTGATTAACTCGAGACGAGCCATTCCCTGCCAATGCCACGTTATGTTGGTAGTCTGAGTTCGTTGATGGATAATGATGACTAAGGCCCATGGGAGCCCTGCTATTTTCTATGTACAGGCCAACCAGAGATGAAAACTAAGCGCGCGCCATCATGATCTCACAAATTCACCTTCTTTGTTCATCACGGCCAAGGATCCTGAAGTTCGCATCACATGTCACCACCGTAAACTGAAACATAGGTTCTTTGCGAGAACAAACTCATGGCGGGAAGCGACAGCCCGGAGCCAAGCGCCGGCTCTGAAATCTGGCCGCCTTTCAAAGTCTTTCCAGAGTCCACTTTCTTCCAAGAGAGCCGGGCCTCTGCACTGCCTTCTCCGGCCAAAATCAGGGCCCTGAATGAGGTGACTGGGCACTATCGCGCCAAATCCTTCAGCCGCCCGCCACCTGTCATCATACCATCTCTGGGCCTAGCGGTTAAGTATGGGACCGACGTGACAGCTACCGAGGCCGAGACCTAAGCAATGTTGCATGAGCGGTTACGAGACCAAGTTCCCATACCAGAAGTCTTTGCGTGGACTGAGGATGAAGGGCAAAGGTTCATTTACATGGCTCTCATTGAGGGAGAAACTCTGCAAGCACGGTTCGGAAGAATGGATGAGGGTGAACGGCAAGTTGTGTGCAACCAGCTGAAAGACGTGGTGAACGTGTGGAGAGCCTTGTCCCAGGATGAAACAGACATTTATATCGGCATGTGACCAGATCACTGTATTGATATTCAATTTGATCTAAAATTTTAATTTTTACAGGAAGCGTAAGGAAGGAACCCCTGAATGATATCTTTGTTGCTGGTCAGCCTGGGCGTTCCGGCCCATTCGTTGGCACAAATGCAGTGCGGCAGTTTCATGACGCTTGCGGTATCGACATCGATGAAGATACTCCCATATCCTTCACGCACAATGACTTTTGTCCGCCTAATATCATCCTATCTCATGGCCCCAATCCAAAGGTTGTCGGTATTATCGACTGGGGTCAGTCGGGCTGGTTTCCATCATATTGGGAGTATTGTAAGGCACGACGTGTAGGCGTTGTTGATCAAGAGTTTACATCTGAACATTGTGAGGAGTGGCAGACTCAATATCTGCCTCAAATCCTTGATCCGGTGGATGACGAAACGTTTTACCATCCGTGGCTGTACTTTATGTTGAGTAACATATAAGCATGGCTATCCATAAAACCTTGATGGGGTATCATTTATAAGCTAAGAAGTTAAAGGAAGCAAATAGTGAATTTGTCAAATTTCTGGAACAGTGAATCCGCGTAGGGTCATCAAGACTATTACTATTGTGGCTTAACTGTTGAACAACCAGTTGCGGTTGTCCACCAATCAGTCCATGGGAATATTGTTCAGCTTCACAGCCAACAAGACAATCATCACGATAAGGTATAATAATATAAGTGGGCATCAAAATGTTTATATCCAGCCTTCATTGTGCCCTGTTAGCATCCTGTAACAAGGCCTATTGAAGAGTGATACCATTCACTGCCATTCAGGCCCACTTGACACGGGCAGCGAATTTCCAGCGACTAAGCAGCCAACAGACCAAGCGCCGCTATATTTTTAGAACTGCCTTTCTCCGTGATGCCCCTCGGTCATCCTTCACAACCTGCACCATTTGAGGTTCATCTCAGGATCAATGCTTTTCTCTGCAAAACTCTGTTTGCACGACTAGGAACCAGATTAAAAAATGCCTCTACCAGCCCCACCTCCTCCACCGTCTTTCCGGGCCTCGGCGACTGACGCTCTCCCCACTCATCCAGCGCCAGTCGTTTCTGAGAAGGGTCCCAAAGGGGGCCTGTTGCTTGCGTTGATCAAACACAATGGAGCGCCATTTAACGACCACTGGGCTTATTTCGTTCAGTCAACGTCAGATTCTCGAGTTGGTATCGTCTATGAAGCTGTTGGTGATGTACGCAGCGGATTCCAATTTCAAGTCCGGAGGAACCATGACCTGACTTCTGATCCACCTTTATCACAAATCCCGCTTCAGTGGATTGAGGCGAAGTTTGTCAACGAAGTGTCGATGCTTCGTGGCCAAGGGTCCATGCCGGTGTGCATCTTGGAGGAAAGTTTACGCAAGATCAAAGTACCCGAGAAGACTCTAAATAACACGCGTCAAAGTGTACGTATTGAACACCAGGTTGGCTATCAGAAGGCCTTGAGTGAGAAGTAATTCACTAAAATATTTACTGCTGGTAGGAAGCCCCTAAGAAAAGAATCGCACAAAGGAACTGTCAGACATGGATCGTTGAGTCGGCGGATCAACTGGTCGCGGATGGCATTCTCTCTTCAGATGTCGCTGCATATCTCCATGCAACGAAACAAGTCTAAACAGTTGTAAGGTGCTGCATTTAACTAGCTCAAGCTTATCGAATTCATCATCAACAAGTCAAACTGGGTACGTGGATAACAGCTGATATTGGTCAGGGAGGATTTACATTTCAGGAGGGCTTTAAGTCTAGACAAATGCGTTTATCATTTTATTCCAAGTCGTCGTCATCACCCATCACATCTGCTAGTGGCTGACGTGTGAAGTTGTTGGAATGGTTCCGTAATGTTCCTTTCTATCATCTGAATTCGACATGTCGTCAGTTATCTGTCATCTAACTGGTGGGAAAGATACATGAGGGCCCTGTTTGTAGGAAATACCGAAGGAGTCCGTTCCACTTGTCCGACGGAGTTGAGAAGGATGATGACAGTTAGCGCGCGCCAGGTCTGACCACCAGCAAGTGAATTAAGAGAGGAGAAGCCAGTTGCTCTCGCCTATGGCTCAGTATTTTGTCAATGCCTAAGAGTATTTGCCTAAATAGACGCGCACGTGGGTCGAAATTACATTCTTCATATATACAGGCGATAGACCGACGAACACGATGCAAGTTCAAGACTTTAATCCTAGTATTACGAGTTAGCATCATGTCTACACATTACAAACATACACTATTCCTTTGGATCGAGGGCTACTTTCCAAAGCGCATTGCCTATTATCTTCTCTCTAAGGGTATCTGCTCTTCTGTGGAGCAGCTATATGATGGAAATACCAACGAGAACAATCTGAACATCGTGCCCATTACTTTTACCGGTGATGGATTTGTTTCTGAAGACCCTGAAGAGCCCTTGCCACCTGGTACCAAAGTGCCCGCACTTCGCCTTGATGATATTCAAAGCGGCAGATCAATCTGGATCCACGAGACGTGGAGCATCATTAACTATCTGGAAGAAGTGTTCGACGATAACAGCTACCGACAAATGTGGGCTACGAATCCCATCGACAGAGCCCTCACCCAAGACATCCTCAGTTACATCGCCCTCGCCACAGACGCCGGGCGAATCTGGCTCGTCAACTGCGCTCCGTACATGGCCGCCTTCTGGAACATCCCCGATTCTGAGCTTAGTCTCCCTGCCGGGCGACGCGCCCGACGTGATTTCGAAGGGCACTTCGAAACGCTGCAGAATGTGGCTGCTGACAATCTCACCAAAACGGGCTGGCTTACGCCTGCGGCTGACGGAGGTCCGGGCATGGCTGACGTGGTGCTCGCTGCGACAGTGAGACATACGGAGTTGAGCTGGAGTGAGTTTATTCTGGAGGATGAGGAGCTTGGTAGGTTGAGGAGGTGGTATGAGAGGTTCAAGACGGTCGGGTTCTGGTATGAGCTGGAGGAAACAGGGCGATTTCCTGAGAATGCGAAACGTGGTGAGGGCTCTGTTCAGAAGTAGCTGATGAAATTGAATGACAATTTGCACTTACTTGATCTGACTCAATGCAACTCTGTACGTTAGCTCATCTTATGATGTGAGCATGCTTTCCCAGGCGAAACGCTGTCACAGCTAGACGCTTTTGCATCCGAGAGAGTCTCAGCACGCACTGAACGTATCACGATACGGCATTTTTCCATGGCATGCGCTCTCTTTGATTGAATCCTGGGCCCGAACCTTGGGCCCGAACGAGGATGCTAGGTTATAGGGCCCACTGGCGTATCAAATGTCGAGGCTTTTTCGGCAGTTGAAGGGGGAGTCCACCACCAATGCAACGGCCTGTGACTGGCGCGATCCGTAGCTTCCGGCTTCTGAAGAAACGCGCTAGCTAGCTCTTCGGCTGTAGGTAGCGGCCGTGGTTATGTATTTCAAGGCCTGCCTCCCTTGGGACCCCTCTCGAAGCTTGGTACTTCTCAGCTCTCATCAATTGCACCTCAACATCACGCGCAGTAACATCACGCACAGCAACATCAGACGCAATGGCGAGAACGACGCTAACTCACATTCCCCTCGCGTACCGCGTCCTCTTCCTCTGGTTTGAGCCGTTTGCCGCGTTCGCAGGCTCTTTCATAATCTGGTTCTCCCCCGAAATGTTCCTCAACACAATGAGCCCGACCGCCAAATTCGCACCCGACAATCGCGTCATCTACAATCAGGTCGCGGCGACATACACGCTATTTGCCTACAACGAAGCGATTCTTCTGCGCGCCACTAACGATCTTCGTGTTTGGAGGACTGTGCTGATTGGGATTCTGATCTGTGATGCGCTGCATCTGTACGCGAGCTGGCTTGCGATTCCAGACGTGTTCTGGAACCCGGCGGCGTGGAGATGGGAGGATTGGGCCAATCTGGGGAGTTTGTGGGGACAGGGCGCTGTGAGGATCGCGTTTCTGATGGGGGTTGGTTTACAGGGGAATACTCGTGTCAAGGCCGATTGAGGGTGAGAGACAGAAGCGATAAGGTTCAATGGGGTGTCGAGAAATGATGGGCCCAACAGTGTCAATGCGAACAACCTGAGACAGCGCGAGGTTATCGCTTCGAACTGATGCATGAATTCATTCCTAGCATTCAAATCCGCCATAGCAATTGCTGTGTCAAGTAATTGAATGTTCAATTATCCCATCTCCACTATGACAATATTGCAGTTCTCTGTTCCATTGACCTAACTAAGTGCTAGCCTCACTCAATCCCGATTCCTTGTTATTGTCAATTGCTCCTTTGACAGGTTCTCTCCCAGTACTAGCTTCAGGTGATTTGTCGACGTCATCTGGCTTGCCAATACTTGTGATGCATTGATTCGCTTGTCGCAGTACGGGCTCGGCATTAAGCTCTAAAGCAGAGTCTTTTTTTGGTTGAAAGGCTTTAATACTGGGACTTGAAGCATGGCCCGTCTGATAACTTGTTAGCTTGAGTCTCTTCTTATACCCTTCAATGCTCCTTTAAGCTGATTCTTCGCTCATAACTTACACCTTCTCCAAAATTCCATCCAAATTTGATTGCCGCTCCCTCATAGTTCTTTGTTCTTGAAGTCAATTGGAAAGGCTCTCTCTGCTGGGGGCTGCTTTTCTGGTAATGCGTCAGCTTCAATCTCCTTTTCTAATTTGATTTCGCCTTTCATTCTGTGGAGCAAGGATCCCCTTGATACCCATTCTCTATCCTTTAAATAAGTCTATTCTCCGCCCATAACTTACTTTTCCGGTAGGTTTCTCATCAAAGTTGCAAGTTGGTGCCTTTCCCGTCTTTGTGACATTTGCCAATGAAAATGGCTCACTCTTCTTCTCCTGTGAAGGTAAGTTAAGAGGAGATTTGTTCAGCTCCAGATATTCATCAATGCTGGCTACTCGGTTCGGCGAAAACATGCTTTGCCTAAACTTGTCCAAGAGCGGAATCCGAATTTCTGACTGGCCTTGAAGGAGTGCATCCCAATCTGCCGAAGAACCGAGCAATTTGGCTGGACTGCCAAAGTGTTCCACGATAAAGTTCATATAGAACTTTCTCAACTTTGAGCCAGGCGAAGTTTTACACCATATGTCCTGGACGTCCTCGCAGGTTACAGGACGTCCAAACATTGATCTTGTGTGCTGTTCGTAAAGACGACGCATTGAGTAGTTTCGGAATTCGATGGATTGAAGCTTTTCGCCAAGAGCCCAACACTTCGCATCAGTATTAGAAATCGATATCGATGAGGAAGACGGATAGCTTCCATAGTACATCCACTCCACAAAAAGGCCAAATATATCAGGTTCATAGTACTGAAGCCTAATTCGCTTGTTGGACTCCTGAAGGTTCGAGCCGCAGATTTCTTTGAGGTAAGGCGAGTATTGTGAGACTAGATTTATGGGAAGACACCATGTTTTGAATGATTTTGTTTCATCCCAGCTCGGCGATGGTGTGTCTGTTCCGACTTGAATTTCCACTCCACTACCTTGGAGTCTGCTTGAATTAGTCACATTTAGGTCAATGTAATAGTAGACATACATACAGTTGCAATTTGCCTCTGTCAGCCAATGTTTTTATAATGGCAATGTGCGGGTCATTGGGACCCTTGCCGTGCTTATAGTCCTCGAGCCTATGTTCTTCGAGGCTGAAATTTCTATAATCCGGATGATAATTAAACGTTTTATATTCACACAGTTCATTGTGTATGCGCTCTTGTAGGAGGTCGGTAGGTGCTGGCCTGTCCCATGTGCCAAGTTTCGCGGTATTAGCGCCTTTTGTTGTCCATTAGTATACGCCATCGAAATGGATAGATCGTTTAGTGAGTTCGTACTCTTCTGGTTAGGAACAGAGTTAGAGGAAAAACTATTCATTGTCAATGATCACTAGCGAGAAGAGGGATTAATTGCTGCAAGGAGAGGCTCACCTCATTGTTGATTCTGCTGGCTGAGAGGTCGTGGTAAGAGAACGATTGCAAGTATGAGGGAAATTTTATGCCTGGAAAACAGACGCCACCTTTATCTCCTCCTCTTCAGGTCAGAGCGCCATGGCCAAGACACGTAAAACAGGCAAAACAGGAGACAAGCGCTAAACACACCTATCACAGCATCACTACAGCAGAGCTGGCCACTTAGAAGCCACGTTTCAAGCCACACCTGATTTCAACCTCTGAGTCCAATAGGATTGCGCGAGTAAACGCCTTGATGCACAACAGTTGCATATCCATGAAGGATCGGCTCTTTGCGGACTAGATACTGGTAAACACTGCCTTGAAATTTGAGAGAGAACAGCCATCACGGCTTGTACAAAGTACAATATATAGCAGTGGCGCGGCAGGAGAACTATAAATGCTTATTTGAGAGGCGGCCAGCTCTAAGATTTTTCGATCCTGTCAAGCTCGCGGCATGCCCTGGAACTCAAGAGGGAACTAGGAACGTGCAAGCTAGATCAATACTTCACTGAACTTGGCAAGGAAAGCCTAGTCCATGGATACAGGGAGGGGGTCGGAGTTGCTGCTGCCGCAGTGGGCACACAAATTCTACTATTAGGTGTACCCTTACCTTTACGGGTTGAAGCAGCTATCTTTACTATCGCTCTCGGCAATGGAATCGCGGAAGTTGAAGCAGAGAAGCTTCATGAGCTGATGGCGGGTCCGAATGAGCACACCCAGAAGGACAAGCCCACGTCGAAGGGAATTGCAAGTTCCTCCTGCATCAGTGGCAATTTGGACAAGACTTGGGGGAGAATGGGGTCAAGAGTGCTGATGAATACATGAAATCATACTTTACTTGTTAACTTCAGCTTCCAGGTTATTATCTCCACTAGCTGGCACAGTCAGCAACGCTAAAACAGCCGAGGCATCAGCGCTTACGCCTCAAATACTCGTCCGACCATGGCATTTCGAGCGATGCGAAATGCTGTAACCTTTCTTCCCAAAGCAATACAATATGAACTTCTTCAACGGGTCAAGATTTACTCACCATGTCGAGACTTTGATGCAAAAGAACCGTGTTCCTGGCCTCTCCATCGCTGTTATCCAGGGTGACCAGGTCAAGGCGGCAGGCTATGGCTTCGCTTCAGTCAAGTCTCAAGAACTATGCACTCAGGACACGCTGTTTGACATCGCATCTTCTTCCAAGTCGCTCACCGCCACAGCAATTGCTCTCTTAGTTGAAGATTCCAACGTTCCAGAAGTTCAATATCACTCAGTTATGTCGGAACTGCTGCCCGATGACTTTGTGATGTCGGATGAACTGCACACCAATACCGTCACTGTAAATGATCTCTTGGGGCACCATACTGGCATGCCTGGGTAAGGCTCACCTGCGTGCGATGGACTTGGCTAACACCAGTGTAGCCACGATGATTCATACATGGGAACACGTGCTGCTGAGCCTGATGATGCGCGATCAATTACGCGAAATCTGAGAAATCTCGCTATCGCTGCGCCACCGCGGACACGCTACATCTACTGTAACATGATGTACACTGTCTTGACACATCTTATAGAAGTCAAGAGCGGACAAAGGTTCAGCAAATTCCTACAAGAGCGCATTTTTGATCGTCTTGATATGACGTCGAGCAGTCTGCAACCCGAAGGCGCCAAAGATAGAGGTAACGACCATCGCCTCGCAAAAGGGCATGTATGGGATAAGAAGTCCACGTCATATCGCGAGTTCGAGGCAGTGAACTGTCCAGAAGGTCAAGGCGCAGGGTCGGTAATCTCGAGCGCCAGCGACTTTATCAAGTTTCTCAAAGCGCTGATAGATCGCGGCAAGCCGATAAGTGACGAGGTATACCAAGGATTGACCCGACCGCGGTCTGAACGAGGTGCCAATCATCGCCAACGAAAAACCGGCATTGATCGTATTTTCTACACTGCCGGTATGGATCTTTACTGGCAAGGTGGACACGCAGTGTTTGGGCATAGCGGCGATATCACAGGCTTTGGTAGTCGCTTTGTTTTTCTGCCAGATCTCAAGTTTGGAGCCGTAGTTATGGGTAATTCCTCGGGAACCAACTCCGTAGCTGCACAGCTGTTTCGTGAGTTCATTGCAGAAGCCATCAACTCCGACATGGTTCGACAGCACACCAGGCCACCGGAATTGAACGCGCAGCCAGAGCCAGAGCCACAGAAATATCCCATTGAAATGGCCAATACGAAGGTGGAGAAGGAAAAGGACCAGAAAACAGATAGTCCCGCGGTCACTGAAGTGAAGACCGCCTCACAGAGGACTATGACTCTCGGGGCTTATACTGGCGACTACTGGAACCCTGGTTATCACAACATGCACGTGGACATCAGAGATAACGGGTTGTTCATCGATGCGACAGATCGCTCAATGGGGTTCACGGCCAGACTCAAGCACAAGCGAGATCAGTCTGTGTACGATGCGCATGTACGAGACGCATTTGACACGGGTGACGAAGTCCTGATGACCGAGTTCATAGTCGAGGATGGCAAGGTCGTCAGGATGGGGATGGATCTAGAGCCGCTTATTGGCGACTTGATATGGTTCGATAAAGTTGACAGTGAGTAATATCATCCACTGTTTACGTTCCTTCTAGTCTTGTCGATACTCTGATGTAGCGTGAAAGATAGGAACGTGTATCCCAGTCGTCTTCAACAACCTGTTGGGAAGCACATCGCGATTCAAGTTTTGGGCCCGTGTATAAGTTGCCGTGTGTTGTCGTCATCGTTTACAACTTCTCCAAACTTTAAAGACCCGGTAACTCGAAATGGTGCCAACGGCTTCCATTTCTTGTTTTGCTAGCTTCGAATCCCCAGCCCAACCCCGCAGTCTTCAACGCCGATCTTGAGTAATTTATAAGCACAACATGACCATCCAGCCTGACCTTTGGGCTTTTGAGTCTCTGATTGAAGTCTTATTCTGCTTACCCGGAACAATGGCACCCTTCATTGCAGTCCTTCTAGCTGCCTTGTATGCCACGTTGGCGTTGGGCGATTCATGCTCAGTCATCACACAGCAGCTCAGTGATCCGCCTTATGAGAACTACTTCTACTCTGACTGCAATACCGACGCCCAAGTCGTTGTTACAAGTCCTCTTACGGATAGTAATTTGTCAATCATCGGTCCACGCCTCATTGTTGCGTGGCCTGCGGGGAACAGCGGTATATGTACCTTCTTCCAACCTCAAGACCAGAAGAATGGCACATTAGCTATTGAGCTGGTCAATTCGACTCTCGGCTCACCACTCGGTGTGATCAATCTCGAAGAAAAAGGATCCGAATATCCCTATGTCGGTGTTGAGGGAGTTCTGTCGTTTAACTCGTCGGCGAATCTCACGGTTGCTATTTTAGGCTCAATTCGAAATATTAGAGATTTCACTGAGGGACCAAGTATCATTAATCCAGTGATACAAAATACGACAAACGTCACAAGAGTGAAGAATGGAGGCGTCCTTATCTCAAGATTGTGGTTGGATAATGTGACAACGACGAACCTGTTGCTGGAGCCATGGCAGAACCGAGATAGTAGCCTGTCAATCTACAATGACACCGTTAGTTTTGGCGCAGGCTTCTACCGCTTCTCCGCGTCTTTCAACTATCCTCAACTGAAGCAATTATCTCCCCAACAGGTCCTCAACAACCAGTCTCGGGCTCTCGCTAAGAAAGAGCAGTCCGAGGTCAGATCGTTGTCGTTCTTCTCATACACCGACAAGTTGCTCGCAGGTGGATGGCGTTTCTTGACGTACTTTGGTCGAGACACCATGATCGCCGCGCTCTTGCTGGAACCTGTTCTTAGCACGGGAAATAACTCGGCTCTGGAAGCAGTCATAGGCGCCGTCTTGGAACGAATCAATCGCACCGACGGGTCAGTTTGCCATGAAGAGACCATTGGTGACTACACGACACTTCTGAACTTACAGAACGGCATTGGTTCGACGGCACCGGGCTTTGCATATCCCATGATAGACACCGACTACTTCTTACCAATCCTCATGGATCGATATTTCAGTGCTACGCCAAAGCGAGTCAACCCATTGCTGAGCACAAAGGCCGGCGAAGTTGATGTCGAGAACCGGAATTTGACATGGGGCAATTTGAGCTATATCAACGCACAGAAGATTATGAACATCACAGCAGCGTTTGAGAAAGAACAGTCGGTGAAGAACTTGATCCAGCTCAAGAAGGGTGAGCTGGTCGGCCAATGGAGAGACTCAACATATGGTCTTGCCAATGGACGGATACCCTTCGATGCGAATTGCGCTCTCGTCCCAGCAGCACTCTACGCTATTTCCAACTTGGCCAAAGTTGAAGGAGTGTATCCAAATAACTCTGTAACTAAGGAGTGGAGTTCCATTGCGGCGAAGAGGGCGAAGGTCTGGGAGGACAATACCTTGCCGTTGTTCCAGTACAATCTCACTGTTAAGGCGGCCACATCAAATCTGAAGGATTACGTGAAAGAGAACACCTTCTATGACGGGCCATCTCATACTAATTCGGTTACGAATTATTCATCTTCTGGGAAAGTCGTTGACTATGCTCTCGCGATCAACACTACCACGGATGAGGAGAAGATACGCATCACGCACACTGACACGGCATTCCGTCTGTTTCTTCTCAACTCAACCAACGACGCCCAGCTCACGACCTTCTTGAACGCAACAGCCAACACCATCCTTCGACCATTCCCAGCCGGTCTCAGTACTCCTCTTGGCATCGTGGTTGCAAATCCAGCACTGGCGGGAAATCAAGTATTCACTGCCAACTTCACCAACGCCGCATATCACGGTACCGTAGTCTGGAGCTGGCAACTCGCCCTCATGGCTAAAGGCCTCGAGCGTCAGCTTGCACGGTGTTCAGCATCACAATCCAAGGATGACGATAATGTTCCTGCGTTTTGCAGCGATACCGGGGTATATACAGCTTTGAAGAGTGCATACAATGGTCTGTGGGATATAATCGAGGACAACAGCGAGAGATTGCAGTCAGAGGTCTGGAGTTGGAGTTATAGTTCGAAGAGCGATTACAAGTTTGCGCCTTTGGGTACATTGCCGCCTCCGCCGGGTTTGAGCTCTGGAACGGAGAGTAATGTTCGGCAGTTGTGGAGTTTGACATTCTTGGCTGTGAAGAGGAACAAGAAATTTGCTTGATCTTCCTACAGACTTGATATATATCGACTAAGACGTAATGTTGAATGATGAAATGGTAATCTATCGTTCTCCAAAGAAAGTGATGAAGTATTATTACAGGTCATGAATCATGATGAATCAACTCGTGAGATCAAGTTTCGATCAGCAGTAAATATGGACAATTGCCAGCTCGTGTATGTGATCAGAGTTCATCGTATAGAGACTTCCCCGCCGCCCAGTCCCTTCGTCTCTGAAACACCAAGACATTGGACTCACTCGTCTCATCGGCGAATCTCGCGCTCGTCCTCGCGTATAACGTGAAGCCGTAGTGCTCAAAGATTTCAAGCAACGCCAGCAACTTCAGCTGGGTCTCAGCTCCATCGGATTCCAGTGGTCTCCACGGGTATCCTTTGAACTTTATCTTGGCGCGGTCTGGTGTATTCTCATGTCGTTGTATGTCAGTCATGAAAGTCGTCATGATGGCGTTGACGAGATCTGAAGGCGGGAAGTTGAGAATCTTTAATTTGTCTCCGCCGTGGAAAGACACGTTTAGCCATTCGCAGGGAGGGGGGATATGGTTCGCTTTGCGGAAGATGAGTGCATCTAGCCCGTCAGCATGTGATGTTGAGTTTCTTCACTTGGTTGCTTACCTTTCGTCGAGACTCTCTTGGTCACCTCAATAGGCGAATAAATCACCCAACCTAAACCATACATACCCTCCAGTATCCGAAGCGTCAACATCATTGCTTGCTCGTTACCATTCGGGTCATAACTCCATGGATAGCCTCCTAGCTTGAACTCCCGCGACCCCTCCTGCGGATAGACCTTGTCGATACCGCGGTCCCAATATGTCCTTACGATTTCGTGGACAGCCGCTATGTCGGCTTCGGAGAAGTTGACAAGCCTGATGCGATCAAGTCCATGTCGTGTGATAGATGCGAAGCGACTCTGGAAAGTCGATGGTCCAGCATTTGACACAGCTTGGCTAAATGGTGGCGGTGCAGAGGATGAGGCTTCGGTGTCATCGAAGAAGGCGGATTTGGTCTTTTCAGACATTTTGGCGTCGATACGATATGTTAGTGAAATCAGGTTTGCTACTCAGTACAGAAGCGAATGATGGTGATTATATATAAAATTAACCTTCCATCAGGACGATGTTTAAAAGTTTACATTATCTCGGGAGGAGCATCACGTCAGCTACAAGAAGTCGGGCGACAAATTCTCAAAAATTAAATAAGATAAGCGTTGTGAGGCTATACGGGGGCTGTGCAGCAGAAGCCAATAAACCGTCGCAGACAACAAATAGCCCCAAGCATAAGGCATTTCTTCAAAAAAAAAAAAAAAAAGAGTTTTAGCAGTCAATCTAATCAGGCTGCATGCTAATCAATTATGGACAAGCCTTGAAGAAATTTGCTGCCAACGCCAAGCAACGTCATTGTGCGACCAGAACGTTTCTGGTCTTCATTCACGCCCTTGGAGCGGGGTACTTCAAAAATTCACGATCCCAACTTGCTACTCCCGTTCACGACTTCACAAAGAAGTCTTCAATTGCATCTTTTGACTTTTTTCACAAAGCATCCTATAAGTTGAAATATTTTGAAACACAACCGCGATGACTACTGAGGATCAAAGTATCGCCCTCACGGCCCATTGCCTCTGCAAAGCGCATACTTTCACCACCAGCGTGCCCCGATCAAAGCTCCCTCTACCTGGATCGATATGCCACTGCACCTCATGCCGAAAAGCCACCGGTGCCATGTACAACTGCACCATTGACTGGCCTGGTTCAGCAGATGAGATTCACAGCTCTGGTCTGAAATCCTACAATTTTTCCTCCAGTTGCGAAATTTTGTTCTGTGGCTCATGTTCGTGTCCCATGTTCTGGAATTGTCATTTCAAAGATCAGCCCCAGAAATCGGCCGTTTTCACGGGAGTCTTGGACAATGTTGATGTCGAAAACTTCATCAGAGTTACGAGGCAAATATTCGTTGGCGACACGGTCGATGGGGGCGTTTCTCCGTGGCTGCAGAATGTCAATGGTGATGGGGAGAGGCCTCGCAGGTGGATGGAGGGACCTCAAGATGGTGGAGAATTGGACCAAAGTTGGCCAGGCGCCAAAGGAGATGCTCAGTCTGAGGCTCCTCTAGCTCGAGATATACCTATTCGCTGTCATTGCAAAGGAGTTGATCTTGTCTTCCGTCCAAACAACGTCGACTTCTCCACGATGGAGGCTGATGCGATTCCGTCGTATATCGAGCCAAAGTCCCATAAACACCTTGCGACACTCGATCCATGCCGCTCATGCCGCTTGTCAGTTGGCGTTGACATAATGAATTGGACATTTGTCATCCCTCAACAGATTGACTTCCCCGAGAAGACCAATGGATCCGACTTTCCACGAAACACGCACGATCTGAAGAGTGCAGTCGATAGTGCCGACCGAGACCCTCGTTACGGCACGCTGGCGATATATCGAAGCTCGCCTGACGTCCAAAGGTACTTCTGCTCGCGCTGCTCTGCGACGGTATTCTACACCGTCGATGATCGTCCAGAGGTTATTGACGTCTCTGTTGCACTATTGCATGCCCCGGAGGGAGCTCGTGTCGAGAGTATTCTCACCTGGCATCTTGGTGCAAAGATGATGGGAGAGTGGGATTTTGAGAGGGGCTGGAGAAAGTATTTCGCCATGTCGGCAAAGGACGCGACAGAGAAGTGGCGAATCGAGAAAGGTTATCCCAAAACTTGGATGAGGATTGCCTTGGAGGATGCAGAGAAGCAGGATTGATGGGTGACAGGTCTGCATAGCAAGAAGTTGAGTCTCTGGTGGCTTGATTTAAACCTCAGCAGCTCCTTTAGAAACACAAATAGAATACGTTACAGAGAAACTCGGAAAGCTAGTGCTGTTCCTCGAATTCAGTTGACCTCTTGGTGCTCAAATTATGCTTCTCCTTGGTGGAGCTGGCTACAGACTGAGTTCTATAGCCACAGGGGGCAACATCATCAACTCTCCATAAGTAAACCGTTAATCCCCGGTCTCTCGAAATTCATTCCTCTAAACCAGTCGAGGTACCTTTCTGAACTGGACACTCGCTGTCTTATTCGTTCAACATGGCTCGCTCCCCTCTGACCTGCGCTTCGTGATCTTTGAAGAGCACTTCCGCGTGGAATGAGGCTATGTCTTCAATAGCGAATCTGAAAAGCTCACCACCGTCGACGGTCAACCGATTGACCTTTCATTGATGTACACCCGCCGCTCAATCTTGAACGACACCAAACGTCTACCTTTTACGCTTAATCACATCTCTTTCTCCACCTTCTTCTCGCCCGAGTTGATGGCTTGGGCCGGTCGCCATCGGCTCCTATCGCACTTTCTTTGCATTTTGAAGGCAGATCTCATTTATCATCTCCAAGGCCCCGATATGTCCCCAGAACTGGAAGCTGCACTAGAAGAAAAGTTCCCGCATTTGATGCCGGATTTCAAGAACCGTCTGGAGAGGGCCTATCGTAGACGTTTCAGGGAAGACCCTCCTGTCCTCGGTGGCTATGCCTTTCGATACTGGCAGGAAAGTCATGAGGCAACCGAAATAATCGGAGACTATGGCGATCGTCGGGTAAGGGTATGGGGTAATAACGCATCTATGGCAAGAGAAGCTATCGCGTTTAGTCTCCGGTTCCTCGGAGAGCGTCAAGGCCTCAAACTGGCTACCCTCCTCGACAAAGCATTCCCTGGCTGGACAGCATCCCACGATCCACAAGAGCTCCTTGATCTCACTTTGGATCCATGGGATATCCCGTCCAAAGCCGTTCTAATAAGGATCGGAGGGTTATTCAGAGATGGTGCTATGTGGCTGCACGTTAAGGATGGGAAGCATGGGGTCCGCGCAAAATATCGTTTTTCTGCCGCTGCGGTTGCAATCAGATTCTTTCGTCAGCTTTCCGTTGAGTAAAGGAGACATCTACAAGGTATCACACTCATTGAGGATGCATATTCTGTTTGCTCCCCTTCAACTCACGCCATGGGTCTCGTTGAATTCTGCAAAGACAATCCAAGGCTGAAAATACAACGCCGCCTCAAACTATGCCACCGCATCCCTGCCGCTTTGCGCCCATGTTGGGCTAATCCTGGATACAGCGGTGTTGCTGGACCACGCTATGATCATGAACGCCGCGGTGGGGTAGACAATATCCACGGTGAGGTAAAAATTACGCCTGATCATGCAGTTCACGGTATTTCCATATGGTTAGAAGAAGCAATCTTGTTGCCAGACGCCGGAATGCCCCGCAACTCCTACACGCTTTGCCTCAATGGAGAACCTGGCAAACCCTTTTTTTCCCGACATCTTCCAGAATATCCTGCTTCGGCAAGACGCTTATATTCAAGCCAGTCAAGTGCTGTTACAGATGCGTCCTCACCAATTCAATAGGCAACTTCCCTATTGTCGTTGGCAGAGCGGTCACCTCTCAAAGGCACTCAAGTACTTGATAGATCATCACTCTGACAGTATTGACAGCTTCCCTCTCATCTGGTCCAATTTCCATCCCGGCCAGCCTCTTTACATCGAAAGACTTATCCAACAACGTCTTAAATGGACATCAAAAGACTGGCAACGCGACGTGACCAGATTGTCTTTCCATCTCAAACAGTTCCCTTCGACATTCGGGTACTGGGTTGACAATTTAATGTCTTATTCTGAATTCCAGAAGCAGCTCGAGTCTTGATGCTATATCTGTTTTTACGGTGAGCCGGCTAAGCTGAGATGGATGGATAGACAGCTACCTAGCGATAAGCTTATATCAGGCTTAAGAAGAAAATTAACCCCGAAGTCGTAATTGACGATGGTTAATAAGACCAAAACATGGTAAATCAAGAAAGATGTGGTCAAATACTCCGCTCCTGGCTCCTGTCATTTGATGTGATTTGCTTTGCCGCTTCAGACTTAAATCCCATATTCTTTTCTACATCTGATACGAGCAGATATAAGTGCCCTCAGTATTCATGTACATGCTATATCCAGAACTGTATTCAACATGTCTTCAACTGGATTGGGGATGTGGTTTACAGGCGAGGATATTAGAGTCCACTATTTTTAAAGACTACTCTCAGTTTCTCACATACCATAAGATAGGGACTATACAGCGGAATATATGTTGAATACAAACACTATGATTTCTGAAACCCAAGATCTATCCCTGAAGTCACTGCAAACTCCTCGATCCTTTTGCCGCCCGCATTCTCCATTGGTCTCTTTGGCGCTGCCTCCTTGTCCAACGGCCCAGGTCTTGAGAAAACAGCACCGCCAAGAGATAAAAGGTTGGTGGCACGAAGGACCATCTGATAAAAAAGCGTCATACCAGTCACCAGGATCTCTTCTCTTGCGGCAGGGTCATTGGCCTTGGGCCCCAGAAACTCAACACATCCGATATTGTTGAGAGACCAGCAGTTGGCAGAGAACTTTGCCACTGCAGACTCTTGCTCGTCGAGGCAGATAAAGTCCCATGTCTTGAAGCTACTAGCGCTAGCCCATGTCATGGCAGCAGGTGTTCCGTCAGGACTGTTGGAGTAGTTGTACGACAGGTGGGTGTATGATGTCGCGAAGCGCTTCAGGGCTTTGATAGTGCCCTTTTGGCCGTGGAGCTCGTAGTCTGCATGGATTGTGACGGGGTGAAGTGTACCAGTGCCGATTACAGCTTTAGGGTCTTCGTAGGGATGGAAGACGAGGGCGGTGCACTTGAAGGCATGATAGTCGACGATGTATTTGGGTGTTGTATTGTTCGTCTGAAGGTCTTTCTCTGAGACCAAAGCCTGGAACTTCTTCCACTTGAAGTCGACTTCAAAGACAGTGTTGGATGGCTGCATGTTGTCGTTTGCTGAGAGACGGTCATAGGAGTTGCTCATTTTGAGGTGAGTTTATGATATAAGGAGGTTTTATTTATTGTAAATGGATTGCTTTGACTTATACCCAGATCATCATGGGATGTTGGATACTTATATATAAATATTCGCGGGAATGTGAAGCATGAATGTAGTATGTCAGAGTAACATCGAAACAGGTGAAGACCCACTGATCTGTTGTCGTACTAACTTCATTTGGTGTCACGGAGCGCTCCGATCGGCGTGGTCGGTGGCAATTAATCCGCCTCCGTGCGCTAACTGCGCCTTGTTAGGCTGAATGGCAGATTTCATGGGGTGATAAGCGATAAAGGATAAGAGATAAGGAACTGTTATCAGTGATATCATTAAACTCGATCAATCATGCTATCGATAAGATAATATCACTACCCTACATACCTAATATGATGTTTATATACCATCTCCTCTATGCTCTTTGACAAATGAGTGGAAAGAAATCCTGCAGTATTAAATGAGCGAAGCCGATGTTAGAAATCGAGTGCTATCTTAAAAATCGGGAGATTGATGGTATGGAGGATTGAATGAATTATCTTGTACTTGCCTTGAACATAACCATCCCGTACGTGCACCATTTGTAATCTATGGTTACATGCCAAATTTACAGAATAGGTACTGATTTTAGGCTTTATCTAAGTATTAAATCAGCAGCGACGTATATTACTGACAAACATCACGATCTGTTCTGTCACTAGAATTCTTTCCGAGTAGTCTTATGGAGTAGTTGAAGTGGCCGCAGCAAGATGAACTTGCCAGTCTGAGACATTTACGCTAAAAGAGACTGCCTCTGTCCAAAATAGACATCATCTAACGGAGCTTCCAGCCTTCCAGTTCTGCTATCTGGGGATCAGAGTTCACCGCTTTCTTCATTTCTTGCAGCCAACAACAAGACCAAAGTCCTTTTCGAGTCCTAAAGCTACAGTATCTCATGAACCTTGCAGCTGAGTCCAAGACATTTTCAAGCTTCTCTCCGTAGCTGAGCGGAATATCGTCGTTTTCTTCAACGCCATTGGAGCTGTCAAAGAACAAGGCGTAGGGCTGAGCTTGGCAATGAGGCCAAGCCAACAACCTTCTCCGCATCGCTTCCAAAATTGGCGAACACTTTCCCCACTCCCGCAGGTCATTCATCGATAAATGCAAGCCATAGCTCTCAGCTCAGAGTTGAAGCTCCGTCAAAGACCGGACCACGTGCCACTTCCACCAAAATATTCTGAGCGCTGATTGGTCTGGCGCACGCCAAAATGTCATCGCGCTGTGATGTTTGGACGCCTCGAGGAGGAGGAGGCTTCTGAGAAAAGGCTGAGCAGGGAGGCTGGGCTGTATCGATTAAGCTTATTCTCTTTTAGGTGTTGCTAGACTGCGAGGGATGCTATTTCGAGGGATTGTTAGGCTAATTGACTTTGTCGCGAGGCAGAGCAGGAAGTGCTGTGTACTGTAAGTGTGATGAGCTGAAAATTGATGCATGAAGCTATCGTGTATAAGAAGAGGTTGTCTGTCCTCGTCAATTGAGTCTTCTCATCATCTCAAACACATTCTCAATTCAGACATCAAACAATAATCACATCCACTCTTCCCGTCTTCCATCACCAAGTGTAACCTTCACCTTCAAAATGCTTCCTCAAACCATCTTGTCCATCCTCGCCATCGCCACTACTGGCCTCGCTGCTCCTGTTGAGCCCCGCAGCAACGACTACTTCACCCCCTCTGAAATCCACACCTACAACATCAACAACGGAGCAATCTACGACACAGACGAAGGTCGCGTTACCAAAGCCCCCACCAACGGCGGTAACGACATCACAACCCTCCTCACATTCAAGTACCCCGAAGCATCCAGGGGTAAGAAATGCCAGTTCGCTTTCTACCTCGCTCCCGGTGAGAACGTCATTGGCAGCAAGAAGCTTGATCTCTTCTCCAGCCTCGCACCCGCTCCTGGTCCTCGGGCCGGCTGGGGTCCTGGTAACCAGCGCAATGTCCACTTGGGACGCATGGATGTCAAGGTTGGCGGATTTGCGACCTGGGAGGCTACCTATGGTCCGTACATGACCCAGAAGACGGACTGCAAGAAGCCTGGTACTGTGGAGGGGCTTGAGCTTGTTGGTGTCTACGATCTTGATGCCATCTACTGGAACCCGGCTAAGTCTGGTCCTCGTATTGTTATTAGCTAGAGCGGTGGAGTCGCTAGTCTTTGTTGGTGTTTCAGTTCGTCTGTATATATTCTTTAACGCTAGAGTAGCGTCGGGTTTCTGGGGTTTATGAGTTATTTTGGGATTGGAACTTTGTATGCAAATCACAATATCAGTATCCGTACACTTCTCTCATTATTACCCGAAGCCGCCTTCTGAATGCCAGATGTAATTGGTTAAGAAACTCCAGATGCTTTGCTATACGACTGCGGCAGTAAGCCACCAAAAACAGCAATCGCCGAATCAGGTCATCAGTAACCGAGCTGCAGTGATGCTTCTTTCTTCCCGAGGAATATTACCCTTTTCTCACCTTTTGCTGACCCCCTTCTGACTCGTAATCATCTTCGTAATCACTTACAGCATTCCAATCCTACAAACTCCTTCCAGCTTATGTAAGTATCGCTTGGCATTGATTGATCGTACGAATCCGTGCCAATCCAAACCTGCTGACATTCTCCACTGAACTCAGCCCTCGCGTGCCCACAATATGATCTGACGCAGGGACAAGGACAAGGGGCCGTCGTACAGAACGGTCAAGCATTTCAGAGCGGAAATAATGCCGGGCTAAGTGGAGAATTATGGCGTTTCGGCCCGTGGAAACCTGCAGACAGAGGCTTTGATTTGCCAACGTCTGGCTCCAATTTCATCATGTCAGCGGCTGTGCTTTTCCCTTGCAGTAAAGCATGTGACAAGGGGGGGTTGATGGAGACGAACCTTAGGAGGTGTAACGTTAACTCAGGGACGGCTTTTACGGGCTGACCCTACAGATGAAAGCTTGTCTCGGCCCTCTTGGGCTGAATCTGGAGAACGCAATCGTCGTGACATGACCCCTGATTTATTCAGGCATGGTCTGTCACTCGAGAAAAGTCGCGTGCTTGAAGAGCAAAGTATGAAAACGTTTCTCGTATTAAAAATCTATCTATATGCAAACTAACGCTTAAAGGACTAAATGGTTGAGCGGGTACGTGTGTCGACTCGCATCTAAGAAATTGTCTCGTATCTCATTGTGAAATCCAGCATGCAATCGACTGACAAAAGCCTCGAGGATCAGTCGTTGGAGGTCCTTTGCAGGGTCATCCTTGCGGAACCAATGATGACGGATGAAGACTCCGCCACACGTCTTATCTCCAATATACGGAGCGCCATTCCCGTCCATGCATGGTATTGTGCCAATGTCCTGGGTCTGGTTATAGCTGTAGCGTACGTAATTGGAGAAGGCCGCTTGCTCGTGTGCCCAGTCGTTGGCCCATCGCTCACAGCCCTTGTATTTCTTCTCGCTTGGACATTGCTCCCAGTCGTCGAAGAGTTCTTGTGTTCGGTTGCTCTGCTGGGCGATCATGAAGCCCGTGTTCTGCATAACCTTGCCCTTTTCGTCGCGGTTTCGTGGAGAATCGGGATCGTTTGCCAGTGCAAGAAGCGTCTTGTCCGTGATGTTCCAAAGCTTCATCAACCATTCCAACGGTACTTGAGGGTACATGAATTCGGCGTCGGCGTCGAGGAAAACGACGAAATCGTGGGTCTTGAGCGCTTCTCGGATCACTGGGACCTTAACCCATGTCTGATGTCGCTTAGGATAATTGGGGGCTCGGACAAATTTGTAGTCATAGCCGTGAATCATCGCTGGAGTCTGTTAGCCGAGCTTCCTTCTCCCCGCAGCGCAACAAGTTCATACCATAGAGATAATGGTTCATAATTCCACCAGTTCGTCCCTTCATTTCCTTGTAGTCCAGCACCGAGTCATTCATCACAGCGCCAGGTCCCTGGTCCAATCGAGTGTCAACATCCATAATGAGGAGCTTCTTGCCCAATGGCTTCGACCAGTTCTTGTTCTCCTTGGGCACCTCGTAGAGGTACCCCTCGTCTGTTGAAAAGCTTGTCGCATTAATGTCGAGAAGAAAAGGCTTCCATAGATCATGCATTAAATCCGACGTGTGCGACGCGAGCTTCACTTGATGCGGGTTTGATCTCCGTGTTGTCCTGCAAGCGGATTGTTTTGTTAGCGACATTCCGCTGGAATGCTGGTCTGGTGGGCGGCATTTTAGCCAGTGGCGCGACGGACGTACCGATACGACAAGAGGCTGGGAGGCTCGAAATAAAATCCCCAAGTATGTGTTATCAGTCCAAAGATCACCAGAATGCCCATGGTGAGAAGGACGCCCTTCTGCCTGCTTGCTCGTGGCAGCAGCAGCTTGGCCATATGTGTGATGTTTGAGGTCTTCATCTCGACGGCGAGATTGCTTGTCGTACGTGTCACCTCGCTTGGAAATAGACAAAGTTCATGAGGTAAAAAAGACTCGGGCAGTTCCGTTTTGACTTTAATGGGCGAAGGGGAAAAGAAAATTAAACCCTTGTTTAAGAACGCCTGATATGTTTAAAAAAAGACACGACGAGACACGAGACACGAGAAGAGGAGGAGGAGGAGGAGGCGGAGGAGAAAGGAAGAGGGAGAGAAAAAAAAAAAGGAGATGTAAGTTCAGCCCAGCACGCTTTTTTAGCTTTTCTTTACGAGGGAGCCAAATTACATTTATTCTCGTATTTCTGTTGGTTCCAAACAGACGGGAAAACCGGCAACGCTTAGTCCTGAAGGAGCAGAGTCTCGAAGCTTGCACTCTGCAATACAATGACAGATCCCTGCAATCGAGGCGGGGCCCGCGGACTGTTTCGGTAGATTTATTGGATGCGTCGTACGGCGTTAGCGTATGGCATTTCACAGACGCGTCACTAGTGGAAAGCTAAGCCTTTTCTCATCCCAACGCCCGGGGCATGATGTGATTCAAGCCTTTTTCCGTCATGCTAGGGAGCCGTCAGGCCCGTCTAGAGTATGTCCAGGGGGTGCCACTCTGTAAATAACGCTGGGCTCGGTATCACCCGTGTCCTATCGGAACCGCTGTCGGGGACATGTGCACCGCTTTTATGTGAAGCTCGAGGCGTGACTCAGCGAGATCTGAGTCTGGCATTGACAGGATAAATTTGTTTAGTTTATCAGGGACCTGAGCAACCCCTGTTTATCACAGTTACCATATCTCGGCCCCGGCAATTGTAGCTGCTCTATCGAGGCTAGTCCATTCACTCACTCGTACAGCCTCCTCCTATTCAGGTGCACCCACTTTCGCGATTTTACGCTCCCTTCAATCATACTCGTATCCTGCCCTTTGGTCGATGACACAGCCCTCACGGCTAAATACCCAGTTTCATCCTCAGGGCGCACATCCACGAGCTCAAGCCTCATATTCTTTAAACACCTTGCTCTTTCAGGTCCGTCCAGATGAGATCCACCTGCCGGAAGCGGCACGTATGGATTGTCTCTGGTCAGAGTACTAGCGAAACCGAGAACGTCTGGGCCTTGGATCAGAATCTCGAGAACGAGGCCGCAAATGGCAAGAATTTGCAGCACCATTGTTGTGAATAGCAACAAACCGACCCAGACGCGTTGCGCGCTGTAAACATCAATCGTGGTTATTCTTGTACCCATCGTGGTGTTCATGAAGGAGTCTTTGTAGGTCTGACCGGTCTCCAGACCGTTCATGTTATGCGATGGGATTGTGCCGTATGAGACGTTGGTATGACCTCCAGGATTTAATCCGGCGTCCCAGTATGTGTTGAAAGCTGTCGTCATTCGCCTGGAAAACACATATGGAAACTTGGCGAGATCTTCTTTTGTCCACGGCAACTGACTGGTGAATTCGTACGGATTTTCGTCTTTCATCAGATACATCTCCGATGGCGACGGCTGAACTCCGTCCTTGTCACCGGAAGCTTGCGCCCAAGCATACATAGCATAACTCAACTCTTTGAGACGCAGATCGCTTCGCATAACTGATGGCGGAAATAGAGAGCTTCCGGTCTGGTTCTCAGTGGAAAGTCGCCGTTGCTGTCGTGCCTCACACGTCGTCGCTGGGTCCCCTGGTCCGCAGTGAATGGTTGTTTCGACTTTGATCTCGTGAGTGGCACACTTTACGACGTAAACTTGAGAGCCGCGCATTTGCTTGACGTATATGAATGCATAGGGCGAGTTAATGTCATCCTCTGAGTTGTACCAAGACTGAGGGAGGATGTTGAAAGCAGAGAAGCTAGGGTATTTGTAGAACAAGTCAAGAACGAGCGTTTGGTTCTTGGTCAATTTCCCTCGTAACGGATCGAAACTGTCGATGAAATCGCAACCGACGTGGAAATATGAGGTTGGTATCGTAAAGTTGAACTTGGTAGGTTCGTCAGGCCTGACGAGGCCTCGAATCTTGATACCCAGCAATGAAGCATAAGAGGCCTTGCCTGAGACCAAGTCCGATTTGTTCACATCGTAGAGATCGTATGAGCCATTGTCCAGTCTGTCCTGTGACAACTGCGGAATCTTGGGCAACCCCCAAATATCCCTCGGCGATGCTTTCTGCTTTGACGATGACAGTAAACTCGCAGCGTACGTAGCGCCAACGCTATGTCGGTAGTCGATCCATCTTGAGTGGGACACTTGATATGCTGGATCGGCGTAGTAAACCGTTCCGTTCGATATCAAGTCGAACTTTGCATCTTGCAGTAGTCTCGACGAACTCTGTCCACCCAGAGGCGAGAGAAGCCAGGAAGTGAGAATTATAACGCCAATAACAGCATTTGTCCGTATTACGAAAATACGCTCCATGGCGGTGGCCAAGTTCTGACTGCCGATCAACTGCTCCAGAACAGGGAGGCTTACACCGCCCCGGCTTTCAAGGCACCATCGGCCGAACACCCGGTAAAACCTTCCGACTAAGGCGGCAAATAAGATGGGGTACAGCGATGGACTGAGTACCGTAAGTTGCAATACCTTTTTGCCGTAGTCGGAATGGGGTTGGTTATCAAGGCGGATCGCCGTGATAGCGAGAGCTTCTCCTGGTTAGTCTTCCCCTGCAGATCCAGGGATATATCTTATCTTACCAATGAAACAGAGAGGCGTGAATGTAAGAAGAACACTGAAAATCCAACCAAACACTGTTGGGGCGTCCCAATGTTCTAGCGTCTTTGGGCCGCCATGCCAGTTGTCTCGTATTCTTGTATGTGGTATCATCTCTTCCATCTGAGAATGCGTGACATCGTCTATTGAGTCATGGGCTAGAAACGGCGCATGTGCAATATCTGTTTGTTCATGTTTTGGTGAAGTTGAAGACGGCCTGAGCAATTATTAGCATGAGTTTGGCATCGCATCGATCAGTCGACTATACCAATAATGCCGTACAAGTCCCAGAATGAGCAGAGATGCAACAAGAAAACCCGCACAGATTCCTATGACAGTCGCAGCCCCAACTTCATGCTTACCACGATCCCAGTTGATGTTTGAGAAATCCGGCGCCTCAAAAGTACTATTTACTTCTACCCCAGGTCTCAAATCTGAAGCTGTACCATTCTGCACACGATACGGCTCGAGAAATAATTTCCGCCATCCTTGTAGCGCTGGCAGCTGTGCTGGGATTAACTGGTCTTGCGGGCATCCCTTGGAGCACGGATCAAGACCACAGCATCCCAAAAAATGCGGCATCGACAAATCGCATCGATAGAAAGATTCATTGTGAAGAGCACCGCATTCAAGGCCGAATTTGTATGCTGTTCGCCCCGGGCTGTAGCTCATGGGCCGTAGGTTTGTTTGCGGGCAGACTCCAGACCCGTCGGCGCATGGATCCGAGTCGCAGCATCCGACAAACTCTAAGTTGGCTGTAGGTTTCTTACAGACGTAGAAGTTCCCTCCACTAAAACACCTGATCATGTAGTAGTCCGTGATGGCGGTATAATTCACCTCCATCTTGAGTGCAATCGCATGAAGCGCACTGAGTCACTGGAGTATGCGGAAGAAATTAGGAAGTAGATGAGAAAGACTTTGACCTGATGAGGGCAGAGCGCTATTATTAAATCATGCTGCTCTGACAGAGACGCCACAGAGGCAGCAAATGCTGAAGTCTAGACTGTTTTCATGCTCAGCCTCAGCCAGCCATTGATTGTTGATTGGAAGATCATATTTAAACACCAGTAAGCTTCGCGCTATCCATTTCAGCTCAAGCCACACTGGAAAAAGACGACGGAAACTGTCGCTGACGCCTTATTATGTCACGTCCGTTTTGAAACGGATGTTGGCTCAATGCGAGCTGAACGATCCAACGGGCTTAGCCTTTTGCCATGTTTCACTTGCGCCAACATACTCCGCCGCCGTGGCTGTTTAAGCATGATTACTAGAGTCAAAATACTACTGGCCAGGCAGTCTAACCTTCAGCGTTCCTCCACGGCGACACCCGAAAGAGCTGTTTCTCTTCCATAACCCGGTAAACCTAGACTGAAGAAATGCTGTAATTTTAAGCGACTCTTCTGCAAATAAGCTTGTCGTACTAAGAACTGCTGGCGAGCTGTAGAGCTTCAGGGTAGGCCGATAGGCAGTTTAATAGATAGCACAATTCTTCGATTACTGGCATTCTTTGCTAAGTTAATAAAGGGCTTTGGGAGAGAAAGGCAGATAAGCCTATTTACTACTACCCGAATCGGATTCTGTTCCTTTTATAACCACGTCGAAACTTCTCAAGATGTGATATATCATCGGGTTCTTTTCACTTACTTTGACTCTTAGACCAGTTTTTACCACTAAATCCACCCCAACACTGATAGATAGAGCCACTCATTTTCCACAAATACGTAAAGGCCAATACAAACAACCATCTTGTACCAGGCATTTATGCTGCCTGTGTAACCCTCCAGCCTCTTCTGCATTATGGCTGAATAAGCATGTCAGCCCTATGCGGGGTTTTTCTGCTTCAACCTCTAATCCTTGCATCAGATGTCGAATATCGGCGATCATGGTATCCGGATTCTGAGAGACGAGGAAACGGACCCGCATATGAATGCCGTGAAGATGGCACCAATCCATTCGGAGTCGGGGGCGGGTAAGATCGGGGCAGAGGTGGCTGCAGGCTTGTTGCTGATAATTGACAGGGCAGTTCTATGATATGTCGCCCCCAAAGCGATTAGGCAATTCTAAACCTTGGTCAAGTCTCCCTATGATGCACACTAATTAACACGATTGATATAGGACGAGGAAGACATGCAATCGTCTTCGAATGTCGCGATCCTAGCGGTCGAATCTACGCCATGAAGCTATTCAAGCAAGACAGCAGAGATAGGATCCGTCGCGAACTCGAGATATTCCAATATCTCTCGAATGGCCCTAACATCATCAAGTTTATCGACGCTGTCCAAGGCGAGGAGGTTCGCATTGCCCCCAAACCCAAGCCCTGAACCAAGATTGATGTTATGAGGCACAGGGGTCCGACATCGGCATCGTCCTTGAATACGTAGAAAACACAGATTTCCGAACGCTGTATCCTCGATTTAATGACCTGGATATTCGACATTATTCTCGAGAGCTACTGAAAGCTTTGGACTTCGCCCATAGCCAAGGTGTCATGCACCGTGATGTTAGACCGCATAACGTGGTGATCGACCACGAGAATAGAAAGGTGCGATTCACAGTGACCTGATCCGGCGCATATTAACGGTTCGTAGCTCCGACTGATAGGTTGGAGCTCAGCAGACTTCTACCGACCTGACGAGGACCTGAGCCTCCTTGTAGGCCTTTTCAAGGCACCGGAGCTTCTTCTCAACTACGAACGATACGACTACAGCATAGATATGTGGTGCTTTGGGGCCATGCTTGCAGCCATGATCTTCAGAAAAGAACCATTCTTCCACGGAATTTCGCGCATTGATCAACTGAAGCAAATTGCCGAAGTCCTTGGCACAGACAAGCTGTACCGCTTTGTAAATGAATATGATCTTGAGTTGGATGACGAGGAACTTGAAGCTCTAGGACAACATCATGAGCAAGCTTGGACCGATTTTATCAACTCGGATAATGAGAGACTTGTATCTGACGAGGCCCTGAGTCTCATTGACCAGCTTCTACGATTTGATCCGAAGGCGAGTAGTAGCTTGTGAGAATTATGTGGTAGTCTATGCTAATGTGTGTATCCAGGAACGACTCACGACTGCTGAAGCTCTAAGGCACCCATATTATGAGATGTTGCTCTCTGAGTCACGAGCAGGGCCAATGAGTAGGTGGGCTTAGAGCAGGCTAGAAGAACTGGAACCATCTCTTGTACAAGATATCCCCGTTATCTAACGGGCCAAAGTTGCTGGACCTGTCTAACAGCGCAGGCACAGCTTCTGGATGCCATGAGTTGTTCACCGTCCATCATCTCACGGGTAGTATTTGTACTTATTCCCGATCACTTGGACTGTCTTAGGGGGATCAGGACTCCATCTCGCTTAATGACCCCGTTTTACAAAAACCCACTCAGGAATAAAAACTGCCAAAAAGCGTGCGTCATCCGGAATTCGAATCCGAGCCTCAACTTTTCTCAATGGAAGAGTTGAATCCTAACCCCTAGACCAATGACGCTTTTAGTTGTACTTCGATGAAAACAGCCAGTTGCTAACGTGCAACATCTCAGAAATTGCACACAAGTTGTGAAGCATACGAAAGACGATGGTTTTGGTTTAATTATCGTGTCTTAAGGATATCATCACTATTGGTGAGGGAAAGCCATGTCCAGGGAGGATCCGCGGCATGATTCGCGATGGCATGGCTGCCAGTCTTTGGGGCCACTGTTTGGACATCTGTTACAACGAGGTCCAGTGAAGAAGTCATTTCTATTCACCTAGTAATTCGAAGTAACGCGAGCCTGTCATATAACACAAAGTCTCAATGTCACCCGGTCGACACATGCTCCAATGGTATGATACGGGATTGTCTCGGAATTCGCGGTTGTGCCAATATAGGTAGACCAGGTCTGTCTCGGCGCTAAGGCAAGGGCGAGAACATAGCACTCAATTCATCTATATGGCGTATCGTTATTGGAGTAGAGAAATGTAATTGTCTTGGTCATTATACGCCACGAATTGATCCCTTTGGTATTTGACTACCTCCTCACCTGCAGACCGCTTCCTGGCCCATCTTCAACATTCAAATCAAATCAGTCAAGCCAGGGAAGATGAAGCTGTTCAATACAAATAACCTGAATCCATCAATCTATTCCCATGCCGAGTGGTCGGAAAGAGTGCGGATGCTCGCACCGGGCAGTGAGCTTCAACGGCATCGGAATCAGAAGAACCGTGGCCGCTCGTTTCTCATCGCAATGGTACTGATAATTCTGATCTTCAACTGCAGGAATCTGGTATGATGACTTGTCTACCAAGTATGCAGGAGAGCTAACGGGCCTCTAAGTATAGGGCATCGAGAACGCATCGAGCCCTTCCCATTTACTAGCATCGTCACACCGAATCTCTAGACTTCACTACCTCGTACCCGAAAATGTCGCCAACCGTCAAGTCTGCGCAGTGGTTACCTCGGCACTCGCCAATCGATACTCTATACCGACAATTCTGGGCTACAGAGGAGAATCCTTCTTGGACACACAAAAGGCACATATTGCCAAATTGCGCGCCATCAAAGATTATCTGCACAATGCGGGGGGAGCCTCTGACTATCTTGTCCTTATTGTTGATGGATTCGATGTGATGGCTCAACTACCCGCAGAGGCCATGATCCGGCGATACTTTACTCTCATGACTGAGGCGGACCAGCGGCTTGCTGATCAACGGGGCGTCGCCATCAGGGAGCTTCATCGAACCGGAGTACGACAGACTCTTTTATGGGGAACGGACAAGGGATGCTGGCCCGAGAGCGAAACTGATCCAAGGTGTTGGCTTGTTCCATTCTCAGCACAGCCTCGGCTCACATGGGGCCTCAAAACAGACACTGGGGATCTCCAGTATAGCGACTCGCGATTTCTAAACTCAGGTACAGTGATAGGTCCACTGGGTGACCTTCGCAAGCTCATCGACGCCGCATTATCATTGATAGAAGACGATTGGGATCAGAACTCCCTCTTACGAGACTCTGATCAGTTTTATATCGCGGCTTTATATGCTCGTCAGGAATACCAGAGAATGCGAGACTTGAACGGGGGCGACTTTCCTGAAGACATCGCAGGAAGGGATGTACCCAGACCGAAGGATGGCAGAGATGACGTGACGGAATATCACGTTGCAGTGGATTTTGACTATGCGTTTACGCAAACAGGATGCCATAACTCCAGGTTTGTTCCCTAACCGCGGATTTGCTACTGTTGACTGACGCGAAAAGATTTATTCATAAGCTTCAGTACGACAATTTTGACATGACGGCTAATGTCAAGCATCATGCGCTGGATGAAGGGTTAAGATTCCGCCCATACAAAATTCAGATGCCTGCATCGATCTACCAGGCATGTCACAGAGTGTACGATTCACTTCCCGCAGAAGACCGACCAGCAATGTCAGGACACAATTGGATCCGTGGTCTAAGACTGGGCACAAACATCGGAACACGGGTCATCTTTGCTTTCTATTACAGCACATGCGACAAAGCCGGCTTCCTCGACACCTTCCACGACGCATGGTTCTATCCTCTGATCTATCCTCTGATCCATCCTCTTCTACGTGTCGCTGTCAGAGCGATTCAGCACCAATATCCAATCAGCCCAGAACCTATCGACCGAAGACTTTGGGTTGCTGCACGGCAATACCCGAAACGTGATCTTGATGAGTACGGAGGGGTCTTTACGGATGCGCCAGGGGAGGAGTTTATACCACTGCAGGAATTTTGCGGTGAAGACATAGAATCCTCTACTGGGAAGGATACGGATTATCCGTTGACTAGACTCTGACAGATTAGGGTTCATGTAATGAGTTTGGATGATTAATGAGCGTATTGTTTTAATAGCCGGCGTGTTATTATACTACCTCATTCTGCAAGCGGAGTATAACCTAAATGGTATTTTATACCCATAACTTTCATAAATAAAGGCACTCTGTATTAAACACGTTCCATCAATGCTCACTAGTTCTCCCCATCAACCCAATCGGGATCGATATCGACATCATCACCATCCAGGCTCTCCTTTCCACTCTTGACAAGCTCAGCCCACATAGTTGCCTGCAATTTCTCAGCAAATATATCTTCTCCTGGGACCTTGTAGTCAAGATCTCGGCCGCAGTGGATCATAGCCATGAATCCCTTCTTAGCAAGTTGCGCAAGAGAAGTATCAGGGTGATGGCTAAGCTTTTGGAATTGACGTCTCCAAAACAACCACCGTGCGATGCTGAATCCGGTCTTATCAGCGCACTCATCCTGCGCAAGGGGCCCAAGATCCAATGACCACTGTTCCGAGTGCTGTCCGTCTGCTTTGAGAACGCAGTCCCTGAGAAGCGCGTGAGGACACAGTTCCATCCACACAACTGCGCCAGGCAGAAGCTTGGCGATGTTGTCATTGCTGGTCTCAAGGGCCTCGCGCATGTACCATAGCCCAGTCGAGGAGATATGTTTCTCGCATATGCCAGCAGCCAAGACCTTGGCAGAGAAAGTAGCAAGGCTTCGCAGCTCGGCCTCTGAGCCTTCTTTCACCAGCGCTTCCCAGAACGTCTGTAGACTCTGGGCAAAACCATAAGATTCCCAGCTTCTTGAGATATTTTGCCCAGCGTAGAGCTCCTTATGCACCATATAAAACTGTCTTGTCCACAATAGAAGAAGGACAAGACGATCTTGGAACAAGCTGTCGCTGTCCATAGCGGTGCTGGCTTTGAAGAACATATACCACAAGACGTCAAGATTCTGCTGCACAGTAGAAAGGTCTTCCATAGGCCTTTTCAGTGGCTCTTTGATGAAGTGGAAAGCAAAACTCTTGATCGATGTGAGAAGGTCTTGTTTCTCCTTGTCACTTGCTATATCTTGAAGATCTTCTGCAAACCCTTGCAAGACTTCATTTCTAAAGCGTTCGTCATGATTGACTTGAGGGTTGGTCTGAGATGAAGCCATAACGAGCTATGAGAATGAAAGTGATACGTAATATGCGATAATGCGATAGGTCTATCATGCAAATAGATTTATGATAGAGATGCAATAACAACTGGGATGGCTTTTATAGTACAAAGTACTTGGGGTGGCCTGAGGCGACAACTCTAGGCAGCAGTCGAAAATGATTGTTTTCGTAATACCTTACGAAACGGGGCCATTTGCCGTTTTCTTACTTTTATACCTTTTTTATACCTTCTTTGCTGTCAAAAGTCTGAAATTAAACCTTACTTCATATACGGAGTAGTGGGGGTTAGACATGGTGGGCAAAATGCGATGATTGGTCACTCTACACGCGATTTGAAGACCTCGGCTAGGATAAAGACATAGGATAAGATAAACAGATAAGAGCCATAAATAGAATCATATAATATATTTCATGAGTTGGATAAGTTGCCTCGCTCGAGGACTCTTCATGTCCGCAAGATCTCAAACACAGAGGACATTCGAAACCGTGTCCAGAATTCCTCGTCGCTTCATAAGAGCCCAACCTTATCAGGTGGGCAAAGATCCATCCGAAATTCATATTACCACGAGAGAGACGGTCTTCGCTCTCTATTCTCCTCTAGCCACTCAAGACCATAATGGCACTGTATCTCGCTGAGCGGCCTTGGTCTCCACCTCCGATGATTTTCACACCAATCGAAGGCATCCTGCTCAGAGAAACGCTGGACACGGTCGTAAGCACCAAGGAAAGACAGGATTGGAGCCGGTGTGTAGCCCTGGGCAGGGAGACCCTGGAAGAAATCTGTCTCAGCCGCGGCTGAGTCTTCTGATTCGACGAGAAAGTAAAGGTGTCTTATGGATTCGAAGAAAGAAAAGCCGACCAATGTTGCGTATTGAGCTGTCAGATGTGCCGGGCATGATGGGACTTCCAAAGCCCTCTTCAGATATTCCCAACTTGGATAGTCTCTCCTGAGGCGAACGGCAACATTCTGAAATGAGCGAAAGGCTTTTATGGAAGAAAATACAACTTTCTGAGCCTCCGGGGTTGTATAATGACAGGGGTGGACATAAGCAAAGCCAGGATTGTGAGAAAATTGTGTCATCTCCTCGATGCATAAAGTGTCGTGTGCAGGGTTGCATCTTATTCTTGAAAACCCGGCGTCTGGCGAGTTTTCAAGAATGATGGTCTCTGGATACTTCGCGAGATAGACCTTGCGAGCATCACAACAAGCCAAGCTCAGGCTGTGAGACTCTTTCCATGTATCCGTGTCACGTCCCGGAGCCAAAAACTTCATCCCCCTTATGCATATAGAAGGCCCGGAGAGACTGTTGAGGCGATCGAAGGAGGGTACTACACAGAGCCTAACACCAATGCGCCTTGAAGATGCATCGAAGGCAGCTTCCCATATCTTCAGTTGAAGTTCCGGTGGAAGATCTGAAAATAAATGAAACGAGGGTGACTCCAATGGAGGCTCGGCTTTTAGCCCAGAACTGATGGTTGGCCATTGATCCATAGCTGAAATGAAAATGGATAAGTTAAGAGCCAAAAGCAAGGCGCATTTTTGGGGAGAGATGGCCTTTTATAGATCTGGTGGCAAGGGAAAGGTTCTTCGGTAATTCAGGTTTCTGAGTTTGTAAAGGCTTACTGAAGTATAATAATTATGTCTAAGTTCTGTGTGCCGATCATAGATTCTCATCCACTCCTCTCCACTCTATATAACATATTTAGCTCAGAGTTTATGCATTGTGCCACAAAGCCAGACCTTGCTAGACTTGTGGAGCAAAGTAAACATAAATTTCAGACAAATAAAGGTTGTGAACACAGGTGATGAGGACACGATATTCTTTTTCACAATATAAGCTTCTTCCCAAAAAGCTTCCACGATGGGGCATTGGACAACGGCATCGTCTTGAGCCACAAGTGCGAAATTATATCACTTAGACAAGGGGTACATGGCCAGAGAATACCTGGGCTCAGCATGTGCCGAATACAACATCACGCTTATGAGTGATGGAGCGTCTAGTAAGAGCTACGCAACTCGAGACAATTGCGAAGGCTGACATGTACGGGATATCTTTCTTGAAATGGCATAAATCAAAGTTTACTACGAACATTGGCCGATTCGGCACTCACCCACCCAGACACAGTTCTCGGATAGTTGAACTGTCAAACTTCCCGTGAAGGTCCAGGCCGTTTTTCAGCCAGTCGCAATGCCTCTTATTTGATTTCTTGGCGCTAGCCATTCAATTCAAAGACATTTCTAAGGGCCTCATTACTGGTACATTCATTTCGTGTCACTGGTGCTGTAGGCCGCCGGTCAATACATCATCGCTACCAATGTCAAAGTCTCAGAAGCATGTCTTCGCCCAACTCATTGTCGCTCTAGACAAATAACACCATAAGTTATCAAATAAAAGAAGATATAGGCAGTCAATTGACAGGTCTGCCCTGCCAACCAGTATGTCTTTCATGAAGTGAACGCCTGGATCGCCTCTTCCAGAAGCTCCACCATCTCATCAGGTTTACTCAACATCGGCAAATGCGCGCTATCGATAATCCGTTTCGTGATATTCGCACCGACCTTTTCCGCCCCTCGGACAAGCATCTTCTGCGCTTCATAAGGGTAAGCCCTATCATCCTTAGTCATGATCTGCCAGACAGGTACATCCCTCCATCCCTCGTACGTCACTTCGTACCCTTCCGTCGAGCCGGTCAAGGCATGTTTGCTGAGCTTCCCAGCCCAGTACTCGGCCTCTTCTACCGGGAGATCGTGGTACATCATGTCGATTGGGTCGACTTTGATGGCCATTAGATTGTTCTCGTAGTCAGCTTCGCAGGTCGGTAGGGGCTTGCCGCCGAGAGCGTCCAGAAAGCACGCGCCTTCGCGGACGAAACCGGTTGCAACGTTGAAAAGCCCTATCACACGACCAGTCTTTTCGTCTGTGTCGGCAGAATTGCTGGTGAAGCCTTTCATGGCACTTTGTCCCACTGGCCCACTATACGAGTGCACTAACACAACGACATCAAGTCCTTGCGACGTCTCGCCAGCGATGGCATCGGCGGCGGCTTTAACGTCATGTGAGTAATTAACGTCGGTGCTTGTTGATTGGTTTGTCGGAAGTGTGACGGGAATACACCTGAACTCTTTAGCCTCCATGGCGGACATGATCTTGCCCCAGCATTCAGGACTATGCCATGCGCCAGGCACAAATACGAGGCTAGGTTTTTGGGCCATGTTGTAGACTGATTGGACGATATTGGCTCGGGATTTGGTGAGAGAGGGGAATAAGGAGTGAGAATGTGTAGTTGGCTTACGATCCCCTTTCCCAATTGTGGCTGGATAAAGGCAGCGGGGTTTGTTGGTTGTTCAGCTCGTTTATTCTCCTCGAAAAGGGTTAGTTGCTGACAGGCTGGACGCCATTCACGTCCACTCAAAAGTGACTCTGCTGTTGGTAGTGGAGACTCCAGTTCGTTGCCAAGATGCTAGTGATCTATCTTTCTCTCGCCTCTTTCGTCGCTGTAAGATGTTAGCGCTATAGCTTTGGCCAGTCTAGACCATCGCAACCAAATCGCTCATCCTGTAGCCACAATCCTCATATCCCGTGAGTGGCTTCCCGATACCTCGTCAACACCCGTCTTTGACGCAAAACTCCTCCCTCAACTCACGGGAGGTCATAACTCATGAGCCCATCGCCGATCATCTTCCCTGAAGCTTTCCTCAGAGCAAGCTCAAGCCGGCGAGCATGAGTACAACGACAAGGACTCGGAGGCCCCACACTAGGAGTAAAACTGGGTGTTTGACTTGTCGAAAGCGCCGCGTGCGTTGTGATGGCGGAAAACCAACCTGGTAAGTCGGAGTTTGCTACCCAATTGCGACAAATAGTCCACAGCAATACACACAAGACTTTTTTCAGTTAATAGTAATTGTGAAACTGACAATTGTAGTACCCGATGTGTCAGTGCAGGACGGGCATGCGAGTTTGCTGATCCTAGTATCCCACTTCGAGACCGCAACGCTATCTGCCTTCCTGGCGAACAGCAACCCTGGATTATAAATCAGGACGCACCACCAGTAATTCTAATGGTTAATTCCCCATTTGGAAAGTCAGTGGAGCCTTTTGACTGTTTGGGCTTGGACATGACTCTCCGCTCCAGAGAGCTTCTTCACTATTGTAAGCACAAGCCATGCAGTATAGACCAGCAAGATCGTTAACAAGCTAGTCTATCATAGCCACGACAGTGCTGATTTGGTACTAAGTAAAGCCTCAAGAAATATGTACGCAGCCTTCCATTCCTTCCTAACCCATACTCAGACTTATGTTGGATATCTGTAGCTTTTCTTCTGTCGCTCAGCACCCCGATGCGCTGAGGGACACTCTTCTCGTAGCAGGTCTGCACTATGCGTGGACTGTCGGTGATCTCGAAACATATAAACCAACCTTTTTGTTCCACAAAGTCTCGACGATACAGGTCTTGAATCGTTGGCTGCAGAACATACATCAACCGGGGCTGATGACCTTCATTCGACATGTTTCAATTCTCTGCTTCATTGAGGTATGTCTCTGCTGCTAATACTACACTAGCAATCACTAACCATCACAAGGCTGCGTATGGTAACGTACACGATACAGAGGCTCATATCAATGGCCTCATCAGCGCCGTCCACCTTCTCAGCCCACTGAATGATGAATTCGACCATCGATCGCAACTCGAAGAGGAGCTTGCCAATCGCTATATATTGCTGTAAGTAGTATTCGCCTGTGGATATTCTCTTCTAAACTTACTTTTCTAGCACGTACTATGCCTACCAAGGCTTCAAGGCCAGGATATTTGGGAGCAACTCCTTGCAGAACCTTTTCCGACAGAACAATACCGCAGAGTTCTCCACGTTTGTATCGCAGATTTATCTCTGGAAGACCCAAAATATCGGCCATCTCGAAATGCGTCTCAACGCCATGAAGCTATTGCCCTTCTTCTTCGCAGCTCTTCCCTCGTCAACACAATTTCACAACATTGACGCGTCGCCTCTAATAGACTGCCTGAAGCACGTTACTACATCAGCGCAAACAGTGAGGGAGGACCATTACAAATGCGATCCGAGCTGGGAGTGGATTGAGGGATCAGACTCTCGACTTCTCTGTGCTACTATCGGCTCCCATTTCTCTTCTCTCTTCCACGACGATCTGTTTTCATCAGCGCATTCCTCCAAGTACAGCACTTCTTGGTCTGGTATGTGCGCTGCATCGAGCTTGTATATGCACAGCGTCCTGGAACTCTGGAACGGTGGCGAGCCTATCGACGCTCGTCTATTTCGAAGATTTCTGTTCATTTTGAAACGAGATCTCAGTCAATCTGTCAGCACTTTGGGACTCAACGACTCTACAGATTTCTGGCTTTGGCGAGCGTTCCTGGGAGAGTATAGCATTGCCAAGCAGCAAGCGAATAACCATGACCCTATGCTGGATGACCTCCAAAGAGCTTTTGGTGGCTACGTAGATTCTTGGAAAAGGGTTACTGGGTTGGTAGTTTGGGAAGAAGCGCATGCCTGTTTAGTATCAGTCGCATGGCCCGCCTCTATGAATTATGAGACAGGGCGCAGTGTTTGGACAAGTTCAATTGAGTGTACAACAAGTTAGGGACGAAAGCTGTAGCTGCTTTCAAGCTGTACAATATTGTATAAGAAATCACAACTCAGGTTCTGCTAGAGCGGCCACCAAATCTATGGACTCAGGTCTGATCTCTACCAACCCTTCCCAGTCTTACCCAAGACCGTGGCCAAGCTCAGAGCTTTCCATTTGACCAGATTTCTACCCACAGCTATTTGAAGTATTTTCTCATTAGCTAGAATAGCAGTCACGAACATTATCTAACTAGGCAACAATATAGCGCCCTAAGTTACTGAAGTTCCAGATCCTAAGAGGGACATACCCGCAACTTTGTCTCCAGCCTCATCCAGCACAATTTCAGCGACGATATTGCCTTTACGTCCTGTCTCCTGCCATTAGAATCTATATATATCTCCTGCATCTCCTTGCTAAAGCGCGAGATGAGCACCAAGCGTGCATGAACCGCTTCTGCAGGGTAGGATGGCTGCTCATTGCCTCGGAGCATTTACTCCGCATTGTGACACACAGACAGGCAACAGACATTGACTTTTGGGGCCTGACAAAGCATCTCTCAACAACAGTTGTTAGAAAAAGAAAGAAATATAGAAAGGAACAAAAGAAATAGAGAGAACAGTTAGAATCAGAGAGAATTTAAGTCATCAGAGGCTGCTTCTAATATCTGCACCGCTTTCTGCTGATCATGGGCGTGGAGCATGCATCAAGGAACAACGTGAGTGGGTGCAATTTTCAAGCCCTCGATCCACAACAAAATGGAACTACTCTCGTCCCACGCATGCACACCAAATACCCCAGTACTTAGCGCAAAAGTTCTCCATGGGGAGAGTTTAAAGGGCATTATTAAACTCCTTCAACATGTCATATGGTTCTGACAAGAATGATACACGAATCCCATCATACGACACCAAAGGACAGAGAACAAACACGCCAAGCATCCCATCACAAAACACTAAACCGTTAAAGCCAGCTCGCTCCGAACAAACTTTCAGTGGAACCTAAACACCTAAACCAATTGAGGTAAATGCCCCGTCAGGGTTCTGGGGACGGTGTGCGTTAAAGATGACATCATATCAGCGTCAGTTTTCCGATCGTGGAGAGATTATATAGAAATTCACGATGCCTGCAATAAGCGCTTCCCCTCGAGATCGAGACTCCAACAAAGCCCCCCTTTGGAGCCGTAAACACGGCGGAACAGATTAAAAAAACCACAATGTCCTGCTCTCTGCAAAAACCTCTCGTTCCCGTAACAACTCTTGCGACCAAGCAGGACGTGGGTAACTAACATGCTCTGCCCAAAATACATTTACTCACGTGATCCAGGATTTCCAATTCGATCCCGAGCGTTTCGGCCGGCCGCTTTGCGAAGTCCCCTTGTTCCAGACCGCGACGATCCCGTCCACGCTCGCCAAGGATCAAAAGGCTCTCAAGCCTAGCTTTAAGATGATGCCATGGCAGTATGCGCGTAGTATTGAGGCCGCAGAGCCAGAGCTTTTAGAGCCGCCGCGGGAGAGCAGCTCCAAGCGGAAATACAAGAGTCCTGAGGCCGAGGGTTGGCGGAGTAAGCACAAGCACCACTCCACCACGCGCCGATCACTGCCACCACAGACTATTTCCTGTCCCTGCGCGCGGAAATACAAAGCACCCAAGGCACCGGACCATAAAAGGTCTTGCGCGTTCTGTCATGTAACCGAGACACCGAAATGGAGGCCTGGGCCATCAGGACGTCGTAGTCTCTGCAACTTCTGTGGATTGGTGTACGCTAAGAGGGAGGAAAAGGCCCGGTCGTTCTTATTGGAGAGGGAGTTTGGGTGCAACTCTGTTTCTGACGCATCGTCGGGGTCTACAAAGATCTCAACGGAAGATTCTCATTCAGCGGGGCTGCAATGACCATTCAACCTCATATCCTCTTATACCTTGCCAAGCGGTCCCCACGGATACCTCATTGCCCCTCACTCTTGGCAGGCATGCATGGGCAGGGGGGGGGGAAGATTCACATTTTTTTTATTGCAGCGTTTGAGCGTCATAATCATGAAAGAAACAGATGGCGCATTGGAGATCAGGAAACTAGGCAACATATTAGGAAGAGTATTGGGAGCAAATAAGTTTAAGGAGAATACTAAATCCATTTCAGTAACCTTTCCCCGAAAATAGCAGAGCAATAGTGTTGTCAAGAAGATAATTGCATCCAATCGCGAATTGTTTACTAGCACATCAACAAAGATCTCCCCCAACAGCAACGCTGATGTCAAAATCGCATCAAAAAAACATAACCAATCACACCTTTCACAAACCGCCGGAGTCGCCCTCCGGTCTCTTGAATTCCTATTTGCTAACGTCAGACAGTACGACGTCGCATCGCCAGACCTGACCTTAGCGGAATCCGGAGAGGTGCGGAGTCCAGGGGAACTCTGACATCTGACTTTTTACCCCTCAATTAGCTGATGGTCGACACGGTGGGAACAAACCATCTGATCCTCTGCGCAAGCGACCTGCAGCAAAGATTACACTGTACAGCACACCAAACAAGTCATCCGCCCGTTTTGTCCTCTGTTTAGCGTGTAGTAGGGGCGAGGAGTAACGCGCCGTGGCTTACGCGTCGGTAAATGAGGGTTGCAACTCTTTGAGACGAGATCATTTCTAATCAGCGTTGCAAGTACGGATAAGACGGGGGGCCAGTCTTATCTAATCGTAGACAGACATGGCACAGGTGACAGAGGCCAAGCCGCTATGCAAGGAACTGTGGAAACGGGCAGGTTGCTGCGAGGGACAGTACAGTACGGTACAGTGTCCGAGCGAGTGAGACATCTGAAGGTAAAGAAAAAAGCAAAGTACACAAGGGAGTCAAGGAGGGACTTTGGCTGAACAATTGCGATAACTGTGTGATAAACTGTGGGTCAAAGTTTCAAAGGGGAGCTGAAAGAATGGGATGCTAAGAGACATCGGATTTCCTTTTCCCCGTCGTGAATATGCTTCTTGTTGGGTGATTCTTAGTGGCCCATGAGGCCACTCGGTAGGATTTCACCGGATCCGCGGATGGACCCTGAATCAGGGTCTTTACACAAGCCAGACCCAATCGCGTAGTGATCTACAAGGGTTCCTCTGGGGCAATCTTCGCTCTAAAACTTTTAGCAAAGTATTAGTACCGCCTCGATCCCTAACTTCTCCCTTGAGTCTCAAGATCGGACATCCCCTCTCAACTGCCCCCTTTCAAATGTGTCCAGTCCCTGTCCCACCATGAAACACCGACAGCAGACACTCGCCAAAACGGCAAAGCCAATTCGGCGACGAAGAGAACGTGCTCGCCATCCTTGCCCCGTTGATCTCCCGGAACCAACCCTTTTCCCGCCCCGACGATGCTCGTTCCTTTCGGCGAGAAAATCGCCTCGACACGTGAGTTGACCTCTCTACGCGTCTTTGTTGACCCGTTGCCGGTTACACAGACTAACCTGTTCCAGAGCCGACCTAGCATCCAGGACGTTCAACGGAATGGTCTACCTCTCTGTGAGGTCGCCTTGTTTCAAAATGCAGCTATTCCGAGTCCTTTGGCTGCGAAGCCAGAGAGAGATACCCATCTCCAATTGAAGGTTTCTTCGCGCACCTCGTCTCTCAGATCACCCGCTGCGTCGGCCCGTTCAGTCCGCTCAAGGTCTACTAGAGCCAGTCTAAAAGATACCTATGAAGCCCGCACGTGGCGCAACAGGCTGAGGCGACATTCGGTATGTCACTCATTTCCACCAGAGTGTCTTCTTATCTTTCTAACGAGATACGCAGAAGTCACCAAGATTACATGAGCCAACTCCATGCTGCACATCATGCTTCATCAAGGAGACTCCAATGTGGCGCGAAGGTCCTTTCGGCTCTCATACTCTCTGCAACGTCTGCGGTCTTCTCTACGCCAAACGCGAAGCTCGGAGCCGATCATTTCTCCTTCACAGAGAAATCGCGCGAAAGTCGCAATTTTCTTAAATCGTTGAACAGCGTTCATGTTCCCGCCATGCATGAGCATCCGTTCAGCACGGCTTAACCTTTCTTTCTACCAGTGATATTTTTTAATGTTTCGCTTTCTTGGGCTCGATCTCGACGTTATACATGGAGTGATGAGGCATGGTTTTTATACCCCGGCGCAGGATTGGGAAGGCATTTTGTGAGACTCGGCTGGCTACTGAAGTTTTGTGTCAAAATGGCGTTCTCGGTTGTTTGTTATCATGTTGGATTTAGCGCAGATACCTCAGTCACTATTACTTATGCACTTGTTATGGCCCGATGAGACAAAGACTTGACCATTAATAGTATATGCTACAGAAATATCAGACATTGTGAGGTCTCTTGACAGGAGCTCGGTATTAGCAGGTGCCTCCTGAGTCAACAAGATGGAGCATAATGAAATCCACCGGTTGAAGAATTGGTTTAGTCTTTCATCTCGAGATGTTCATAGGGCTTATTACATACACTCGAAATGAGTGGTACATGCTCGTCCGGCCTTAACATTACCGGAACTATTAATAGCATTTTGCGGACGGGTAACCCCGGCCTATTTATTTAGTTCTCCACGTACGCCTTCCCCTCAAATTTAGCGACCCACGTCGCGTCATTAGCTTTGAGTCCCTTTGTCATTGTGCTATCAGCGAGGTTCAACGAGAACAACGCAAGCTGTTGGTAACCTCCAGCAAGTTCAAAGGAATTGCGATATTAACCATCCATTCAGTTTTACGTTCCCGGCATGCTTAACGCTGCTACACCGGTCACATGCATTCCGCCCCGATATCCAGACGAGGCTCGACGACCAGCTTGTCGCATTCGACAGCCAACCTTCGTGATGTCGTGACAGCCCCCTGGACATCGACTGGCTTGGAATCCAGCAAGAATGGTACGTCGTATCATTGAGCTGTTATTCACGACTGACCCCAGCCTCATAGCAATCTCGACCTTGCTACAGCCGCCGATTGGGCGAACCCGACTGCAACCACATACCTCTGCGCCAATTTCGAGTCTGTATAAGATGCCAACCGGACGAGACATTGCTCCAATTACCTTGACGAATACACCACACATCAAATCCGACCAGTTCGACTCGTACCTATCACAGATGGCCCCTCTATACGAGCGGCTTCAACGATTGAAAGAAAGCGAAGACGAACCACGGACGGAAAGTAAGACTTGGAATTCTATAAAAGGCAGAGAGTTTCAGGATTCACGGCAGACTGCGAGACTCTCTCCGCCTAGTAGGAACGCCTCTGTCCCGTCGCTGACGTCGGCCACCACTCCCATTGATGGCTCGTCCTATAGACAAGCCAGCAGTGGTTTCAATCGCAAGGGCCACCGCGCACCTTCACTGTCAATCGTTCCTGATATATATTTCAGCCAAGACTTTCATCTTGAGAACCCGCGAACTTTCCAGGTTGTGAGCGAACGATCAGAGGTTGTACCCCAGGACACTGGGAAGGCAAACAATACTTTAGCACCGAGAAAGCCCCTGGCTACAAATGCGATTCTGCAAGAGAAGCTATCCTGGTATATGGATACTGTAGAGCTGCACCTGATACATTCTATCTCTACTGCTTCAACGACGTTTTTCTCAGCTCTCGGCTCCCTGAAAGAATTACACTCGGAAGCAGGTGAACCTGTCAATAAGATAAGAACGCTGCGTAAGGACCTAGCGTCATTGGATCAAGATGTTGTAGTAAAGGGCCTGGAGCTTTCGCAAAAGCGTCAAGTATGCCATAATCTCCAACTTACAAGCGATGCAGTCTTGCAGCTGAAGTACATCGTGGACAAAACTGCCTATTGCAAGTCACTAGTCGATGAAGGAGAAGCTGAGAAGTCATTAGTTGAACTTGATGTCATAGAGTCATTGATGGCTGGGGAACGTGGCGAGATATTCGAGGATGAAGCATTGACGAATGTAGAGCTTCGAGATATACGTGAAGCCACAGCATTACGAGGCGTGGTCAATGACTTGATGGTTTTACGGTCTAGAGTTGCTAAAATCTTCGAGTCGAGGATTCATTCCAAACTTATCGAAGATCTACAACGCCACAGCCAATTAGTACCAAAGCAAGATGTTCTCCTCAGGTGGGAAGCTGCTTCACTCAGGGCCAAGGGAGGGTACGCACAAAAGCCCTCGGCCTTGCCGACATATATGACCCAGACTACTGAGCTGCGTACGGCACTCCTACCAAACATTCAAGGACTGTATCGGTGCGGATCGATCTCTATAGCCATTCAAGGTTATCGAGAACTGGTACTGCGAGAGATTCGCAACGTGGTTCGAAGACCACTCCCTAGTTCCACCGATGACACTGAATCCGTGACGTCTGTGTCAACTATCAGTGAAGGCCGGAGTCGCACAACCCAGGAGAAATCTTTCATCCTTGCTCAGAACCTCCGGTCTCTAGAAGCGGAAGATGCTGAAGAACTCTTCTCTGCCCTATTCGTTTCGGTTGCAGAGACGCTTCGACGACTCAAAACCCAATCCAGTCTCCTCTTGGATATCGCATGCCTGATCGGGAGCCCTGATTCCACAGATCCTATCAAGTCTCCTAACATTACCTCCCCAATTAGTAGTCCGAATCCAGCTGGGAACGTGTCGGTGTTTGGTGCCCAGGAGGAAATGCATGTTGCACTTGATCTCCAAATCTTTTGAGTCATGGAGTGGATATCAGTCACGATAGGATCATCAAGATCCTCCGGGTCCGATTCGAACAAACCAAAACCCTCCCGTGGCCATACTTTATTCGCTACTATACTCTCAATCTCTTGTTTGTCAACGAATGTGAGGCCATCTCAGGGCAAGCCGGCGTATCTCTAAAGACTATAATCAATAGCCATATCCAAGACTTCATTCAGGCGCACAGCAACAGAGAAAACCAAGCACTTGCTCAAGGAATGGGTGCTGACATATGGCAAGACACAGATTTCACACCTAAGGATACTGAAATCCTTCAGCAGATTCTCGAGTGCAGTATGGCAGACCCGCCAGCGTGGACTAAGACAAGCAGTGTCTGGGCACCAATAGCACAAGATGAAGACGAAAAGACAGACAATACAGAGGAGGGCATGCCAAAGGATAAGCTCAGAGGCGCCACCTTTAAAGAAGAGATTTTCCTCCTCCCGAAATCTGCTATCCTCTGTTTAGAGGGTATTTCTCACTTTCTCCGATTAATATGCGGTATTCCATCCATGACGCCAGCAATCGCCTCTTCATTGGTCTCATACCTGCAACTATTTGACTCTCGATGTCGCCAGCTAATCCTCGGCGCTGGTGCTCTACGTTCAGCTGGTCGAAATCATGGGCACGCGAGCTCGCATGCTTTCAAAGAAGGCGCTTGAGACCAACTGGGGCAAGGAGAGCGCAGAGGACGTCCGCAAATACATGGTGGATCTCACCAGGGACACGAGTAAACTGTACAAAGCACTCAGCAAGCGCCTGCCCGAGCAGGCGGTGCATTTGGTCATGGTGCCCGTTTTTGCAGGCTACAGGGAGCATCTGGGGACGGCGTTCAAGGAAGCGGTCCTAGAAACAGAAGTTGGCCGTGATTGGTAAGAATAGATACCATCCTTTTATCGCTTTCTTCTTTTTGGTTCCAGACTGCATTTAGGCTGACCTATACGCACAGCATGCTTAGCGATGTCAAGCATCTTGACGAAAAGTTCAGCAAAGTTAACGGATTTGGCGACCTGGGCGCTTATCTCAGCCAGATTATCAAGAGCAAAAAGATTTAGGTTGAGCTATTTCTGGCTCGCTAGAAGAGAACGGCCCGTCTTGGAAGGCAGGAACTTGAATGAGTATACTTCTGGAAGCCCCCAAGAAGACTTTGCTAGCAAAATCACCACGTTACAGCAGGCAGAGGGCAACCGAGCGCAGGTCATGACGGAAAAGGCATACTTGTCCAAGATAAAGGAGAAGCTTGGTATTGATGACAAGGAGCTCGAAAACAGAGGAATGTTTAAGAGACTATGCGATTCAAGGGTCGAGAATAGCGGGAGCTGGCCTGACGACGAGGAAGCGTGTATTTCTTGGGCTGATGCGGATGCTGCCAAAGCACGCAGCTACAGAAAGTGATGAGAGCATGATTCAGCTTCTGGTCAGTGGCAGTGGTGACAAGATACTTGGAGGGTTTGAATCACCAACAATCAACATAGCGAAACCCAACGGTACAGACATTGAATCGTATATCAGGAGGAAGATGCGCAAATATGATATCTTTCAGGGCAATGACTCGAAGGACGAAGCAAATTGCGATGTACTTGAAGGCGACCAAGATTCCTGGAGTATCATGGACGTGTCACGGAGGTCTAGCGAAATCTTACCATCAAGCTGGAAAGCTGGAAAGCTGGAAGACGCCTGTGTATCACAGAAGAAAGCGTTGGAGATTCTCTACGATTTGAAGGAGCCAAATCCTCACAAGATCGCCTACAGCGATATTGTGATCAACTGGCGATACTTCTGCAACGGTAATTGCGGAGGGGCGTGGGATTTTGAGACTGACATCAACATTTGTAAATACTGTTGGGACCCTGCCTTTTGTCAAAATTGTTTACCGCTGCTTCAGCAAGGCACTTGAAGATGTTGTCATGTGATGCAGGTCACAAGTGGTTTCGTGTGCCGCGATGGAACTTGCGAGGAAGCACGGGTCTAAGAGATGGCACTGTCATGATAGGAGGCGAGACTGTTGATGGTCGACACGCTTAGGGACAAAGAGTCAAGATTAAGGCACCATTTGCAAGGAATGGGATATCGAGTAGTATTGCTGGCTTTTGTTGCCCAGCCCATTGCCAAAAACACATTCTTTTCAAGTTGCATTTTGTTGCTAGGATATACGTAAGACAAAAACCGAAACCGATCGCTCAAAACAAGGATGCAAAGGCGCGATGCTTTTAAAAAGCCTATACACATTGCGGCCCGAAAATGATACGCATCCACTTTGCGAGCACGCAATTTGAGTTTCCCATGTCGTTTCCCTTTGATCCCTGATAGGTAATCCACAAGGAAAAGCTTTCATGTGGCTGATACTCACCAAGTTCAGTGGCGCCACGAGATCGTGTTGAAATATTTTGTGTATCAATACGAAAACTCTGTTGTTTCGGAGGTCAACAAACATCGATGAGACATATGTGGCTTACTCAAATGTTTTTCTTGTATCAGCGATCTTTAAAATCGATCATGTAGCACCTGGAGAAATAAAAGACCCTTAAAAGAAATCCTTGCAAACAAAGCCTGAGCGTCTGGATACTCTTATCAATTGTATCTCTTAGCTGCCCTCGAGGGTTCCATCGCCGGCCCGACAACCCACACGGCCCCATACGCCTCAGCAGGACAAACGCAAGCATCAAGTCCGCGAGTATAGAGATTGCCGTGTGCAATTACTCCATCGAGAACACTCGCCAAGACAAACGTGCTGTAAGACAACTGGGTCATGATCGGCCTCGCCCGAACGAATCTGCAACAACGCTTTTATAAGATGGCTTCCCAACCTTCTGGCATTCAAGGCGCATCTGCCGATCCATCACTATCCAACACAAACATGGCCTCCAATCCCGAAAAGGCCGTCACAGATAGTGACATTCAAGCGACAGACAGGCGAGCGGATGTCGCCTCTACTGGATCTGTTAAGGATGAGTCCTTGGACGGGAGAGCCCAGATCTTGGGTGCTACGCCCGAGGAAATTATCGAGGCAGAGGAGCATGCGCGCACGATGGACTTGGATGAGACAAAAAGGGTGAGAAGACACAAGAGCTATCGTTAGTATATGCTAACATTGACCCAGCGCGCTGAAAACTTGATCTACCTTCATGAGCATGACCCCAACTTCAGCTCAGAGGCCATCATGCGAATTCAAGCATTTCTGGGCAACGAAGATGTCTTCGCCAATCCTCACAAACATGAAGATCTAATCTCAGACATCAAGACGGAGATTTCACTCGTCACTATAAACTCACCCTACGCAGAAGTCCGCGCCGTAGTGAGCAACAAGGACGACCCATCGACACCAGCTGGAACTATCCGAGCCTGGACCATCGGTCTGTTCTTCGTGATTGTGCAGAGCTTCGTGAACCAGCTGTTCTCAGTGCGACAACCGACAATCCGACTCCAAGCCCCAGTCATCCAACTCCTCTCGTTTCCGCTTGGCAAAGCTTGGGAGAGATGGCTGCCACTCGGCGAGTTCACGGTGTTTGGTCAAAAGCTGCAGCTCAATCCTGGAAAGTTCAATCAGAAGGAGCACATGCTGATCTCAATCATGGCGAATGTCTCGACGAGCTTACCGCATTCGAGATACATCATTTTCACTAGTTGGTTGAAGAAGTACTTTGACTTGCCATTCGCGGCCGATTTTGGCTTCCAGATCTGCCTTTCGGTGAGTAGAACTGCGAAATAACTGACTGAGCTTCACTAACAGACGTAGTTGGCTATGAACCTGTTGGGATTCGGTCTTGCTGGGTTGGCGCGACGTTTCCTGGTCTACCCTTCGTTCTGTATCTGGCCGCGCTCCCTCGCAACCATCGCCCTCAACCAGAGTTTACACAACGGTAAGTCCAGAGGAAACTCATATTATTTGTATCAAGTTGACTGTGACTGACCACCGCAGAATCTGGGAACACAAGCGTGCTTGGCCCTTTCAAGAAGATGTACACCATGTCCCGGTACCGCTTCTTCATGCTCTCTTTCGTCGCCATGTTTGTCTGGTTCTGGTTCCCCGACCTTATCGCTACAGCCCTGTCTCTCTTCAACTGGCTTGCATGGATCTCTCCCAACAACTTCACCCTTACATCCATCACTGGTGTATCTAAGGGTCTTGGGTTCAACCCTCTCCCAACCTTTGACTGGAACATCGCCACCTACTATATTGACCCTCTGCTAGTCCCCTTCCATGTCACTGTCAACATGTTCCTTGGTGCCTTGCTGGGTGGAATTACTATCATTGCCATGTACTGGAACAACACGTACAACACTGGATATCTCCCTATCAACACGAACACCATGTTCGATAACACTGGCGCCAAGTACAACGTATCTTCTATCTTGGATGATCGTGGACTACTTGATGCAGAGAAGTATCAGGCTTACAGCCAAGTCTATATCGCTGCCTCATCTATTACATACTAGTAAGTTTCTCTCGTTGACAAGTCTCGAGCTCGGTACTGACAAGCGATAGCATCTACTTCTTCGCCGTGTATAGCGCGATCATCTCCTATGCTGCCCTGTATCACTGGAACGACATCAAGCTTGGTTTCGTGTCGCTCTGGCAAAGCTTCAAGAAGAAGAGCAGGATCAACGAGTTCAAGGATATTCACACTAAGCTGATGGAGCAGTACAATGAGGTTCCAGAGTGGTGGTACTTGATACTCAACGTAAGTTCTTTGGGGAAGCATAGTGGTCTTGACTAATGCGATATAGATTGTTGGTGTTGCTTTTGGCATTGCTTCTGTAGCAGGCTGGCCCACCAACACCAGTGTCGGCACCGTCTTCTTCGGCCTTGCTCTCGCCATTCTCTTCACTATTCCCACTGGAATCATCTTTGCCACCACTGGTATCGAGGTTGAGTTCAATGTTCTCGCTGAGTTTATTGGAGGAGCATGGCAGCCTGGTAATGCCTTGGCTGTAAGTGCCCGACCCACCAAGATTCTACTATTCTCATCTAACACTAGTAGATGAACTTTTTTAAAGGCTTCGGATATGTGACAGTCGCTCACGCCCTTGATTTCGCCAATGATCTGAAGCTTGGTCACTACCTCAAGATTCCTCAGCGCCAAACCTTTTGGTGCCAGACAGTTGCCAGTAAGTGATACTTCAGTACTTTTCTGCTCACCTCCACTGACTGTAAATAGCGGTTGTCTCAGCCTTCGTCTGCACTGCAGTGATGAACTTCCAGATCCGCAACATTCCCGAAATTTGCCAGCCTACCCAGAAGGATCGCTTCACCTGCCCCGGTGTTGAGTCTTACTTCACCGCCGCAGTACTCTTCGGCTCTCTCGCACCTCAAAGGGTATTTGGTGAAGGAGGAATGTACACTGCTCTCCTCGCCGCGTTCCCAGTTGGATTGGCCTTCCCCGTTATCTACTACTACGCGACCCGCCACCTCCCCAAGACACACTGGCTCACAAAGCTTCATCCCGTCGTTATCTTCAGTGGTGGCCACATCTGGTCTCCCTATAACCTGGCCTACGTATGGCCGGCTGTCATTCCAGGTTGGATCTCTTGGGTCATCGTCCGAAAGAGATACCTTCAGTTCTGGGGGAAGTACAACTATGTCCTCTCAGCAGCGTGGCAGACTGGCATCGCTCTCGCTGCGGTGGTCATCTTTTTCGCTGTGAGCTATCACGGCGCGTCTATCAATTGGATCGGCAACAGTGCAGACAGTGGTTGTGAAGCTGAGACTTGCACCAAGCTTAAAGTTCCCAATGGAACCATCTTTGGTGCTCAGCCAGGAACCTTTGCCTAGATATGCTATAAATAGCCAATGGTATAGCAAAACTTGAGTAGAAGATGTTTTAATTCTCAAGACCAATAACTTCGGGGTAATATTGAATACGTGACTGTGCCGCTGATCCTACGACATAATCGACCGCCGCGTATTCTTGGCAGAACTCGCTTTAGCGCTTCCACTGCCTATTCTAACGCCTATAGGATCCAGATCCCCAACACTCAAGTCAGTTGTATAAAAATGGCATATTTCTCGTTTTCTTTGAACACGGTATCTTTGTACAGTTTACTGAAATGGTTTATCTACTGCCAAGCCAACACGGCGATTGCCTCAAATGCTATCTTGCCACTTCATTCACTGATGACGAGCTGAAAGCTTTCAAGTCAGCCTTTGAGCTTGGTGCATACTAAAAATCCGCTCCCTTGATGCAAATGAAAAATGTCCACGCACCAGATGATTATTTGGGCAAGTCACATCAATACATGCGAGCCAAAGAAACCGAAGCTGATAACACGGATCCATTCATCGTCGTTGACGAAGAGACCAAGAGCAGACGCGCAGTCTGGCACATTGACCAGTTCGCAGAGCAAGATCAGGTCCAAGACGGAGTGGCTGAGAGCACAGGTGTTGTTTTCAAGATCCTCATCCAGACCGAGGCTTTGGCTATCAACCATATTAACTACGCCATTGCTAGTTTGAGCATTGAGGAGGACCTTGATAATTGCGCGGTGGAATTGCCCCTCACCAACGGCTTTTATCAGCCTGACCCGCAAGATTGCAGTGGTCCGGACTTTGAGTATCAGCAACCCCAGCAAGATGCCTGGGTCATTGCTGAGCCTGGAGAATTCCAAGAAGGCACCGATCCTGGGCTGTTGAATGACTTCTCGCCTCGTTCGCCGGATAAGGTGGTCAGGCTGAAAGTGGATGCTGCCGAGTCTGTTGGCTTGGTTAGCTCTTGGACGATTGCAGGCGATACAAAGCCTCTTGATTTGACTCAAAAAGTCTTTCCCGAGGGGAGTGTTATTTTACAGTAGATACCAACCCGGATTCCCATGGCCAGCAGACTCACTGTAGGCGGAAGATAAACCGTCAAGCGGAATGAAGTAGAACACGAGCTTGACTGAGCATCCCTCTCGTTTATAGGCCTTTGAAGCCACCAATAGCATGTAATTACGCGCTTTAGCTCCGCCCTTCTTGTCGTCGTAGCTTATCGCAGACGTTAACTCCCACGATGGCGGAACCGAGCATCTCTCGACTAAGATAAGCGGGACAGATTAAGATGATCCTTTCCCAATACGCACCTTATCATCAGTCATTCTCCAGCCTGCAGGACGCTTTCCCACATACAGAAAGTACATCCCAGCCGTTGAATGGGTGGAACTTCCCAATGTAGCAATTTTTGGAGAATTTTGGTGGGGAGGCATGGGTGAAGCATAACTCCGCACCAAGAAGATCAGATCCAGCATTAATGATAAATAGTCAGCAACTTCGTCAATCATCGTTTCCATCTTATACCAACGGTTCTTAAGATCATTGGGATTATAATCATGTCTTCTGCTCCCCACCCGCTATGCCCACTGACGGGCGATGAGATTCAGGCTAGCGCACGCTTGATCGAGAGTGTTTGGCCCCAGTCTGTCTCGCTATCCTTTAAGGTTATAACACTCAGCGAGCCACCGAAGGAGAAGCTTGCACCCTATTTGGAAGCGTTCGATAGCGGAACTTCCCCTTCACCGCTTGATCGATTAGCTTTCGTTGCGTATTATATCCGTGGAACGGTAAGTTGACCCCACTAAAGTTGTCATCATGCATGATCTGACCATCACAGGATATTTTCCATGAAGCGATAGTCAACTTGACCACTGGCAGGATCGAGAGCAATGTGAAGCTTGGACCGAATGTTCACGGAAACGTTGAATATGACGAGGCTCAGAGAGTTGAGAAGCTTGCACTTGAGGATCCGCAGGTCTTGGCTGAGCTCGAGAAGCTAAAGTTGCCGGAGGGGACTGTAGTCTGTGCGGATCCCTGGATCTACGGTAAGCCCATTAATATGTGGTGAGATGGAGTCAGAACTGACATGCATAGGGTCCGACGGAGTTGAGGATGATGTCCGTATGTACCAGGTCTTCCTGTACATGCGAGACCCCGCAAACTCTGGCGAAGCTGATTCGAACCACTACGCATTCCCCTTGCCCGTATCGCCCGTCATTGAATGCGTCAACTACAAGGTCATCCGAATTGATGTACTCCCTACTGGCGCTGATAACACCATCAAGCCTCTGGCGCCGTATCAGCCAAAACCTGCCAATGAGTACATTCCAGAAGCGCAGGAGCTGCGAAAGGACCTGAAGCCGCTGCATGTAAGCCAGCCTGAGGGGCCTAGCTTCAATGTAACGCCGGTTGGCGAGACTGGAAATGTAATTTCGTGGCAGAAGTGGACTTTCTTTGTCGGTAAGTCTGATATCTTGTCTTACTCAATCATCTCCCACCTAACACAAATAGGCTTCAATCAGCGAGAAGGCATGGTGTTGTACAACGTCAAGTATGACAACCGTCCCTTGTTCTACAGACTCTCTCTATCAGACATGAGCGTCCCCTACGGTGATCCCCGACACCCGTTCCACAAGAAGTCAGCATTTGACTTGGGTGATGCGGGTGCTGGTGCGACAGCCAACAACCTCAAGCTAGGCTGTGATTGCTTGGGCAGTATTCAGTACCTCAGCGGAGTCATCTGCGACGATCAAGGCAAACCGCTGCCAATGGAGAATGTCATCTGTATTCATGAGCAAGATGCCGGTATTGGATGGAAGCACACCAACTACAGAACCGGAAGAGCTGCCGTTGTACGGGCACGTGAGCTTGTCTTACAGTCCATCATCACGGTTTCGAACTATGAGTATATTCTCATGTTCCTGTTCAACCAAGCAGGAGAGGTCACATATGAAGTCCGCGCCACAGGTATCCTGTCTACGCAGCCGATTGACCACGAGCTGGACAAGACAGGAGTACCATTTGGCACCGTCGTGCATCCCGGCGTCCTAGCAGGCGTTCATCAGCATATCTTCTCCCTGCGAGTTGATCCCATGATTGACGGCCATACGAATCAGCTAGTATACAGTGAAGCTCATAGAATACCAAGGGATCCTCATTTGAACCCTCACGGTGTTGGCTATGAAGTTGTCGAAAAGACCATTGACAAGACAGCTGGTTTGGATATTGATTATGACCTTAGTCGGGTCTATAAGATCACCAACCCCAACTCCCTCAACCCTATCAACGGCAAGCCAGTTGGCTACAAGATCATGGCCCCTCCTTTCCAGAAGCTCATGGGCGATGCAGACAGCTTCTTGCATAAGCGTGCTGAGTTTGCAGACCATAACATTTATGTCACCACACATCGCGACCGCGAATTGTACGCGGGAGGATGGTACACCAACCAGTCTCGTGGAGGAACAGGCGTCAGAACTTGGGCGGAAAGGAACGAGCCCCTGACACCAGAGTCTGATATTGTGCTTTGGGTGCAATTTGGTATCAACCATATCCCACGCATTGAAGACTTCCCTGTCATGCCGGTCGAGATTCTCAAGGTCCACCTCAAGCCCGTCAACTTCTTCACTAAGAACCCTGCGCTGGATGTCCCGCCTAGTGAGCAGAGCGTGAACAAGAGCACTCTTATTGAGAACAAGAAGGCAGAGGTTTCTGATAGTTGCGGTTGCGATACATCGAATGTCCCTTCAAAGCTGTAATCTAAGATTTTAGTAAGAGATGCCTCACGGTGCAAGGAGCTATGACCTCAATGAAGCAATATTAATATTATTCGTGTACTGGGCCCATTATGGATAAGGCCCTAGACGTTCAACATGAACTGTAGTTTCTTCTGATATTTGTATCCCATCCAATCCCTCGTTTACTGTCGGTGGGGGCGTTTGATGTCTCCACGGACTCGAGATTGTGATCTCTGTCCCATAGCTCCACCCAGCATGTGAAGCTTCAATGTCGTATCCCGCTGGGATATCATCGTTCATTACAAATTCACACACGGAACTTGACCCGTTCTGCACTGATGTTTTAGTACCGCGACTGCCCTTGGTGCCGTATTCTGGCGATAGGGCCGAGTCGACGACTGCGCGCTTGCTTCTGTGTGAAGCGAGAAATGAGGATGGGACAATTTTCCGAAATACGGGTCGCAGCATGGGTAGCGAAACTGGAGCACGTCAATTGAGGATCGCAATATTGGACCGGTGTGATATACCCGAAACATTGGCGAGATTGCATTCTGCTGCAGCCAAAGACCCGTGATAGCCGATCTTGAGGGCGATTTCTTTTGAACTGCCATTGAACTCGAATGAATTTTGTATGACAAGAATCGTCAAAATACAAACACTGTTCACATATCAGTCCAGGGCACGAGGTATCACCACGGGGAACACACAGAGCACCGAAGCCAAAGAGGGCCATAACAGCAAGTTTTTGACCAAGCGGAAGATGCATTTTGATGACTTCAATCAGAGGCAGAACAAGAATGACAATATCCAGAACAGCATGCGTAAGACCAGTGGAGAAGAAATAAATATTGCTCGAGACATGGCAGTGGGTAGCTCGTCGGGCGAGGTCCCAGTAGGCTGACGTCGGCATACATGACAGCGTCAACAGGAGCATTCGTACGATGAACCATGCGATACAAAGGATGAGGACAACTTGGATTGCGATGCGCGAACTAGAGTATTTGAAGAGTCGCCAGTAGAAGGTCAAGATGGCGAATTTGGCGAAGCCGATGCCAATGGTATACGTCAGGCTGCTCAGCCAAATGAGGAGGTATGATCGTTCGAGTCGTTCGTCTTCGGTGAGATGTGACGGGCCGTCTTTCAGTGGGCGACCGAGTCCGAAGGCGAAAAGGACTGAGGACGATTTTAGTTACCGCAATTGATGCAGTTCGAGTGGGTATATTCTTACAAACAAGGTTGTCGACCGAGTACCCGAGAGCTCCAACCTGCGCATCAATTGTCAGCGATCATTCCTTCAGTGGCAAAACGAAACATTAGGCATAACGCACAAACGCAACGACCGCCAACCAATCATCAATCCCATAACCCGCCCTCGTCGTCCGTCTCGCCAAGAGTCTCAGCACTAGCACCAGCGCAGCAAGCGGCAGGGTAATAAAGATAGAAGCATAGACATTCGGTCTATAATCCTCTTCCATCGTGCATGGTCAAACACTGCAGGCTCACTTGGAGCCCAGAAGAGGAGAAGAAGAAGAAGAAGAAGAAGAATAAGTTTAGAAGGAAAAGAGAAGGGAATGGAAGGGGATGGGGAGGGGAGATAAGACGAATGAAAGGACTTGTCTCACATTGAACCAGTCAGCTTGGGCGAATGATTCAAGTGAGGACGCGCTAATGGGCTCGATGATGTTATCCTGGTTGCGCTAAGGGGGGACGGTTCGCGGGGGCAAGGAGACGCCGGTGCGGGGGGAGACTTTAACGTTTGTCCGCTGGTGTTTTAACTGGTGAGAGACAAGCGCTTTGACTTTGTTATGACTGTGGGATTGTTTGTTAGTGTAAAGATTATTTGTCGGGTCAAGCGGGTTTAACGTTCCCAAAGAGCTTCGGCACTCGTGCTTATTTAATTTCCGCAAGTTCCGGAGCGTCAATGCCTGGCATCTTACCCTGTTGATCCCTCGTGCGTGGACTGAGTGCCCTAACAGCGCATTAAGCCCATGTTTACTATTAAGGATTTACCAGCTTCTACATGATTACTACGCAGACTGGTCCAAATCATTAATGGTGAGGCTCATCACCCCTTCTGGGCAAGCAACTTACCAGATCAATGACATGTCAGAATGTCTCTACGAAACAAGCATAGCGTCGCTTTTCAGCTGCAACATCATTAAATTGCGCAGAATGCTTGCATTATGACGAGCAAATCACAGCAAAAAGACCTCCCGGATATCCAGGGTACCTCATTACTGGCGAGACGCGCTGAAAGCTGAAGTTGTTCAGCGCTGACAACAGAAAAGAGACGGACCAATTGACTACTAAGCATGCCACTTGTTCTTTTTATGGGAAGTATGGAATTGACGCTTCATACCAAGAAGGCCACTCGGACAGAAATTATAAATTGTCTAGACTCTCGTATCTTGTCTGCCAGGTTTGTTCTCAAGCTTGCATTTTAGGAATTCTCACAAACGGTAGCGACTAGGAAAGCACTATAAGGGAGACCTAAATTCAAGCTCAATACCCTTTGGTGCGTAGAGATATGCTCATTCGTTCTCCTTGCCTTTGTGCCGACGCCTGAGCTTCTATCACAGCGTCAACCTCATACATACACTATTACGGTAATATGTGAATATTCAGTATCATGCAACTTTGGGTATCTTGGCGTATATAGAATAAGGCCTTTTCCACTTGGCAATTAGAACGAAAGATAGGAAAATAATGATGCTACCTTGAGTTAACGCCCTTGAATTGCGAGAATGGTACGACTGTTCAAGGGCAGCGTTTGTGGCTATCCAGATAGCGCCCTCGACAATGTTGTAGCATAGAAAGCTTCTGCGGTGCACACACTAGGCTCAAGTCCTACCAATCAATAGCGAAAATCGGAAAAACGTGCCAGCGTGTGAGACATGGACAGTCAGCGTCTATTATATGGGTAGTTGGTATGCTTCTTCGAAGTGTGTATATGATAGTGTCATTTTCAGTTGATAGACTTGATAGCTTATGCTTGCATCACGCACCCTACCTCGTACATTCAGCAGCAGGAGTAAATTGAGCAGTATTCGCAGATATAACCATAGGAATGAGATTAGTAAACCCGGGAGAGGCGAGACTAGTCTCGGCATTGGATATGCAAGCGAGGCTGAGCTCTGAAGGCGGCGGGCAGGAGAAACAAGAATAGTGTGAGCTTTTCTGTTCAAGCTTGTATGGGCTTGGATTCATCAGCTCGATCCTTGGCTTGCTCCTAGTCTCCTGACAGAAAGTCCATCTACCGTGATCACTGGACCCGAGTTAATCTGTGGCATAGCTGAAATCGTTCACCGACTTTCTCTCCACTCCAGAGCTTCTCAACTTACATCGATTGGGATATCAACCTCAGCATAGTAAGCAGGAGGGCCATTGGCGAATATAGTCATCAAGGTTACTTTCAAACCACAGAGATTTCCCAAAGTCCCACTAGCCGCCAGGTCCGAAGATGCCGCAGAGACTAGTCCAATGGTAAGACTAACGTCTTGAGGGACCCTGCTCAGCCTTCGGGAACATGCGCTAGGAGGGCCTCAAAAAATAACAGCTAGCCCGGGCCGTTTGCGTGATTTACTACTACGATTGGAGTGCCGAATTCGATGATCAAGTTATTCAGTTCAGAAAGGCTTAGTCCATTCTACACTTGAGGATGGCGCAATCCAAATTGGAAAATGGCCTTATGGTTTGAGACATCTCAGCCCAAAAATGGTATAGGTAAGCTTCAACGTCGAGCTGAGAATCCCTGCTCGGTTGCCGATCACATCAGCTATTTGCTCTTTTCAATTTCCAATTCGTAAATATAGCAGTTGTGGCGATGTCGGCCCGCGCCGTTTGACCTTTCAATTAGTGTAGATTCCAAATCCAGCCTTTATGTCACGTACATGATCGCCGTAGACTATGCCAGAATCAAGGTCTGGGTTTGGCTCCAAGAGTGTATTTAGCTTGCCGTCAGTGCGATGCATCACAGACCCCTCACTGCGGCTGGCTTCACAGGCGCTAAAAACCAATATCACCTATGCCTACTGCTGGATACGGCAACTGTGATGTCGCGAGCGTGAACCAAACCTACGCAATATGTGACCTCAGTCTTCCTCTGGCATGCTCCGAGCATCTTCGGAGTTAGATTATGCCACAGAGGACAGCTGAACGGCCAGCTGGAACTGAGACAGACATGATCAACGCCGAAAGAACAGGCGTGCTAAACCATCTCAGGATTTCTTCACCGATGGATTAGCGCCGTTCATGAGCGATGCCATGATGTCAGTTGGATGCGAAGTTTCGTTTGCTGAGGCCATTCGATTCATTGGGAAGGGGAAAGAATCTGATAGTCCTTGAGACAAAATCTATATAAACTCTAGGAACTCCCAGCCATAGAGATTCAAAACATCAACTCAACTCTTCAGATCTCCCCTACAAACAACAGCAACTTCTACACTTCTTCATTCTTCTCAACTCATCAAAATGGCTTCCATCGGATTCCCTCAGCAACAGCAGCAGCAGCAGCAGGCTCTGCCCATTCAGTCGGCCAATTCTGCCTCTATTGACAGCAACCTGCTGAGTGCCCTCGCAACCTACATCACCACCGGCCCCGATGCCCGCAGCACTACTGAACAGGAGGTTCAGGAGCTCGCTGCTCAGACCATCGCTACCCCCGGTGGCAAGGCTCACCTCGAGTCCCTCCTCCAGTCCAGCAGCTCCATCGACCACCAAACCTGGAAGTACAAGGAGGACGCCAACGGAACGATCGTTATAACCAAGACTACCATTGAATTGGACATTGGTGTCCCCAACATCCAGCGACTGTTCACTGCCAAGGGGTATGGCGTTTTTATCCCTGGCAAAGCGGCTATCCCACTGTAAGTAGCTCCCTCCCTGTGTGGTGAGACAGTGGTATACGATACTGACGAGGAATCTGTTGATAGTGGAACCTTCTATTACAATGAACTCAACGACTTTGGCGAAGGAACCGCCAACTATGAACTCCATGTCAGGGGCGTAAGTAAACGAGACTGTCTCTTTTCAAACGAATTAAAGCCAAAGCCTAATACCAATAACAGCTCGAAGTCCATATCAAGGTGTACCGCCAGCAGAAGCATGTCGGTACCTTCTGGTTCTCGTATCTTCCCATCCTCCTCCCCCGCGTCGTCGTCCACCTCGCCGGTAAGATCACCACCACTGATTAGAGCTATGTCTCCTCAGTAAGATGTGCTCTATCGTGGGCAGAAGCTGTTTGCTTGGACCCTGGCCTTTAGTTCAACCCATTTTCATAGTTATCTTGTTTTCAGCTAGCTGTTTCGCTCGTTAATCTGCAATAATCTTTCCCGGGATTCAATAGCTTTCTACTACCATGTGCCTCTCTTGCAAATCTGATTTGAAATGTGTTCTCATACGGACTATTCACACACAGCGAGCTATCCGAGTCGAACCTTTCTCCACATCCTCAAGCACTCCTGTAAATCCATAGACACTGTTCCCTCCAAAGCAGTAGATGTATCCCTGATCATAGCTACCAGTAGTGACGCATGTGCAAAGTCAACCTGGTCATCTTGAACTGCTTGGTAGTCAGACTGTTTCATACCACCGACATCAGCCCAAGCCTTCCACTTGTCCAGCATCCGACAAGTATCAGCGGCGAACTTCCCATCCAGAACCATTCGATGTAACATAAAGCCGACGACATCCTTTACAGTAAGAGAGTCATCCCAATGGCCTTTTCCTTGGAGCCATCGAAGGCAATGCTCAGCAACAAGCTTTGTATCCCACTTGGGGCTGCGTAGTGCTTCCATCATGCGCTGATCGCGTCTTAGCTGACTCGTTCTGAGTTTCTCTCGCACTATGGCATGTCATGTCAGTAATGGGCCCCGAGCTGTATACGACCGAGCTGACTTACTCTCGTCCATACGCTCCTGATTCTCCTTTTGTATCCGCGCCTGTGCTGCTGCTTGACGCTGAGCAGGAGGCAGTAGTGCTTCTGCAGCCATGGCAGCCCGTTGTTCTTGAGACTTACGTGCAAACTTATAAATGTCTGTTCCATGATCGTCATGCCTTGTTGCCCACGTTGGTGTCTCAGATTCGTCAACGATGCCTAGCACAACCAGCACTCCGCAGGGTACAGTCTCCTTTCGTGCAAAGGACAAAATATCGTCTGGAATTTTGTAGTTCCATAGAATAGTCTGACTGGATGTTCCAAATGCGGTGGCTGCGCTGGAGAACCAGACACCGTCTGATTTGGTAGGCTGGATACGAAGATGGTCGATGTAAAGGCTTTCTAGGTTCAGAGTCGTCTGGGCACCATAATTGTCCTGTTCGGTTAGGGCAGTGACAAGTCCTGACATGGAAATCTGACAAGTGATTGCACTCGACTGTGCGGAAGCTCGGTTGGTTCCTGGGCGCGAGTCAGCCTCCCGATCCTTCCCTGTTGTTAGTCCGTCCTCCGAGTTCCGAGCTGAGTGGTCTGGAGCCTCCGACATGCTTCCAGGCTTGTTTGCGTTGTCTTTTTGAGGTGGTGACGGCAATCGGACCCAGTATGGCGGCAAGTTGGAATAATCTCTTGTGATCCAAGAACTAGACCAGGCAACAGTCAATGAGAGGTTACCATCGGAATCATTCGACGGAGAGATTGTCAGCGCGTCTTGCCGACCTTCGGGAGACATCATCAAACAACACCCTACAGGCGTCCAAAGTCCAGAGGATCTCAATAACTTCCATCCATGCGGATTCGGGACAGCGCCAAGATCGAGGAGGTAACAAACAAGCTCATCGAATGCTACCTCGACTTGAGGTTGTCGTACTTGATCAGCATACTCAACCCGCTGAGTCTTCATACCGATTGAGTGGCTCTTCCAGTTGAAAGTGGTCCAACTACCACCAGGGATAGAGCTGGGATGACGCGACAGAGTCCAGTACTCAGAGCGATCCTGGAATCTGTCCAGCGGCATGACAGCATAGCGCGGAAGCTCTATCTCGATGACTCTATTGACAATATCACTCCGCGTAAGTGCTGTCAGACGACTATGCCGCAGCATACGCTTTATCTTGGAAAGCGAGATGAGCGTGGAGAGCGTGTTGTACAGAATTGGGAGAACTGCCAGGGTAGTTAGTCGCTTGGCATGCAATACGAGCGTGGGGAATAGCGATATACCTCCCAAGACTGCCAACGGCACACCGATATAGGTGATGATGTCAGTTGGCGACTTGCCATTGTCTGCCATGCTGAAGTCGCGACTCGATAATTGTCTCTTTGACGTGAAACATTTCGAAATTGCGAAAGGGGTTTTCTGAGGGTTCAGCTGAAATGAAAAAAGCCGACTAGGCTGATTTGGGTATGATCTGAGGCTAAGATAGCCACGTACCGATAATGGAATGGTGTATTTTATCATGCCTTGCAGTAACGAATTTTTAAATAAAAAGAAAATTCTTCATAGAATTAAAGTGGTCTGTCAGTTATGTATGCTAGTATTTGCCAACGAGGCGGCGTTACCTAGATGTTGTTTAGTAGAGGTGTTGGTCATAGCCTTGGAGCGGTCAGTATGCTCTGAGCATCACGTTACGATGCCAACAACTGTGACTCATCCACCATGTCTGTAGGAGAGAAGACTAAGAACGAAAGAAATCAAAACTTATGACTGTGAGCTTTTTATTTATTTCGAGACAGTGGGCTCATACTGAATATGTAGGAAAATGGCTCAAGAGATGGTGAAGATACAACTACTTCAGGGTAGGTGCCCCTTGCAGTAGCAAATCATGTGCTTTTGAAACTTTGTTTGCTTTCATTATCAGCTCGTTGTTCCCCGCCCTAATTAGTAACGCCCAAAATTTCGCAAACACCACGACTCTTCTCACCGCTGCCCAGCATGTCAGAACAAATTGTAATGAGGAACCTCATTTGGCCGAGCCCTTGCTAATCGGAGGGCAGGCTGTTGATCATGATTACGACTCCGCTATCGGAATAGTACGTCCATCCTAACCCTACCAAAGCCAAGGTTCTGACAAAAAGAAGCCACTGGACGACGATTCATTAAATTTATCACTTCGATCCAGCCTGCTCCATTTCGCGCAGGAAAATGGACGGACTTACCACAGGTTAAGTGAAGGGAGTGAGAAGAATCCCCTTCCCAATCAAATTGGCTCTGGCTGATGGAAATAGAGTATGCCTACCCAAATGATGATGTGAGCTTATCATGAAACAAAGTGAGTGCCTGGTCTAACCGTATTGGAGCTCGAAAAGGATAGACTCGGTAGGAATAGACCTCGAGGCATGCCCTATAGTACTAACAACGAGTAGATCTGCAAGATGGCATGTATATTATTACGCTTGACGGGAAGAGGGCCTTGAATCCAGGAGCCGATACTGCCAAACGAATTTTAGATATGGGTACCGGAACAGGGATCTGGGCATTGGAGTTTGGTGTGTTTTTTGATTGAGACCTTTTAATGGAACTTGGCTAACTAGGCCCCAGCTGAGGAACACCCGGCTGCCGAAGTATGCTACTTACAACCTTCTACTGATCAGCCTAATGTCTGAGAACAGGTGATCGGCGTTGATCTGAGCCCCATCCAACCTCCATTGTTGGTCCCAACCTGTATTAGAGCTTTTAATTATCTGTCTGACCTTTAATACAGCGTACCGCCAAACTGTAGTTTCGAGATCGACGACCTTGAGAAAGAATGGACATGGACGACACCATTCGACTTTATTTTCTCTCGCATGATGACAGGAAGCTTCTCCGACCCAGAAGCGATAGCTAAAAAAGCATTTGAGTAGGCTCCCTAAGAGAAGATTTTGATCTCCCGACATTCTGATAACTCGCTGTAGTGGTCTGAGCCCCGGTGGTTGGTATGAGATCCAGGATATCCAACTCCCCGTCTTCTGCGACGATGGGACTCTCGACCCAGAAACGTCTCCACTGATAAGGTGGCAAGAGTGCCTCATCGAGGGCTCACGTAAGCTTGGTCGGCCACTCGGTGAGTCTGACAAGTACAAAGCCATTGTCGAGAAAGCCGGTTTTCACAATGTCGTGGAGACTATCTACAGATGGCCTACCAACAGCTGGCCTCAAGACCCAAAGCTAAAGGAGCTTGGAAAATGGAACCTTATCAACTTTGATTCAGGTCTTGAGGGCGTAAGCCTGGCTTTGTTCACTAGGGTGCTCGGCTGGTCAAAGGATGAAGTGCTGTCTCTTTGTGCGGATGTGAGGAGCGAATTGAGGAATCTAGATGTGCATGGATACTGGAAGATGTAAGTTGCCCTCGCAAATACGTCGTTCCTATACTGACAGCAGAAGATATGTGGTGTACGGCCAGAAGCCGTAGAAGGAGGCAGCTTGGTAGAAGGAAAATTAGCCCCGAGGTCGTGTAGTGTCGACTATAGGATAGCCGATACCTTTTCTATTTGGCGTGCAGGATAGCGGGCCCTCTGCTGCCTATCCAGTTCGAGACTCTAGATCAATTAAATTGTATTGTCATGCTGAAAAATTTGGTACGTGCAAAATGAGTAAGGAGTCTGTTCCATGAGACCATCTCAATGTCGCCATTTCTCAGACTACTCGTGAACCCAGGATCGTGGGCTGACCACAGCGGGTTCCGAAGCCATTGTCTAAGTTTAACTCCTGTCACGAGCAAAAACAAAACATACGATGGACTCGAAATAACTGGTTCTTTTCCAAGATGCTGTACCCGAACCAATCGTTACCTCCAAAACTTACCCCAGGTTTGCCTCGGGGCAGCCGGAGCCGGAGTGGATAGCAGTCTAACCCAATCCTCGCCCCGACAAAAAGTCAGAACACCATCTCGCCCCCTCCAACTAATCCCAACACGCACAGAATGAGGGGGAACCAGCCCTGCAAATCCGGGGACGACGTCGGACGGGTGCTACATGCCGTCTGGGGGCCCCAAGTCCGGTCTACCAAGACGGTAACATGCATGCAGCTTGGCTTATATAAAGACCCATTGAGCTTGGCCCTTTGATCGACAGTCTTTATTCTTGGCTCAAGTCTCCACTGATTCTTTGACAATATGGACTACAAAGCTGATGAGAAGGTCGCTGTTGACCATGGTGATGAGGTTCATGATGCTCATGTCGCAGTCCAGCTTGCGCATGATGTTGAGAACCAGAAGTTGTCGCCATGGACGCCTCGTATGTTCAGGCTGTACTTCATCCTGGCTTGCGCATACCTCTGTGGTTGCTTGGTGAGTGTTCCGTCAGAGGACTATGAATTAGTTGCTAATTTGGGAAGAATGGATATGATGGCAGTCTTCTCGGTGGTATCAACGGCATGAAGGCATACCAACAATACTTCAACATGTATGTGAAACCATAAGAAAAAGCACCTGAACTAACAATTGCAGGTCTTCCGAGGGTTCTACAACTGGTATCATCTTTGCGATGTACAACATCGGTTCCATCGCCGCCGTGTTCTTCACCGCCCCCGTAAACGATTTCTTCGGTCGACGATGGGGCATGTTCACCGGCGCCATCGTAGTCATCATCGGAACATGCGTCCAAGCTACATCCACCGGACGAGGTCAATTCCTCGGCGGTCGCTTCATCCTCGGCTTCGGCGTCAGCTTCTGCTGTGTCTCTGCCCCTTGCTACGTCAGCGAGATGGCGCATCCCAACTGGCGAGGCACCATTACTGGCCTGTACAACTGCACCTGGTACATCGGTAGCATCATCGCTAGTTGGGTTGTCTACGGCTGCAGTTATATCGATGGTGACATTGCCTGGAGAATTCCCATCTGGTGTCAGATGATCACCTCTGGCGTTGTCGCGCTTGGCGTTCTGTGGCTGCCTGAGTCTCCTCGATGGCTCATCGCTCAGGATAGAGTCGAGGATGCCGTCAAAGTTCTGGCCACGTACCATGGTGAAGGCGATGAGAATCATCCTATGGTCGTCTTGCAGATCAAGGAGATGTCGAATCAGATTGCTGCTGATGCTACTGATAAGTCCTGGTGGGACTACCGTGGACTCTGGAACACTCACAGTGCGCGACGCCGACTGATTGGTGTTTTGGGTATGGCTGTCTTTGGCCAAGTCAGTGGAAACAGTTTGAGGTATGTACAAAGTCCTTCTACAGCTCTACATTTCTCTAACCATGCCTAGCTCTTATTATCTGCCCGTCATGCTGAAGCAAGCTGGTATCACCAACGAGAAGAAGGTCTTGGCCCTGAACGGCATCAACCCTGTGCTCTGCTTCTTTGGTGCCATTCTTGGAGCTCGTCTCACCGATGTTATCGGCCGCAGACCTCTTCTGATCTATTCAATCATCTTCTGCTCCTGCTGCTTCGCCGTCATCACCGGTACCAGCAAGCTCTCCCTTGACCAGCCCGACAACGCATCCGCTGCCAATGCCACTGTTGCCATGATCTTCATCTTCGGTATCGTCTTCTCCTTCGGCTGGACTCCTCTACAGTCGGCATACATCGCCGAATGCTTGTCCACCGACATCCGAGCCAAGGGTACTGCCGTCGGTAACCTTGCTAGTTCAATCGCCTCGACCATCATCCAGTACAGCAGTGGTCCCGCTTTCCAGGACATCGGTTACTACTTCTACCTTGTGTTTGTGTTTTGGGATCTGTTTGAAGCTGTCTTTATCTTCTTCTTCTTCCCCGAGACAAAGGATCGTACTCTGGAGGAATTGTCCGAGGTGTTTGAGGCACCCAACCCTGTGAAGAAGAGTCTTCAGAAGAGGGATGCTCAGACTGTTATGAACACTCTGAATGTGACAGGAGACGCGAAGCTTGCGGGAGAGGTTTGATCTGGCCAATCTCAATTGCCTAGTGATGTTTTAGGTAGCCATACCGAAGTCAACCTCATCGCAATCAATATGATGCATAATGCACTACTACTTCACAACTGTTCTCTTCACAACGTGATACTTTGACCACGTTTAGCTCCAAAGCAGTGACCAACCAGAAAGATGTCCCGACCTCATTGTTTCAGACCCTCAATTGGTTCGCGACAATTTCGTATCCCATGTCAATTGAGTTCCCAATAAACTTGTCTGCCGATCACCAAATCCTCGGCCTCACTTCCCGATATGCATACCACGTCGCAGCGAGCAATGGCGCCTCATGACCTTGATTTGGACCCCAGTATTTCCAAGGTCTCATGCCCATCAAGCTTTTGCACCAACCTCACAGATCAAGGAAGTGCCCAATCGGACGAGGCCATAAAAGCTGGGGTAACTAACCCATTCCCCGAATGAATTCCCGCACCAATCACGAGCCTCAATTGACCTCGGACCGAGCATCCCCGTGATCCATCAGATGATTCACAAACTCCTCCTTCATTATCTCCTCTTTTCCCCACGTTCATGTCGGCCCGTACCGGAGCGAATTGCTGTTCAATTCCCAGCGCAATGGATCAAGCAAACGATGAATGGCCTGCGAGGAAGAGGTTGAGGACGTCCCATGCAGTGAGTTCGCAGTCATGTCTCATGTTGCATGTGCTGACCGACATTAGTGCGATGCTTGTCGTACCCGCAAGACCAGGTTGGGTGATCTATCGGAAACTTGACAGCTTGGCTGATAGCAATAGATGCGACGGAAACAATCCTTGCGCAACATGTGCGTCGATCGGCCATGATTGCACCTATGGATCTGAAGCCAACTCGTAAGCCTTACTCTTCCATCTACTGCTCGGCTCCAGCATAGTAACACCGCTTCAGGAGGAGTAAGAACGATCTGATCCTGGAGAGTGTGCTGCGGGTCGAGAAGACCCTACACGAGTTAAGATCTGCCATCGTAAGCCATAAGTATCTCTTCTAGATTATTTGTCCAGCCTTGACCATCGTAGCCTGCCGGTGTTCAGCTTGCCAACTCACCTCAAACAAATCGCACCAACTCATTCTCGGGTTCGTCGCCGGATCTGAATCTCCGTCGACAGAGCCATGCGATTCAAACACCGACCAGTCAAGATCAACGTGAGAATGTCAACAACTTTGAGAATGCGGTCTTGGACTCTATGCATACCTCGACAACTGAATCGATACTCCAATGGCCTCACTTTGATGTCTTTCCGCTGCTCCGGCATGATGGAGACTCAATCTTCTATCTTGAACAGGCACGACCACCGCTAACAGTTGCATCAAACCCCATGTATCCATACGTTGACGCCGAAGACATCACCTCGATGCTGGAAGCGTTCGAACGAAACGTCAACTTCTGGTACCCTTCCATGTCACAAGAACAACTCGGAAACATGCGTGCGACACTTCAAACCGGAATGCCTTCAGATGACACAGTTCATTCTTGTCTTTGTTTACTCACATTAGCCTTAGGATGTGCAAGTCAGGCTGCCGAAGACCTCCGTTTTACAGCTGAGCCCGATGCTGCAGAGAAAGATAGAAGACTTCGGAAGCGAAAGTTGGGTGACATCTACTTCCAACTGGCTCTAAAGAAGCTCCATGTTGCCCATCTGCAAGTTGACTCTGAAAGCACTCAGTGCCTCTTTTTCACAGCGTAAGATGACCCTCTTGTTCCAAATTTTATCCTTTCTGACGTTTCAGTCTTTACTTCGCTTCCTTGGTCCGGCCACTTCAGGCTTGGGAGTACCTCAGTGCTACAGCGACGAGGTGCATGTTACTTCTATCTTATCCACCCAACACGCATGACGATGAGGCTGAAGAACGCATAAGAAGAATATTCTGGTCATGCTACATTCTAGAAAGGTAAGGCCATCGTTTCGTACGTAATAAAGCTAAGATGACGGCCAACTAATACCTGTCTAAGTGACTACATGGCTGAGCTCTCAGCATGTCCCCCGTCAGGAATCGCTCGCGTTGAGTCTTCCATCCCACTACCAAGCACATATCACACGCACCCATCCGAGATTGTAGAAGAGGAATCGTCTCTCTACTTTTTGGCCTGTATCAGTATGCGACGCCTCCTCAACAGAGTCCACCAACTACTCTACGCGAAGGACACAGGCGCCGCATTCGATCATACTCGTTTTCCACGCATCGTTGCCGAATTACAGCGGCAACTAGATGACTGGCGAGAAGTATTACCAGCATCGTTTTCTTTCAGCATTGACACGGAGGAGGCAGCAACAGCGGCTGGAGGCTTTCTTCGACAACGATACCTCACCTGCAAGGGGGTGATCTACCGACCCTATCTGATGTGGATGCTAAGCAGTAGCTATGCGGAGACGAGGGTGCCTCCGATACCAGATGCTATGCAGAACTGCAAGCTGTGCCTCGATGCGTGTTTGTTACATGCATTAGATCTTAGAGGGTTCCCGCAAACAGTTCTGATCGATACTTGGATATGCTCCCTGTCGTAAGTTAATCATCGCTCTAGAATCAGAACATATTGACAAAGAATAGTATGTCTGGGGCAATGCTGATCATCCTCGCTGCATCACACGTGCCTGCTCTGAAAGAGTTCATTGGCTCGCGAGCGACACTTGTAGGAAGTCATCTCGAGAAGTTGTTTCGAAACTGGCGGGAGGTCTCATTCGGTGGAGATTCACCGAGTGTTGATCGAAGCATGTGGCTCATACAACAAGCAGATAGCTACATAAGGGATTGCTATTGACAGCAATCAATATGGATCATAAACACTATCGTAATGCTGCACACAGACGCTGCACAATTACTTAGTGTAAAGCTCTGCGTGGAGCTTCCAATGTAAATTTGACTCTGCTATCCATATATCACAGATTTGAACGAAAATATTCATCTTTCCATCATCCCATACATCGTGTATCGGCAAATGCTCCTGTGCTTCAAACCAAACGGATCTTGAAAGCGGTGATTGGGACGACGCTGTAGGCTGGGCGTTTCAGCAAGTCCAGCCGTGATCTTGGCCAGGTTAGTTCATGTCACCCTTGCCTCCTGAGTCACAATGCTTGAAGCTGACTTCCGGTCCGCAGTAAGCCTTATGGTCAAAGTTGCTCGCAGGTCCAATGAGGAGGTATCCGTGCCAAGTTCCACCGTGAGTTAGTTCCAAACACTGAGTACCACAGATCTTATGCCCATGGTTCTTGATGTGATGCTCGATTGCACCGGCGATTGTTTCCTGCTCAGCAGTCGTATCACAGTGTCTACCAGTAGACTGCGGTTTTCATTGTGAGCATCGGCTGATATGAAGAAGAAGAAGAGGTTGACATACACGATAGCGGTAGAAGAGGTTGCCGTTCGGGCCAGCATGTCCAGTAAAGGTGGTACAGGTCTTTGTGTTTGATGCATGCTTAATGGCAGCGCCTTAGTGCCATGTTAGCTCAGAATTTACATAATTATTTCCCACTTACTGATCTGGAGAATTCCGTCCTAAAGAAGGGATGTTAGAGGCCTGTCATTATGATAGAGGGGTTTCTTACCTTGATAGCACCCCCGATAATAACGCAATGGGATGTAATAGTGATGATTCTTTCGCAAACCTTGAGAGATATCAAAAATGTGAGGCATCTATAGCGGGATAAACGTACCGTAACGTGTCTGCGCTTCTCGAGGGCAGAGTCCTTAGACTCAAAGTCCTCAAGGTGGTACAGCGCCAGAGAATCCGGCATCTTAACAGCCTGGTTGACTGCCTCGGTCTCATTAACGGCCTCGGTCACCTCTGTGGTAGGCATAGAGTAGATAGATAAAGGCAAGGACATTAAGACGAAGAAGCTCATAAGGGCGGGTTTCATCTTGACTGAGGTAGGCAACGAGATTCGCTGCGAGAAGGACAATGGGAAGAATGTATCCAGCTGATGCTTGAACGATTTTATCTAAGAACTGAGGCTCGAGTTGAGGTTCTGGAATCATTACTGTGATATGAACACGAAACTTTGGAGATTTGTTGGTCTTTTATAGGTCTTTCACGAGGATTGTGAAGGATTTGGTGATGTGACGAGAGCAAATGTTGAATATCAGAAGATTCGGTGGATGAGGGTATCTTCGGCGTGGAAGTGAGCATGCCGTTTATCCGACCCATGTGAAATGCTGTTGGTTGTGTAGGAGGCACAGAAACTTACGAGAATGTTGCAGGCGCAGAACCAACACACTTCAGTCGCAACCAACAGAGGATTTATGTATGAGAAAGTTCCATGCGTCCCGGAAGAGCGGCATCTTCCGCACAATAAGCGCCAGGGCCTCGCATACAGTATGCTGAGGATCAGAACTTTCCACACGGACTTGAGTGATAAATTGCTGACTCCTCTGGGGTAAACTATTGGTTTTTTTATATCAAACTCTTGGCCCTGCCAGCTTAGGTTCCTACAGGTATCAGAGCTATTATGGATTAGTCTTTCTTTGCATAGCCTTAGAAATATCCATTGTCAGGAAGGTCAATGGAGCTATTTATTGAACCCTGCGAAGTAGATTCTCGGGTTTTTCTATCTCCCGAAAAGCGTCAGTCAGAGGATTTTATCCTTGTACTCCTCATTTAATCATCTTCACCAAGAGTCATGATATGTTGGCTGCAAGTACAATCCTTCGTCTTCTGCGTCTTCAGTTGGTCATTGAAGGACTTTTGATCTTCGATTTGTGCCGAATTGCCGCCTGGATAATAGCATCGATGGTCAGATCTGAAGATAGTCCAAAAGACTTTGCAGTTTACGTTACCTCCTGTTGCTACCTTGATGAATCGACCAGTCTGGTCCTAAGTAATCACCGAGGGTTCCTTGTTCTTGCAGAAACTGGTGCTGGTGAAAGGACGAGATGGTCGTCACTGTGGAGGATGGATTATAGTGTCTGTCGTGTTTGTTGCACTATCAAGACAGGGACTCATCCATCTGACAGTTACGTTCTGAACCCCCAAGACACCAGTCAAGTTTCTTCGGCACCGAGGTCCAACATATCCAATGCAGAAGTGCTTCCACGGAGCCATCAAAGCCACAGTAGTTTTCTCAACTGGCAATTCAGACTACGAGAGACGAGGGGCCATCAGTGGGTTGGAATAACCTTATGTTCTCGGCGTCTGGCTAGTGATTTTTAAATACAACTCTAATTTAAGTAAGCTCAATTTCCCGATGTATACTTCCACGATGTAAATGCCACGATACTGTTGGTTCTGAAGGCATCCAATTCTCTGAAGATGCAACGAGTTCGCGTTTCTGAGACGTAAGGAGTGCAACGCGATAAGTTCAGGTACCAGGTGAGTATAACAACCATCATGTCAGTGTGGGCGTCATTTGCTGCGGGTGCCATTCTCTTGGGCATAATTGACTCCCTAGTAATTTCTTGCATACCCTTTGCTCTTTAGACTACTGATAACCCATCGTCTACCTGTAGACTCATTGCTACCCCCACGCTATTAAGTACATTCAATACTCTATAGCTCACGCTCAGCTTGCTTTTCTTTCTCCTTCTCCGCTTTCTCTAAACTTTCCAAATCCCACATCATAGACACCGGTGTGACAATAAGCTTTGGACCGCATTCTATCTCATAGTCAAAGCCCTTAGTTGGTCCAATGAGGAGGTGTCCATTCCAAACCCCAGTGTCGGTCAGGTCCAGGCATTCGGTGGTACGAAGAGTTATCCCTTCCTTCTTAATACGGTGTTCGATTGCTCGCTCAATCTCGATTTGTTCGATGACGGTATCGCAGTGACCATCATCAGTCTGCCCTGTTTTAGCTATCTGACGTGAGATTAGATTAATATGGACAAACCTCATACTGATAGTAGATCTCTTTATTTGGGCCAGCGTGCCCACTGAAGTGTCCGCATTCTGCCAGACCGACAAAATGCTTGATTTCGAAAGCTAAATCCTCAGTTCATGTCCGTAGTCAAGTCACAGATCATTTGCTCAAACTTACTCCAGCGAAGCCATATTATCTGTGATGGATATGTTAGAACCTTTCTTTCACATTCAAGAGACTGCTATACCTTTAATCCTTCTTTAAACTCATGTGATGGCGCAATAGCATCCCATGCACGCTCATATATCTGGAAATCAGCCATGGCTCGGTAAATTAACAGGAATCTGGTATTACTAACAGATATGCGCTTCTCGGGCACCTTATCCTTCGGTTCTCCGTGCTGAAGTTGCTCCAGTGCATGAAGCAACTCAAGATGCATCTCCTGGTTCACCGCACTTGGCCGGGGACCACTAGCCGAGCCTGTCGCCTCTAAGATAGGCTCCAAGCAAATAGAGGTTGGCAAAGACGTTAAGGCCAGTAAGGTCATAAGCTTTGGATGCATCTTTGTTGATGTAGGTAATCAGATTCGTGACTATGAGAAGGAGGGGCACGATATACCCGGCTGCTGCCCGGTTGAATCTATCGATAGTGCCGGAGTCGAAGGAAATGTTTGGTGACATCACGATACGCCGAGTGATATTCTAAAGATTTATGGCTGGGTTAGCGGTATTTGTTGATGAGAACTGAAGAAATGGGCGAAAGCTACTGGTGATATGACATGTGCAAACGAGGCTATGCTACGCGATATGTGCCGGATATCCGGCAGTGGAGACCCTGTTGGCTGAAAACGCGTTGTCAATTACGAGTTTCACGAATATTCAGAACCAACATGCTCCAAAAAAAAGCAGTCAATTGGTCAAGAGCTCAATATCCCTCCATCTCGGAAGTTCGGCAACTCTAATGTGAAACTCGGCCACATAATCACATATCGACCTTATCTTATCATAAGCGATCACTGTTTACTCGTTGATATAATATTAGAAAATTAATGTTTTTAGTAAATGCGTATATATTTGAGATATGAACTGGTTGTCAAATGGCAAATGTCGATTGAAGTCACCTGTAAGTAACACCTTGCACTCTATAACCCTCGGCCAATTACGGTGGATGCTTCGTTGTTGCTGATCTAAATTCTCCAGCAGCCTGATTCTTACGAAATCACGACAGGTATTTGACAGCTATAGAGTTTCCTTACATTTATTGTACCTGATACAGACACTATGTCAGATATATCTCCTTAGGTTCTACGATATATTTGATAGCGCAAAGCTGTTGATAATATAAATAGATCTCGTGCTCGAGGAATATTTAGTGATACACTTCGACAGAGAACTGAGTTGACATCTGACACCAACGCCAAGGAAACTTCAGCCCTATTAGTGGACCACAGCTCTAGATGCTTAATTAGGGGGCTAGAAGCTTGCCTGGTTTCCTAATAATAGATATTGATGTGTAACATGTCCTCTAGTTTGTGAGTCTAGAGGCCCTTTGACCATACCATGCCAAGAGAAGTAGAGAAGCTCAGTAAAGTAACCAATGGAATAACATGGTTATGGGAAGTACCAAAATCTATCATGCGTAAGTCTGTAGCGTCATGTATGTAATTTGCTAGCATATTAATGCTTCCACGGGTAATATCACTGTCTCATATTAGTCTTTTAACAATATACTGCGAGACTTGAACTGTCTTCATTACCTTTATGTACAACTCAAATACGCCTCACTTTCACAGATCTCAATTATCAGTACGTACTATTAAGACCATTTCATCTCATGTCTGGTCCCATGAGGTCGTAATCAGTTGGCAGGTAACAATCTCCTCACTGTTCTGCTGTCGGGTAGCCTAGCCAAGCCCTTCCACTCTAGCCCCGCTCCGGCTCCGACATCCCCGGGCTGTTGCCCTCTAATCCCAATACGCTCTGGTGCATTCAGGCTGTTCCACCAAACAAGACATGATCAACACCAATCGAGCCATGTACCCGCACCCATCATGGGTTCTAGTGGAGTCCTCTCTTCCCCGAGAGTCAATCCGAAGCACGTGTTGAGTAAGGACCAAGTTGCATCACGATGCGGGGGCTGTGCTATCGCGGAGGAAGAATTACAAGATAAAAGCCCAATAATTCCTGAGACTTGATCTTTCAATTCATTTCAGTCATTCTTCTTTCACCGTCAAAATGGGAGACAGCATTCAGCAAGAGCCCAAGGGCATTCCTCTCCAAGAAGATCCCTCCCGCCCGGACTACATTAACGAGGCTGTCTTTAGGAGAAACACTCTCCCCACCCGTTCATATCATATTCCTGATACTTCCATCTCGCTGAACGGAACGTGGGACTTTTCTCTCGCCGGCACAGTCCTGGAAGCACCTGAACCAGACGCAAAAGATGTCGCTTATGGCCAGATCCAAGTCCCTGGTCACTGGCAGCTTCAAGGCCACGGAAAGCCCTGGTACACCAATGTTCAGTACCCCATTCCCGTCTGCCCACCATATGTTCCTACCGAGAACCCTACGGGAACTTATCGTCGAGAATTTCATGTCCCGACGGGTTGGGCTGCGGATTCCCAGCTGAGATTGAGATTCGATGGCGTTGATAGCGCGTATCATATTTGGGTCAACGGTACCCTGATTGGATATGCTCAAGGTTCAAGAAATCCTTCTGAGTTTGACGTTTCATCGTTTGTCAACCGCGAGGGCGCGAATGAGCTCTTTGTGAGGGTGTATCAGTGGTCTGACGCGACCTACATCGAAGATCAGGACCAATGGTGGCTTTCAGGTTAGTAGCGCCCAAACCGCCAACATAACCAATGACTAATCGTTTCAGGCATCTTCCGAGATGTGTATCTTATTTCCTTCCCAGCTGCCAGAATCGATGATTTCTTCCTCACGCCACATCTTGACACTGACTACAAGAACGCTCGGCTCAACGCATCCGTCGATATCTCTGCTCAAAAGGGCGTCATTGTCGAGCTCACAGTCTCTGAGCTTGCAAAGAACGGAGGAGCTGTCATTGGATCTACTGAGACCTCTTTCGACGGACAGTCAAAGGCTACTCTCAGTCTTGATGTCGAGGACCCAAAGAAATGGACAGCAGAGACACCATATCTATATTCAGCAGAGATAACACTCAAGTCTGAAGATAAACAGTCTGTCCTTCACACAGTCCAGCAACGCGTTGGTTTCAGAACGGTCGAGCTGAAGGATGGACTCATGAAGGTCAATGGAAAACGCATTCGTCTCCGAGGTGTTAACCGCCACGAACATCATCCTCTTCTCGGCCGCTCTGTACCTCTGGAATTCGCCAAGCGTGATCTTCTCATCATGAAGAAGCACAACATCAACGCTCTTCGCTGCGCACACCAACCCCATGACCCTCGCGTTCTTGATCTCTGTGACGAGTATGGTCTCTGGGTTATGGCAGAAGCTGATCTTGAGTGCCACGGCTTCTACGATGCTGTTGCTCGACCGCTTGACATTCCCGAGTCAATGGACTACGGCGAGCGAAAGAAGCTTGCATTCGGAAAGGCCGCCGAGTTCACCTCCAACAACCCCAAGTGGAAGGACGCCTACCTCGATCGTATTCGGGCTGTTCTTAACCGTGATAAGAACCACGCCAGTGTTATTATGTGGAGTTTCGGTAACGAGGCTTTCTATGGCGACAACCACAGAGAGATGTTCAAGTATGCTACTGAAGCTGATCCCTCGAGACTTATTCACTATGAGGGAGATATGGAGGCCGAGACGACACACATGTATAGTTACATGTATCCCACGGTTGATCGATTGATCAAGTACGCCGAGGAAGAGGGTGTCAAAGACGGCAAGTACGAGAAGCCCATCGTTCTCTGCGAGTATGGACATGCTATGGGTAACGGACCCGGTTGGTTAGAAGACTACGAACAAGCCTTCCGCGACTATCCTCGTCTCCAAGGTGGATTCATCTGGGAGTGGGCAAACCATGGTCTGTGGAAGGATGATCACGAGGGAGCAGGCTATTACGCTTACGGCGGTGACTTTGGTGATACGCCCAATGATGGAACCTTTGTGATGGATGGTCTTCTGAACAGTCAGCATGAGCCTACCCCCGGTCTGACAGAGTTCAAGAAGGTAATCCAACCTGTTGGGTTCTCTTTCAAGGACGGAGAGTTGAAGATTGAGAACTGGCATGATTTTGCTGGGCTGGACCACTTGACTGCATCTTACAAGGTGGAGCAGTTTGATCAAGAGTGAGTTAATTCGAAAGGAAATGCTTCCAGGATACTAATCGTGAAGCAGATCTACACTGATTCACTCTGGGTCGTTCGATATCCCTGAGATCCCAGCTGGTGAGACACGCTCTGTATCTCTTCCAGTCGACGCCAAGCGATACAACAAAGACAACGAAGTTTACCTGACAGTGACACTATCCCTCAAGCACTCCACAGCTTGGGCACCTGCCGGTCACGAGATTGCCTGGTATCAGCAGCAGCTCCAGGCTCCTCAGACTGATGTCAAGGCTGCTCTCGCTGCAAGCAACACCCTCACTTCTAAAATGTCGATTTCCGAGAAGGGCGCTACAGTGTCAGTCTCTGGCAAGAACTTCGAGTTTGTCTTCGACCGCGCCTACGGTTCTTTGAAGAGCTGGGTCTCGAACAACGTTGCTCTACTCACCTTCGACCCCAAGACTCAGGCCGCCATCATCCCATCCTTCTGGCGCCCCAAGACCGACAACGATGTCCCCGGAGCTGTACCATACTGGGAGCGATTTGGTGTTGAGCAGCTCCAATCTCAACTCCGCTCTTTCTCCGTAGACACCTCTAATTCTGACAAGGTTGTTCTCAAGTCACATACCTTCATCACTCCTCCAGTTCTATTCTGGGGATGGGATTGTGAGATTGAGTACACAGTCTATCTCACAGGCGCTCTCAGTGTCAACGTCACGCGCCTATCGCCGACAGGATCGTTCCCTGAGCACGTTCCAAGAATTGGTCTCAACCTCTATGGTAGCAAGACCCTAGAGCATGTCAAGTGGCTAGGCCGTGGACCTGGAGAAAGCTATCCTGACAAGAAGGATTCTCAACGAGTTGGAATCTGGAACGTCGAGTCTGTTTCTGAGCTCCAGACTCCTTACGACGTTCCTCAAGAGAACGGTAACAGGGAGGACACGCGATGGGTGTCCCTTCGGGACTCCAAGTCTCCTAGCGTCGGATTGCGTGCGACACGTTTGGATGGAAAGAACTTCAGCTTCTTGGCATCGAATTATAGGGATACAACTATTCACGATGCGAGACATCCTCCTGATCTGAAAGAGGACGATGCGCTGTTTATTAGGCTGGATAGTAAGGTCGCTGGAGTCGGTTCTGGTGCTTGTGGACCGGCTGTTCGTGAAGACCTCATGGTTAAGACTGAGGAAACGACTTTTGGATTCCTGTTGGAGCCGCTATGAACCAGATTGATAGATGTTATGAGTAAATGATATGATACAGAAATCGAGAGACCAGCTTTGTCAAGACATTGGCTCTTTATGATGTTTGTGAGGTTTCGCCAATCATCTAGTGCTCCACCAACTTGGCAGCCTCATTTCAGGCTTGCCGCATACATATATATACGATCAAACCTTCGCAGAGGTATGTACCTGAGCTTCATAGGGTTTCTTAACTTTTCCCTTGCTCAAAAAATCGGTATTCGGTGGCTTAAGGCTATTTTACATTCTCGGTGTCAATGAGGCATGGGTCTTGGTGTTCATTCGCGAGCTACTACGTCACCCGAATCATCATCGCTAACTTGGCCGAGTGGTTAAGGCGCTGTGTTTAGGTTCTTATCAGAAACCAAACCCGCAGTGGGAAACCGCGGAGGTTCGAACCCTCCAGTTAGCATAACAAGCGATTCATTTTTTGCTTTTCATAATGGTCATTTTATAGTCTATTCTATACACTATTTGGCTGAATGCGCGCGCAGAGTTACATGTACCAGGATGCGACTCTCCAAAGTCCCCACGTCGCGCCGAAAAGAGTCGCCCAAGACAAAACCCCTTTCGCGATGAATACATATCTCACAATCTGGAAAGTCTTTTTCTCATTCAGTCGAGGAAAAGGTTCACTCGGAACATCTTTACCCAAGAACTTGCAAAGAGGCTCCCATCCATCCTCTGCCTTGAATTGGAGAACCTCTCGATTCCTCTTCTTTGCTTCAGCCAATACCTCCTCGTTATACTTGTTGTACATTTCCGCCGAGAAGATTTTTGTTGAACCATACTTCTCCTGGCCCAACTTGATGCTCTCCATATTAAGCGTATACCACATCCGATCAGAAGGCCAGAGCAGACCAACCCAGTAGAACCAAGGACTGAAGAAGAACCAGAAACTCTCCTCAGCACTCTTGGCCCAGACTTCAGGATCGGGTCTCTGGTTGAGCACAATCTTGGCATCTGGATATGCGTCCATCATGTCGGGTGTGAAGTACACGACAGGAAGATCGCAGATGGAGCGATGGCCGTGAATAAGTTGCTTGACCATCTTTTGCCGAACTTCAGGATTCTTCTCGCGCAGCGCGGCGATAAAGAGGCGTAAACGCGAAGGATGAGGGAGGATCTCCGCCATGTGCATGCATGGTCCACAGCCTAGCTTCTCAAAGGCCGCTTGCATTGATGATGTGGCAGCGCGAGGGAGCCCAGCCCCAATGACAAGGAGAGGTACCTCCTCAGAGTTTGGGTCACCGAGGCCCCGAGAATCCGTAAGGAAGCGCATCGCCGCAACTAGCGGTAACAAACACTTGATAAATAAGAGGTAGCTTATAGTGCAGTAAGGGCAGAAAGTCCTTGATCCTGTAAGAACGGGGAGCAGTCGGTTTTTAAGCTCACATAATATTGAAGCATAGAAATAGTGCTGACGCCAAGCGGCACAGCGGATCTCTTGTCAGATTCTTGCTGACCTTGCATCGGCATACCAACTCCGAAATGGATTTGAATGCCTATGATAATTATTTAGCCTCAAATTATTTCTCTAGAGCATCGGGAGTTTCCATTTCGAGTAATCGTGAGACTCAAGGTGTAAAAGCGCATAGCCACAAATTTCAGAGCATGTTATGCACTAACTAGAACACAAGCTTCCGGCCCAAATAGCTCGGCTGCCGTACCCTGATTTATTTTCCAGTCTCACAAGCCACGGAGATGCCTTGAACGGAATGGCAACCCATAAAAGAATGATCTTTAGTTGTAGATGCCGCAGCTCAAATATTTCGGCACTTGTTGTAAGCTTCAAACCTGGAGGATCGTCACATGTGCGGGCGGTCTCTAACTTTAGACTATCATCACTACTCTCACCTGACGGCTTCTTGTCATGCTCAACCTCGGCTGCCAGCGGACTGGGAAATCAAGGCATCCAAGCTCCAGCTTGATAGCTTAGTGTTAACATGTACCGATCTTTCTAAAGCCACAATCAATAGTCCAACGGCTAAGAGTAACAATTACATCATGCAAATCTTGCTAGCTTCATACTAAGCTAGAGAGATCGGCTCTTGACTGCCGATTGAAAATTCGGCTGTTTGTTTTCACGGTCTCTTGTCATGGTTGTCGTAGAAATTCCCCCAGAGTCTCACATTTGCACGACGCCAATATGCACCAAGTCAGGGGAAATGGCCGTTGTGGCTTGAACTAATTAAACATCAATCTCATCCGTCGATCTGCCGTAAAGTTTTAGTCTCATTTTCTCTCATCATTCGCCTAACAGGCTAACTCAATAGGTTGAGGGCCATGCGCTCAGCTCAGGCGCCCTGCAGAATTTAACCTGACCTGAAACAAAGAAAACAAGCCCCGGTGGAGACGAGGGCCTCAGCTCAGTATGCTCTGCAACTGAACTGGAAGCAGGTTGGGCAATACGAGGAGGCCCTTTTCTTTTATTAGATACTTTAACCTTTGCTAGCCAATTAGAAGACTGGTCTTTTCGTAAGCTCGATATTGAAGTTAGTTCCCTCGACCCCCCTCGCTAATAAGCTGAACTGATCCATGTGAGCTGAAGTTGGTGTCCTGCCTACAGTGTGATGGATCTACAGGCTGTTCCTGCTAGAACAAACTTGTACCAGAAGAGTAATCAATAAATAATATCATATCCCTCCAGCCTTTTTGCTTCTGGTTGCAGTTTATTCCACCTATTCACCTTGTATTCTCCATATCTTACAATTATCATTCTTTTCCATTACTTTCGCTACAATGAAGTCCCTTTGGACACTTGCTCTTTACCTCGGGGGCGCCAGTTCTGTCGCCATCTCCCAACCGGCAGCAAAAGCTGAGACCCCCGAAGGATCCTTGCAATTCCTAAGTCTTAGAGCCTCAGCTCCCATCGGTACTGCTATCAGCCGCGACAAATGGCGCGTCACCTGTGATAGCCAGCACGAGGGAGATGAGTGCTCCAAGGCCATTGACGGTGACCGCAACACCTTCTGGCACACTCAGTGGGCTGCAGGAGGCACCAATGACCCAAAGCCTCCTCATACCATCACTATAGACATGGGCTCATCCCAGAATGTGAACGGCTTGTCTGTTCTTCCTCGCCAGGACGGTAGTGATCACGGCTGGATCGGCCGTCACAATGTCTTTCTAAGCACGGATGGGAAGACCTGGGGCGACGCCGTCGCGACTGGAACCTGGTTTGCTGACAACACTGAGAAATACTCCAACTTTGAGACTCGCCCTGCTCGCTACGTCCGTCTCGTCGCTGTCACTGAAGCAAATGGCCAGCCTTGGACCAGCATCGCCGAGATCAACGTCTTCAAGGCAGCTTCTTATACCAGTCCTCAACCTGGCCTCGGGCGCTGGGGCCCGACACTTGACTTTCCTATCGTCCCAGTGGCTGCTGCAGTCGAGCCAACATCAGGAAAGGTTCTTGTTTGGTCCTCCTATCGCAACGATGCGTTCGGAGGCTCCCCTGGTGGTGTAACTTTGACCTCGACTTGGGACCCGTCTACGGGTGAGATCTCTCAACGCACTGTAACTGTCACCAAGCACGATATGTTTTGTCCTGGTATCTCCATGGATGGAAATGGGCAGATCGTTGTCACGGGTGGCAATGACGCTCAGAAGACAAGCCTTTATGACTCGTCTAGTGACAGTTGGATCCCAGGCCCAGATATGAAGGTGGCCCGCGGATACCAGTCATCAGCAACTCTATCAAATGGTCGCGTATTTACTATCGGCGGCTCATGGAGCGGTGGTGTATTTGAGAAGAACGGTGAAGTCTATGACCCATCTTCAAAGACCTGGACCTCGCTTCCAGGAGCTTTGGTCAAACCAATGTTGACTGCCGATCAACAGGGCATCTATCGTTCAGATAACCACGGATGGCTCTTTGGCTGGAAGAAGGGGTCCGTTTTCCAAGCTGGACCTAGCACTGCTATGAACTGGTACTATACCAGTGGGAACGGCGATGTCAAGTCAGCCGGCAAGCGTCAATCCAGCCGCGGCACTGATCCAGATGCTATGTGCGGAAACGCTGTTATGTATGATGCTGTTAAAGGAAAGATCCTTACGTTTGGCGGTTCCCCAAGCTATCAAGACTCTGATGCCACGACCAACGCTCACATCATCACAATCGGCGAGCCCGGAAGCACACCAAAGACAGTATTCGCGAGCAACGGCCTGTACTACCCCCGAACCTTTCATACTTCCGTTGTTCTCCCCGATGGAAACGTTTTCATCACAGGCGGTCAACAGCGTGGTATTCCTTTCGCCGACTCAACCCCCCAGCTTACACCTGAGCTCTATGTCCCCAACGATGACACTTTCTACAAACAGCAACCCAACTCCATTGTCCGAGTCTACCACAGTATTTCCTTATTACTCCCTGATGGCAGGGTTTTCAACGGTGGTGGCGGTCTTTGTGGTGATTGCAACACCAACCATTTCGACGCCCAGATCTATACGCCAAACAATCTCTATGACTCTAGTGGAAAACTGGCGAAACGTCCCAAGATCACCAAAGTCTCTGCCAAGAGCGTCAAGGTTGGTGGCAAGATCACGATCTCGACAGATACCAGCATCAAGCAGGCTTCGTTGATCCGGTATGGTACATCAACGCATACAGTTAATACTGATCAGCGTCGTATTCCTTTGAGTCTAACAAGTACTGGGAGTGGAAACAACTATTCGTTTCAAGTTCCAAGCGACTCTGGTATTGCTTTGCCTGGGTACTGGATGTTGTTTGTATTGAACTCAGCGGGTGTACCAAGTGTCGCGAGTACTCTTCTTGTTACTCAGTAAAGAGTCGCTTGACCCCGTTTTCTTAGTTTATTCCTACTATCTTTCTCTTTTTTAGTCATAGGACATTGAATAATATTTTGAATTTACCTTTCTGCTTTTGTATTAGAAGAACACCATTCATCTTCTGCATCTGCTTTCAGCGACACTTATTCAGCTCAACTGTAATTGCCAGAATCAACTTCCTCGACTTAAATCAAATCTCACGAAGCCTGATCAAAGTTGCAAATGAAATAACATTTCTGTATATCTAAAGGTACACGTATATGGGTATAGTAATTATAGAAACTGTATTAACAAGAGATCATCCTCATCTCTTCATCGCGTATGTATAGTTTGACTCCTCAACCTCTTGCACAACGTCATTCCGTACATAAATTCCTGGCATATCTTGCTCCCGCGAATGCAGCGACTCAGTATTTCGACTTGAGATGAACGTCCGAGGTCCCTCCTTTCCATCAATAATCTCAAACTCGCCAGGTATCCCTTGCTCGGGATCAGCGAGTTGATGAGTTGAGCTTGTTTCATCTTCTTCCTTGTCCTTGTTGGTGCGGTTGATAGTAGTAAGACGAATGCCGTGGGTGGTTCGGCTAATGGGATGACTGCTTCCAGCGGAGCTGAGAAATCTCTTGGGAAGAATCTTGGTAAAGATTGGACGGAGGAGGGGGAAGCATCCGGAGACGATGGCGACGTTGATTTCGACACCTCCCCACATGTCGTTTGTGGCGACGTCGCGGGGCATTTGTCTTGATGCAGGATCATATTGAAGGGCTGTGACAATGACAAAGACAGATGCAAGACAAACACTTTATTTGTTAGTAAAGTACTGTGACATAATTGCTGAAGACTTACATGAAACCGAGGGCAAACAGAGCAGTGATGGCAATCTTTTGTCCCAGACGAAGTCGCAACTTAAACACTTCAATCACTGGCAGCGCCAAGATGACAACATCAAGAATGAAATGAGTAAGACATGTCGCGAAGAAGAATTGTGAATCGTTGATCTTGCAGACAGCGTTCTCGATTGTCTTGTCCCAATAGGCTTGAACTGGTATGCAGTGGAAGATGACCATGAATGTACGAAGGATGAGCCAAGCGCCGCTGACGCCGAGCATAACCTGGATCGGGATTCGAATAGCTGACTGTTTGAAGATGCGCCAGTAGAAGAGAAGGATAGAGAGTTTCGAGAGACCGATCGAGTATGAGTAGGTGAGGGAGATGAGGAACTGCATCAGTCGCGCGTGGAAGTTGATCTCTTCGTACCGTTCAACGCTGACGGAGTCGGGAATAGTTGTGCCAAGGTACCATGTCAAGGCCCCTACATCTGTCAGCCTCTATTCACATCATCAAAGCAAAAGGTATTCTTACAGTAGATCATCACAACATTGTATCCAATACCAACGATCTATAAACATGTAAGCAACGAACTCCTTGAAAGGCTTCACAAGCAAAACTTACAAAGGCACCGACACACAAATAGTCATCATACCACCACGGAACCTTTGTCATGCGCCTCGCAAAGACACGCGCAACCAGCGCCAACAAGGCCGACACCCACGTGATGACCATGGCGCTGATGATATCCGACTTGAGGCTCATGGCGGGCTATGATCCTGCGCTGCCGCAGGCTCGTCAAAACTAAAGAACTTTGGACGAACTTTTGTTTTAGTTAAGTTAAGAAAAGCAACGCAAGGTGCAGGAGTACACACACACACGCCAGGCACGGATGTCTGTGGGAGTGATCTGCATTTGAACGATGTTCCCTTTGCACATGGTCCCTTGACAGTGAGGATCCTTGACGCTTATCTGGATGGGTCTAATCCGGGGAGAGAAAGGCGTTGGCTGAGGCTCTGGGGTAAAGGGGGACTGGGCTTGGCTTCCAGAACAACTGACTCGTGGTCTGCACCACCAGGTTCTAGGCGGGTATGCTAACCGGAGTGCCATTGTGTGACTGGACCAAGTCTAGCGTTAGCTACAGTACACAGTGGACCGGCGGAAATCGTCCGGGGGAGATGTTGGCAGGGCTGATCATCTCTGGGTCCCTGAGTGATTTTGACTCTTTAGGGAATATCCCACTTGACGATCATCAATGACGTGACGTTGATTGAGTTTGCCTGACCTAACAGACTGGCAAAGGAAAGGGAGTTGCCAATCATTTATCGGATACTCGGCCCTTTAGACCATGACTGGTCGATAAACTCACTGCAGACCTTCCAGAACCAGAAAAATGGCGTCGATAGCTGTCGCATTGATCAACAGCTTCATAACCAGCGTCTCACTGACCATTTCAGCAGGTGGGAAAACGACGCCGTTGATTGCTTGCTCATACGAGGATTATTCTAGAAGAGGAAGCTCTGGAGAGAAAAATCACTCAACCGCCCTTGGAGAACAAGATGGCCTCAGCTTTACACTGCTAAGCCAGTGATGGACAGGGGCTTCTCAACCAACCCGGCCCGTAAGCTCGGTCCCGATTTTCTGGTTGTTCTAGCAGAAACTCTCAAGACGCTGTTAGATTTGATCCGACGTGCTGAAACAGCATCTCACCTATCACCATCACTTCACAGCGCCCTATCATCCATGGTGGCGCCACGTCTGCTTGTAGTGCGTCAATATTTAGCGCGCTGGGACCAGTGGCTGATCCCTGGGCTTTACCACCTACTGCTTCTGGCCTTAGGGGGGATTACAGGTCTACCCCGGACAAGCGTTAGCCAACATTCTTTGTCTTATCTTTTTTGTGATCTTGACCGTTTCCTGTTGTAATGTCATGATTTATTTCCGGCTAACGCACGCCATCGCTCTCGCGCTCTCCGCGGTATGGCACTATGGACTGCGCTGCTCAAAGCTATTGGGACTCTGGGTTGCATTCCAGCCCTGTAGGGGCCTGGCTAATGATTGACCTTGCATAACAACCTAGCAGTCGCTTCGAGCTGAAGATGCCAAGTTCACTCCGTAGATTGTGTAGCATGCCATGCTTTTCTCATCGCCTGGAGCGCTGAAGGCGGCTGAACCCTGCAGCATGAGATTGGGGAACCTGGAAGTCGTCCCACTTCCCCTGGACCAAACAGATAAAAACAGGATTCTAGACTCTCGTTTATCGCCTGTCAAATTTGACCAAAAGATGATCCTCCTGGTTTTTGGAGTATTTATGACATGATAGTTTCTCCAATGTATTGGAAATGGTAAAGCATGCGAGACGAGGCCAGATGCACATGATAGATCCCAGCGGAGCAAACCACAGATGACAGATTTCAGCGGAGTAAAACCCCAGACCCATAAAGATAACGATGATACTTTCGCTTCCACTCGTCCGTGGTGGACCATATCATCAGTGTTGCTTGCATATTCCACATCTGCATCCAGAAACTCGTCTGTCCAGAATGAAGTCAAGACGATGCTGAATCTACCAGTAAAACGACTCATATTCGTTACTCAGCAGATCAGTTAGTGAATCAATCAACCGGTGTTACAAATGGTCAGTATCCTTTCCTTGTTGGCTCTAGAGCGTCTTGTCATCAGCGCTTGGACCGTGATAAGGGCGTCGATCCCTATCGCAAGCGCGTCATGAACATTGTCAATCAGACACAATCAGTATCTTTATTGACTCCTGTCGGTCCGAATCATATCTGATACATGTGATGAGCCATCAGTCGGAGCAATCTCATTCTCTCCATCTTATCGCCCAGTCCCCCTTTGCAAAGCTCGGTTCCACGATTTTCCCTGCCATCACAACCTCACAGAGTCGCCTGTCTCCTTCGTCGCTGACAGGAAACCCAAAAACAACACCTCGTCGTGCAGCGCACTTTGTCATTTCCCGCTCCTTCGCGCGCTTCTGTCCTTGTTTTCGCTTCTCGATCATCGCGTCTGTTTCGTGAACTCGTTCTGCTCGGCCCTTTTCGCCGCCGACACTGCCATTGACTTCGGAGACGGATTGTGGTGGGCGGATGCGAGTGCCACTGCGAACTGACATACGGGCGAGAACGTCGCCGTCGATGTGATTGTCATCTTTGATGTTGCCTGAGAGGTCCATGTCTTGTGATGATCGCAGCTCCGGTGGCGCTTGCGCTTGTTCCGGTTCTTTCGGTTCCTCCTCGTCGCTGTGATGTTCTTCAATTTCTCCCTCAATCGACGTTCGGTTCGGTCCAAAGACGAGTTCCTCTGCTGCGCTGCAGGGCACCAAGATCCGATTGTCGCCTTTGCTGTTCTTCCCTTTCTTGTGCTTGCCACCTTTTGCCTGTTTCTTTATCTCATCTACTGTGCTTTCTTCGGCCGTTAGCAATTTCACAAAAGCTTTCTCCAGCTCGCGGTCCAGCTTTCCGGGCTTCTGTGTGCGGCATCGGCTCGAGCAGTACTTGGCTGGCGTATTGGTATTTACTGTCGCTGTAGTTCTCCTCGTACTAATCACTCTGCCGCATGAGTGACAATACGCAGTTGCTTCGCCTCCGGGTAATAAGTAGAAGGGTGCTGGTGTTGCTTGCGATTTGGAGGGTCGGCTCCAGCTGTCCATCCAACTCATCTTGACCGGCTCCGATGACCTCCGTTGTAGTTGCTGTTGCGTTGAGAAATGTCGGCAATTTCGTCTCAAGGCTTGAGTTGTTGCTGTGTGTAGTCTCTGGACGTGTTTGATGCAAATCATGTCGCTCCAAGCCTTGCTAGGATGAGAATGCAGTTCCGGTTGAGGGATGGTTATCGTGGTGATGATGTCATTGTCGTCATCGAGTGCTACGAATCGATCCAAGTCGATCAACATCAATTAATTAGTACTATGACATAGCGGCAGTGGCTTCAGCTAGAAGAAACTAGGACTAATTGCTCTGAGAACATCTGGCCTTATCGAGAATCTCTACACATAATATCACTTTTTCTCATTGGAGTCTAGGGTAATCCAGCACTTGTCCTTTGAGAGCTTGCTTAAGGGTAAAGATTCGGCATTAAATCATTAAAATAATATGTAAAGTCAAGCATTCACAGTATTGAACATAAAATCACCTTGGAAAGTTTCAAATTGTATATTTGTGTCCTTGGGTGAGGTTTATGTTTTGCTGTTTTGGAAAGTTATCGCAAACATCCACGAGCATACCTTAGCTTAGTTATCCCCAAAGAGTCCCATTCCCCCTAAACTCTTTTACGTCAGTTAGTGAGCAAGACAATATTTCCTGATCAAGGTTACAAATTCTGGATGTAATTTTCAAATCCTTTATTTCTCCTTGCTTCTGTAATGCCACTTACTCACCTTGGTCGAGTTGAAGGTTCTCATTTCCATCTTGTCCTGATGCGTGGTAGATCACATCATCTTTGGTCTGTCCTAACCTCGAACCTTCTCTCAATCTTTCGTCTGCATGCAGAGGTTATGTTGTGGCAGAGGGACTATACTTAATAGAAGCAGAAGTGGAAATTACGTTAGGTTGAAGCTGGGCATTAATAAACTAGTCTCGGGACTTTTGTTCACTATATAAAAAGGCTCTGAGAAACCGAAGAAATGGCTGGTTAATCAAACTACTCGAAGTTGATATGAATTTAGTAAAGATTGGATCAGTGAAAGAAGCAATATGTACAAGAATACTTCTAAGCAGACACATGATGGGCCTGTTTGTTCAAACGTGGTGATGCACACCCAGTCAGTGAATAAATCAGCTGCTAAGAAATTGAGAGAACACAAACGTTCAGTCTTTAATCACAGGTCTCTAAACACATGAACACCAAATCACTCACAATAATTTCCTATTTAAAGCCCTCAGGTCGGGTCACTGGACTCATGGCACGCGTCCCGCAAATGCAATCCGAATATGTCGGACTTCCGCACACGCATACCTTGCAGAGAGATCATGTCTCTCAGCAAGCTCTACAATGTGCTAACGAATGAATACGGAAATATGCACTATAAGTTGGAAACGGAAAATAACGAAGATGGTGAGCTCTTTTACGTCGTTGGTGTCTCGTGCCATTTTGCGCGTGACGTGAGGGAACTTCTAGTCACGAAGGGGGTTCTTCGACAGCGTGCAAGACCACAGGGATTTACGGCAATCAATGGTCAAAAAACTCATGGAGATGCACTACCTAAAGTGATCGATCTCACTGGGGATGATTCGGATGAGGAGACTCCCCTAGCTCACCCGACTTCAAGTACGGCAAAAGTCCGAAGAGGTTTGACTCCCGAATCACGTCAACGTCTTCCTAGGATAGAAGAAACACCATGTTATATTACCAAGTCAGTGTCGAATAAGCGAAAAAGTCTTGAGAAAGTACAACAAAGCGCAGCTACACGAACACCAAAACTCTGTCCCCGAGTTGAACAAACATCAATGACAACAGGCGACAGCGCGGTTGGCCAAGGAGACCGTCCAACAGGGAGGATCCCGATATCTATGCTAATCGAGGGTGCTATTCCTCGAGATTAATTTGCACGTGGAAATCGGTCAGGCTACGTAGGTCTTTGAAGCATTTTTGACCTTCAGAAACGGACGAGATTAGGGATTTGGGGATTCAGTGTTTGGTGCTTGTTTGCAAGGCTGGTCTGAGGTCACCCCAGGCAGCTCACCGACCTTTGACATGACGCATTTCTTGGGTAATAAGGAAACGGGATAGAAAGAATTAATAGAGAAATTGATACCCTTCTGCTCTGGGCGTTAGGCACCTAATTGCGGGCTGCACCTTGGATTGAGGGGTTATTAAGCATAATTTCGCCCGATGGGGCTCACAATGGAATTTTTAGAGTAAGCATAGCGAAGTGGCTGTTACAAAAATAACCCCGAAGCACCACTAAGCGTAGGCCTTTGGGCTCACAAGGCGTTCTTTGGTGGTATTTTGTGCCTCGTCAATGTGAGACTAATGCTTCAGCTGAAAGCGTGGACCGGTCTGGACTCTGACCGTGAGGAGTCATATTTAACCGTCATCTGCCCCATCAAATAAGTGAAGCTTGGCGATTCTGTGAATAAATTGAGGAAGTATCTGTGAATAGCGTCATAAGAGTTATTAAAGCGATTTTCAAGGACTGTGATATCAAGATGTCGAATGTTCCGCCGTACAACGGTTACCAGGTGCCACCTGGTTCGGGTGTGCCTAACCAAGCTCCACCACCACCAACGCAGCAGTACTCTCACCAATCCCCTCACCTTCAACAATACTCTTCACCTCCGCCTCATCAATATGTTCCCGGCCACCAGCCGAACTATCAATCGCCTCATCCGGTCCACGGGCAGCAGGCCTACCAAACTCAGCAGCCGCCTCCAGCACAATATGCGCAATCACCGCAAGGCGTACCTCAGCAGTACGTGCCGGCACAACAGCACAACTACCAGTCCCAGGCTCCGCCAGGCCACTACCAAGCGAACCAACCTGCGCAATCACCTCAAGTCCAGCATACCCAATCACCACAAGGTCAATATCCTCAGCAGCAGACGCCAGGCCAGCAGCCCAGCTACCAGACACCGACCTACGGTGTCGCAGCCCCACCAACAGCTGCGCAGCACCAGCAGCAGTACCAGCAACAGGCCGCTCAATTCGCGACTCGACCCTCTACTCAAGCCCAACTGCAATCAACCGCTCAATCTTTGTTCAAGTCTGGAAAAGGTATCCTGGGAAATCTCGCTAGCAACATCAAGTCAAAGTACCCCACTTCCTCACCTTCCGGCGCTCCGCCAAGTTCTGGCGCCTCATACACTGGGGAGGCACCGAAGCCAACGTACAATCCCGCCCAGCATCCTACGCAAACATCTTTGAGCCCGACCAACTCATTCCCGCAAGGCTATGGTCAAACTCACCCTCACCAAGCGTATGCCAATCAGGCGCCGCCGACACCGCAGCAGAGCGGATCGGCCGCTGCTCCAGGCTACCCTCCAACCCAGCACCAAGCAGCGCCAGCGACGTCGCCGTCTCAACAACCAAATGCGTCTGGTCAACCACCTCACCTGAGCTGGCAAGAGCGTTTAGAGGCTGCTCAGAATCCTAGTCCCGGGTTTCAGCCATCGCACGCGAATTTTCACGCAGGTGTACCAGGCACAGTGCCTCAGCCGCTGGTCCAATCGCCACCAGGTGCTTCGCCATATTCCCAGCCTGTCTTGCACCATCAGCAGTCCAATACGTATCAGCCTACACCTGGGCCGCCTGTCCATCAACCTGCTTCGCAAGGAGTGGGCTCTGTCGCCTCACCTGGGTACGGCCAGAACTCTCCCCAGGCGCTTTCGCCGCATCAACAGCACCAGAGTGCTCCACCCCAGCTTCAACAACAGACATCATGGCCAGAACAGAGCGGCGTAAGTAATTCATTCAACCCGGCACTGTCATCGCCCCCACCTCCACCGCAGACGGCTCCCCAGTCTGGTCCTCCCGTTGGTCCTCCCGTTGGTCCTCCCAGCCATGGCTCTCCTGCTCAACAGCAACAGCCACAGTATCACCAACAAGCTGGCGCGACCAATCCTCAAGACCCAACAGCGATCCAGCAAGCTGGTCAAGCATCACCGTATCAAGATTCTCCAGCTAGTGCTACGCACAACCCGCAACAGGTCTTCCCGCCGCAGCAGCTCTATCAGAGCCACCCTGCCCAAGGTTACCCGCAACAGCAGGCAGCTGCTCCGTACAACCCGATGGCCGCTTCGGGGATACCGCCGACCGTGCATACGGTACCTGTCCCGCCAGCTCAGAGTGCTCCTATGAGCCACCCGCAAAGTCCTCCTGCAGCACAGTCACCGCACCAGCAACACCAAACTCCACCAGCGCAGCAGCTAGTCAGCCCGTCGGCAGCAACTCAGCATGAGCAGGCGCATTTTCAAGGCATTTCTGGACCCCAGGGGCAGTATTATACACCAAACCAGGCGCAAGTCCCTCAGACTGGAGGTGCACCCGGCGGTGACCAGCCGATTGCCCCCCCAGGCCAGGCTAACAGCTACCCGCCTCCACCACCTCTGCAGCAACTGCAGCACGATGTACACTCTGTCGCTGCCCCAGTACCAAGCCAATTCCAACCGTACAGTCCACCGGTCAAACAGCAGGCTCCACCGGCACAATACATGCAGCATCCTGAAGTCGCAGCTACCAACCCTCCGACTTCTCAGCATTATACGTCGCATCCTAATCCGCCGCCCGCAGCTGGCGCGATCAATCATGGACAAGTGCCTGTAAACCTCCCACAAATGGTTCAAGGCCAGCAGTTCCAGCCATACCAGCCTGCTCCCGAACTGCGAAACTCTCAGCTTCCACCGGCAAATACGAATGATGTACCCAGCCAACCCGCTATTTATGGCTATCAACAAGATCCTGTCGCTTCTCTCTCTGCTCAAATGAGCAACCTGAACGTCCTTAACAGTGGACAACCCCCCACAGTACCCAGTACTGGCTCGACTGCACGACAGGATGGGCCCCGTGGACCGCCTCCCTGCCAAGCTACTGGTATGTCCAGTGACACTCTCCCATACTGTCCCGAAGATAGGACCGTGAGCTATTCCCTTGATTGGTATCGTTTCATTACTGTGCCACAGTATCTCATTTGCACAAGGTGCTATGCCGACTATGTTCAGAACACTCATCTCGCGGGCCATTTCGAGAGGTACCATTCGCCCGAGGGCACAGAATCCAAGTGCGGCTTCTGGTCTCCTCGCACACGAGAGGTGCTCTGGCCGCAGGCTCTTCAGACTAACGACGTCAGACCTCTACAGGCATGGATGGAGAAGAGCCTGACTCTCAAACCATGCAAGGGTAGGGTCTGGACAACTGCCGCTGACGGGATCAAGTGGTGGGGTATGGTCAATAACGACATCGATGGGTTCATATCGTGCGATGCCTGTTATGAGGATCACGTTGTCGGCACGCCCTTCGAGCCTCGCTTCCAACCTTACCACGAGCAAGGACAGGACCAAAAGTGGATGTGTGATTTGTGCATACCTTACATCGCCAAAATAGCGGTCAAGATGGCAAAGCAAAATCACTGGAACGGCTTCATCGAAGCCGCAAAGGTGCGCTGTAATCTTCCACTATGCGAAGGCAGAGATGAAGAGTCCAACAGTGGACATTGGATGCTACCGCGTCGCAAGATCAAAGACATGACTATCTGCGAGGCATGTTATCTGGATAAACTCGCGTTAACGCCGTTTGGCAACGAGTTCGAACGTCACATCCGTGCAGAGGGCTTTGACGCCTTCGTTGAGTCAATTGGCCAGAAATGGAAGTGCAAGCTCACTGACACAGCTGTTAGCATGAGCATTGCGCTCGAGGCAGCCATCTATCGCCGAGACTTTGACGTCTTCTGGAACGCTGCCAATGCTATATCTGGTCTTGTACCATGCACCATTCATGGCATTGTGCGTGGCAATTGGTGGACAGTCGCTGGAGGGTGTGCCGACTTCGATGTCTGCGAGGCTTGCTATAAGGGAATCGTCGAGACGTCTGGCCTCGAGAGATTCTTCGAGCCTGCCCAGCGCGATCAGACTGTCGATATCATTTGCAACTTTTGTCCAGGTACTCCTCGATGGGGAGCGTTCATCACAAAGTTTGCCGAAGCTCTTGACAAGGGTGTCTTCAGTCACTACTCCGGCTACATCAAGAAATGGGCTGGAGTACCGGCATGTCCAGGTATTAAGAATAGAGGCAAGAGTAAATGGTGGGGACACCCAGAGGCCCTGGCCTGTCAAGACTGCTGGCTGAACTTTGTGGCCGATACTCCCTTGGGAGATTCCGTTCCCGTCAAGGACGTTTACGATGAGCGTACATTGATCTGCCAGCTGTGGTCCCCAAGAATGCGTAACATGTGGCTCGCAGCTTGTGCAGCCGGACCTCCTGGATCGCCCGAGTCACAAAAAGCCCTGGATGAGTTCAAAGCATTCGGATCTAGGCGTGTGCAAGTGTACAACGCGACCGTCCCTCACATCGAGATGATACAGCAGATGCAGATGATGAAGCAAATGCAGGCCATGCAACAGGGACAACTGAGCTTGATGTACCAAGGCATGAATGGCATGGCATCTATCAGTGGTACTACGGACGGGTACTTGCATGGTAATAGTTCCGTTGGATACTATGAGACTGAACATGGGGTCACGGCGGCGAACATGATGAACAACATGCACGCTGGGATGGCGGATGCGAATAAGATGAGTGATTGGCAAACGTTAATGCAGCTGCAAGCTACTTGGATGGAGGTTGAGTAATCTAGTTCTTGAAATTGGATAGCTTTATCTCGAAATAGGTTTGTTATGATCGTTAAATCCATTCCGTTGTCCTATTATGTTCTCATGAGAATCCTGTGTATTCGTGTATCTAAGGTCCATGCCATTGCTGACGAGACTCTGCCCTGTAGCGTTCGATGTAGCTCCCAATTTCCTCTACTTCTTTTTCTTTCTTTTCACCACTTTACGCTCTGGACACCGGAATTATTGCCTCTACTTATGCTCTCACAGGCAAACCCACCTGCAGATATCCGAGTCCTCCCTCCATTGTGTCCGCCGGTGCGATCAACTTCTTCAGAAGAGCGATCGCTTCATTTCCACCACGACCATCAGAAGTCCTCTCATCCTCCCAATACTGATACAGCTGCCACCACCAGCAATGCGTGACACCATCGAGGCCCTTGTACCCAGCTACTCCATCCAGCCCAACACGCTTTGCCCAGGGCTTGTCGACGATGTAGTGCAGGCAGACGACCTCCTCATCGCGCCAGATGTTGGGATGCCAGTGCCGCATCGTCTTGATAGCGTTGTACTGCCACCCAAGCGCATACCACTTATTCTCAAAGAAGAATGCCAAGAAGTCCTGGTCTGGAAACATGAACGAGGAAAGAAGCGGCGTGGTATTGAAAACCTGCAACATCCTAGCCCAGAGCCCCTCAGAAGGATGAAAGATGAACATTCCACCATTGAGAAGCTTGTGAGGGGAAGGCGACGTCTCAGTAGGCTGTAGAGGCTCTCTCAGAGCAGTGGGATGCTCAAGCGGCGTGTAAGCACAATTCTCCGCCCTCCAATCCTCAGGGGCCCAAGAGTCCGAATCAAGATTACAAACACAAACGTGATTCGCCGCAATCCAATCATCGGGCAAATGCGTCTCAACATTGAAAACAACATCCATGTTATTCAGCACCGCCATATCAGCGTCAAGGTAGCAAACAGCGTCATACTCAAACAGCTCAAAAACGCGAAGCTTGGTCCAGGTGTCGGCAAACCGCTCAGCGATGAGCGTCATCTTCACGCCCTCTGGCGGAAGAAGATGCTCGCACTCGCGAAGGATCATGTTGCATTTTGACGCCTCAAGCTCAAGAACGCGCTTCGCATCTTTGGGGAGGTTAGGCGTGTAGAGCACCACGAGAGGGTAGTTTGATGCGTTACGCTTGAGGGTGTAGGCGAGGATGATGACGCCGGGGAGGTAGGAGTCGCGGGTGATGAGGGTTGCATAGGCATTGTGCCTGGTTGCGTTGTCTACCATTTTTGTCGTGTTGCAGATTTAGATTGTGACTTTGTGATAAGAGATGAGAATGAGTGTCGTTGGCTGGATGAATGGAGTGGGCGAAAGAGGGGTTAGGGTGAGATTCGTGCACGTCATGACCTAAATATGTGAAGTCATTATTTAGTATTATTTATCCCTTACATTATACACGCTTATTCGGGTTCTGTTTTCAAAGGTAAGAGTTATGCGAAAAAGCAAATACGGCCTGAATGCTGTGTTACATGTAGAGTGTCGGTGAGGCTTTTATACCTTGTAAACGCCACGACGTTGGTCCCGAAATATGAGACAAGATTATCATGATTATCGAGATTATCGAGATTGTACCTGAGGTGAATCCGAGTCAATGACGCGTATAAAAGTTGCTCTATAAGAAGCTAAGAACTCGTTTGTCCAAGATCTACAATGCAAGAGATGAGCCAGATCTGGGGATCTAAAGTTCAAGTTAAGATTCAGTGTGAGCTCTCGCCTCCCCCTCCTTGCACCGCAATCCAACACCTGAAACTGTTGCCCAATTTCATCACATAGTGACATTACACTGCATTCAATAATTATCCACCACTTGCACAATCGCACCCGCAGCACCCTCGTCTAGTCCATCCAGCACCTTCATATCCTTGCCATCAAGATCAAAACCGAAAACATCGGCGTTAGCCTTGATTCGCTCGGGCGTATCGCTCTTTGGAAGGGGAACCCAGTTCTTTTGAAGGCAGTATCGGATCAAAACTTGGTTAGGCGTGACGCTGTGTTTTGAGGCAATGCTTTGAAGGGTTTCGTTGTCGGTCTTTTGGTTACGAACGAGAGGAGCGTAGGCTTCTACTACGATGTTGTTCTTTTCGCAGTAGTCCACTGCTTCTCGCTGCTGTGCCCAAGGATGTAACTGATGTACCTGTGAGTACTTTACGTAGTTCATTGTTTGGCGACGTACCTCAATCTGATTGACATGGGGAGGCCAAACCTTGGCGAATTGCTTCAGCTCTTCGATATGCTTGACACCAAAGTTGCTCACACCAATGCTCTTCGCCTTTCCATCCTCATACAGCCTCTCCAGGGCCTGCCACATCTCCTTTCTCTTTGCAGCGCCGCTATTGGGGCTATGGATGAGGAAAAGGTCGACATAGCCGCTCTCAGGATCAAGCTTCTTTATACTCTCAATGCATTTTGTGTAGCTTGCGTCCACGGAGCCAGCTGCCTCGAGGATCTTGGTAGTCAAGAAAACGTCTTTCCGATCGACGTTTGACTTTTGAACAGCCTGCCCAACCTCTGTTTCATTGGCGTAGTACTGCGCCGTGTCGATATGACGATATCCAGCTTCAAGCGCAGTGAGGCATGACTTGGTGCAAACTTCAGGTGGGGATAAGTACACGCCGAATCCAAGCTGAGGAATTTGGACAGAGTTCGCCAGAGGCCGAGTGTCAGATTGTGAGCGCTCCATGACAATGACAAAGAAAAACAAAATAGTTATTCAACAAGATTAAATTTGATGTTTTTGGACAAGAGGGGTAGACTGTGTTTTGCTGCTGTGTAACTTGTGCGGAGCGCGTAGAGATCCAGTCATAACTCGCCAGTTGAGTCGATGACGTTGTTGATACTCCTCTTTTTCGCCGTCTTGCAAAACGGAATCAATGATGCCAGAGTGAAACATTCTAGGCAGAGTGATACTATTTAATGCAATACAAGAATGTGCTTGTAGAATTGAATTATATATTCTAATCAAAACTTTGTCCAGTTCATTGTATCTGCAGAGGTTGCCTCGATATCTTGGTCAGAGTGTTGTCCCGAAGTGACGGTACAGAGTCAACCAGATCAAGCAGTCCATCCTCATATTGACAATACAACTGCTAATATGTATAGCCCTATTATGCAATCACACTCGTTTCGCCAATCGCTCCTATTCTATCGGGTCTCTGCAGTCCCTGGTTCTCCCAACTCTCCATTGCCTGTTCAAATAGCACCACCTGCTCTTCCTTAGCTGGCATAGGATTACCCTTTCCCCTTCTCAATCGACTCTCCATTGTCTCAGCAAGCCTAGCCTCAACGTCTGTATCATTCATCACATCTCGCTCAAATACGTAGGATCGGGTCTCGCAGTTCTTCCATCCTGTCCCAGGGTTCAGCCATGAATCCTCCCAGTCATCGGTAAAATAGTGCAGGAAACCGCCGTGTGTTACGAGAGCAACTTCAGGGTCCGTATCGCCTTGCTCGACCAGTTGTCGGATCTTCTGACGGATGAAGATGCGGGCGTCGCGGGCACGGCCTGCTATGGCCTTGCTTTCTGGGCTGTACCGAGTCCCTAACGCCTTGATGTTCCAGCCGTCCCGGACTAGAGACAGGTCTACAGGCCAATTACTCTCCGCCATCAATTTGCTGAGGACTGATGGGTCAGTTCCAACATCGCACGGGTCATCCGAGGTCTCTTGAGCGTCAGGGATGGCGATGATCTGAGGGTGACACTTGCTGGTGCCCTGGAGGGCCGGCTGAAACACCAGGTAGGCAGATTCGAGTGTTCGGCAAAGAGGAGAGGCAAGGACAAGAGATATCTTCGACTGGTCTGAGAAAAGCGTCTCTCGCAATACCATGTTCTGCTCTTCACCCAAGGGAGTCAGGCGAGGATCAGGAAGAGTGTAGCATCCGGCACCAACATTGTGAAAGCCCTGTCCATGGCGGACACAATGGATCACCGGTGGCATTATGAGGAAGAGGTGTAGAAGGAGAAAAGACTTATTTCATAGAGTCAGGCTGCTGATAAGATGGCAGTTCATAAGAAATAGGCGTCGGTACAGCATTGTGAGAAATATATCTTGTACTGAACTGCTGAATAATCTTAGATTTCTAATCAAACATCTTGATGCTTGCAATTGTTGTTCCATTCTCTGTACACAAGTAGGTAATTAGCCTTTGCCGTATCTCGCTCGGATGAATCTCAAAGCAATCAGATGCTAGCAGATCGGCCGCGGCTAACCTGACATGGGCAGCCAAGAGTCCTGTCGTGCATTAGCGTGGTATCCACTGCCGCCTTGCCGGTAAACTTCACATAGAAGCAATAGTTAATGGTAGCCGATGGGCCGCTAGGGATATCCAATTGATAGCTTATGTTCAATTGTTAGTAGGGAACGTGAAGATAAGTGGTTAGAACGATAAATACAACGCCACCCGTTGAGACATCTGCACGAAACAGGTACAGGCACGCATGTGCCAGTATCTGGCTAACCCTTCGAATCATTAGGGGCTGTAAGCGGTGGACTCAGTCTATTCTCAAGTGCCCATGGTCCGCAGATTTACATCTCCATACGTTATGATTACAAATGCAATGACAATTCTGCTAAAAGGAAATCGTTTAAGACCTGTTGCACTCATCATTTCATAGCCCTGCCACTACTCGTACACATATCTCCATATCCTAGGGGCCGTTATCTGACAGACAATGATACAATCACCGACATCTCCACCGCCGCTTCAGCGGGATCCCAGCGATCCTTCCGCATCGCTGACCACCCCGTCGACAGGATGTAGCCCCAGGGCTGTAGGCCAAGGTGTTGATCCTTCACCAAACAGCAACCCTTCGCCGGATCTCCACGACACTGTCGGATCGTCATCCGCAGTAGACGAGTCCCCCCAAGCACGCATCGAACGCCTCGGCCGCGAACGCCCTCCGACCTTCACAACCCGCTGGAGCGAGATAGTCTTCGTCTTTAGCATCTCCATGTCTCAATTCCTGACAGAATACTTCGTCTCGGGATTCACCGTCATCCTACCAACGCTCATAAGAGAACTCGACATCCCGCAAGCAGCCAGCGTATGGCCAGCGACTGCTTTCTCCCTCGTCATCGCCAGCACCTTGCTCGTGTTTGGCCGTCTGGGCGACATGTGGGGAGGATATCCCGTCTTCATATGGGGTCTTGCCTGGCTTCTTGTCTGGAGTATAATAGCCGGGTTCAGCATCAATCCGCTGATGCTCGACTTGTGCCGGGCTCTGCAAGGGCTAGGAGCTGCCGCTTTCTTGCCTACAGGAGTCATGCTTATGGGTTCCTTGTATCGTCCTGGGCCACGAAAGAATCTTGTCTTTGCAGTATATGGCACTTCAGCGGTGTTTGGCTTTTTCGGTGGCATTCTCATGGCAGGCATTGTAGGCCAATTCACCCGCTGGGGCTTTTACTTCTGGATCGGCGCTATCCTGGCAGCAATTACGCTGTTAACTTCAATTTTGTCCATTCCGCGCCCCGAAGCAAAGGACCAGCCGCCGAGCAAAGTTGGAATGGACTGCCCTGGCGCCATCACGATCGTCTCTGGCCTCACCCTAGTCGTGTTTTCCATTTTGCAATCAGCACATGCCCCTGCGGGTTGGAGAACACCGTACATTCCAATATGTTTCGCACTTGGTGTCTTGTCACTCCTTGCCGCTGTTTATATTGAAACGCGCGTCGCCGTTCATCCTCTCCTTCCGGCTTCCATCTTCACTACCCCTTGCATGAGCCCTCTCCTTTTGGCCCTCTTTCTGCTCTACGGTACCTGGGGCATCTTTTCTGTATATGGCACACTTTACTTCCAGAACATCATGTCTGCCAGTCCGTTGCAGGTGGTAGCATGGTACGTGCCTCTCGGTGTTGCAGGCCTCATTTTCAGCATCATAGAGGGCTTTATCTTGCACCTGGTTCCAGGACGTGTACTATTGATCATTTCCGGCCTGGGCGCAGTAGGGTCACAGCTTCTCATAGCTCTGATTCCGCCCGGAGGAAGTTATTGGGCATGGGTGTTTCCTGCGGTCATCTTGAGCACCATAGGAATCGATCTATCCACGATCTTGATGACAGTCTTCGTGACGACGACCTTTCCTACAGCACAGCAGGGACTGGCTGGCAGCGTCATTAATTCTGTGCTGCAGCTAGGTGTAGCCTTTGTCCTCGCTTTGACGGACATCATCCAATCAGCAACGGTAGAGGAAGCAGGATTAGCGAGGAGCTATAAGAACACATTTTGGTTTGGAGTAGGTGCTGCAGCCGTGAGCTTGTTGATTCTGGCAATCTGGGGTAAGGTACCTAAGGCCAGTAGTGATTTGACCGCGGATGAGAGGGCTGAGCTCATGGGCGAGGCAATTGCTGAGCAGCAAAGGAGCCAAGGCAGCAGAGGCGGTAGTCTGAGAGATATATGACACTACATGTCGAGCTCAGCTAATGAGTCATTGAACAGTGGCCTGTTTAGTCTGAGTCGAGAGGCTAAAGGTCTTAAGCCAGCATAGCAGATCACCTTGGGTCGCCTTCTAATCATGCAATCAACCAGTCGGTACCTAAATTGCGTAACGTCTTGATCCAATTCCAATTCTCTTCCTCTTCGTAGAATTGGTTATCGTTGCTGGTTAAGAAAACCCCATTCTCCCTCCTACCCCATATTGTCCGTAAGGCTCCGAGAGCCTCTCTGGTGAACCCCCAGGGCTCGATTTTCCAGAGCTCTTGGAATCTTCTCTCTGCCCAGGCACGATTCGTGGGGTCACACGTTTCCAGGCCAGAGATGAAGGCGGGCCACGCTGTCGCTGTGAATAGTGCATCTCCAGGCTGCAAATGTGAAAGGTGGGTGATGATCTCGGCTGCTAGAACCTGTAGATCATCCGGCAATGCCGTACTGGGCCATACGGCAAGAATTATGCGTGAGAGATAGACACACACAGCTGTACGATGTGCACATGCAACCATAGTCCTATGTAGGAGATCGTTAGCGGGCGAGCGTGTTTGTAAATTGGTGGCCCAGGCAGCCGGGTCGAATGACTTGGCAGCGTGTAAGAGCTGAAGCGCATCGTGCGGTCCTGAATTGATCGAGGTATCAGGGAACATGGAAACGTCGTGAACGTTCAATATTCGAGCGCCTTCCTGTATCAAAGGAAGGAGGGCTGCCGGAAATGATGAGCAATGGTTCCCTTCTGCATCTTGGAGCAGCGACATGGTAGTCATCGACAGCTCACCGCCGTGCGGTAGATAGGAATTCGCGAATGATGACCCAAGAAGATCATACCTAGTTCATGTAAACCCCAGAGCTAACAATGAATGGACAGGACGACTCACACCAAGCAATTTGATACTAGCCAGCTGCGGAGAGGGCTGAAAGTGGTCCCCTTCCCTGAGCCATATGCTATCAGCTTCTCAATGATCATTCTCGCACCGTTGATGTGAAATATCCAGCTGCCTCGCCCAGAGTCAATGAGCTCGAATCCGATGAGAAGAAGTACCGCAGCCAGAATTGCATCAAAACCCGCCGAAGCCATACTTCCGAGAGCAGAGTTCAGCAGACAAAGCGCCTGCTGCTTGGCCCTGAGTGCGTCATGGAAAGCCTCAGGGCGGGGTCCGGATGCCGTGTATTGACCAACCGATAGAGAACCTTTTAAGGTTGTACTGCTCTGTGTCGAAGCCATCGTCGTGAAAATGCTCGAAGAATTTGATGGCCGTTCGCAAGCGTTGTACATATGCAAAGCCGAGCTAGCGATGATGGCCTGCAATAGCATTGGCTGCTGGTACGCCATGGGAATTAAGTCGCGGAACGGATTGTGTTTGGGAATGTCATAGAGAACGAAGTCCTTGCAGACATCAGTTGCGACTTTCACCGAAGAATATTAGTATGAGGAGCAGCCAAGCGGGCGGAGGTAACCTACAATAATCCAGATATCTCCTCGATCGACAGTCTAGATCTTGCACAAGCGGATCTGTGAGCGAACGAGGAGAATTTGACCCAGAACTTGTGAATGAGGGCTGCCTTGTAGACGGGATTTGAGGACAGGGCGCTTGTAGACTCGCGGTCGTCTCTCCATTCTGAGTCTTTCCCATGTTGTCGGATGTTACACCGACCATTTTCCCACGACTTGCCATACCTTTCTCCCATCGCAACAAAACGCCATAGCCCAGACAACTCTGACCCCTGCTGGTGCATTTCAGACACTGCGGAATGGATCGGTCACATTTCAAGCGGCCGCGCCTACAATTGTGGCATGATCCGGGCCTTGCACCCATGGCTTAGCTGAGTAGGAGAAGGGTGACGCACAGAATGGTGCTACGTAGTACCAGAAAGAGAGTCGTTATGCACTACGCTACGACGGAACGCAGCGCCAGTGAATGGTCAATAGATAAGATAGGGGAAGATAAGATAGGTAAGTACCTATGACGCGTTGACTCCAGTGGGGCGGCTGATGGCCACTGCAAGCCAACTTAGCAAGTTCGCATATCAAGAATCAAATCAGTCCCATGCCATAAGTTAAACTGATTCAAGACGAGGATAATTATACGTCGCCAGTAATTCATTTTATCGACACCAAACCTGATTTTTTGTTCGAGTATTGTGGAATGGCAGATGCCAATTATTTTACTTGTACGCTTGGCGAAGCTGCTAGGTTGAAGCAAAAAGACGACAAGGCCAAAACGTGGACGACAGTGGTGGAATTGGTTGATGATCAGGCTGAGAAGAATCCAGATGCACCGGCTCTTGGATTCGCAACATTTACGCATCTAAAGTCTACTCAAGGTGAGCATCAGCCCTGACCTCAAATGCGTGGCTAACATACGCAGTGTTCCGTCATCTCCTCACATTTCGACATCTCTCAGACGCATCAAAACATGCCGCTCAGATACTTTCCACTCATTTGCCAAAGGAACCCAAGTCCTTGAAAATTGGTCTTCTATCCTCTAGTAGTACCGAGTTTGTCTTGACATGGCTTGGCTTGATGCGCCTGGGTTATACTGTTTTGCTTCTTGCGTAAGCCACTAGCCTCAAGGGATACGCAAACCTAACCATATTGCAGACCTCAATTGGCACCACCAGCGGTTCAGCATCTCTGCGAGACTCTAGACATTAGACATGTTTTCGTTGATGACATTTACGAATACAGAGCGCGCGGACTCTCAAACGACATCGAGATCATCAGAATACCTTCATATACAGATGACTCGCCGACCGATGACTTGGAACAGACTCCCGGTCTTTCCGAAGCAGCATACATATGTCACACCTCGGGGACCTCATCGGGGCTGCCCAAGCCAATCCCTCAAACGCAGTTCGGGGTGATGGGAGCCCTGTACAGCTTTCCCGGGAAGAATAAACCCGCGACCTTTTCCACGACTCCCCTCTATCACGGAGGATTTCCAGATTGTCTAAGAGCGTGGACAAGCGGTGCTTCGATATGGTTCTTCCCTGAAGGGCAGGCTCCCATTACAGGCGCCAATATCATCAGGGCTATCGATTTTGCACGGGCGCACAGCCCAACACCCGTCAAATACTTCTCGTCAGTTCCGTATGTGCTCCAAATGCTCTCTGAAGAGTACGGGGGCATCCAAGTTCTTCAGGCAATGGACCTTGTTGGTGTCGGCGGAGCTGCTCTCCCCCCGACGATAGGTGATAAGCTCGTGGCTGAGGGCGTGAATCTCCTATCGCGGATGGGAAGCGCAGAATGTGGGTTCTTGGTGTCTTCACACAGAGACTACGGTAATGACAAAGACTGGCAATTTCTCCGGGCCATTGATGACCCGAACCTTATCGAATTCGAAGAACGCGAAAATGGACTGTCGGAACTTATCGTGAAGCCTGGTTGGCCTTTCTTGATCAAGACGAATCGTGAGGATGGATCATACGCCACTTCTGACCTCTTTGAACCGCATCCATCGATCCCGAATGCATGGCGGTATCACAGCAGAGCTGATGCGCAAATCACCCTGGCAAACGGAAAGAAATTTGACCCATCACCTATCGAGGGGAGCATACTTGCTTCTAGCAAACTGCTGCAGGATGTTCTCATCTTTGGCAGTGGAAGAGACTATGCTGGAGCGCTGCTGTTCCCTACCTCGGGCGACATTAGCGCCGACGAAGTGATCAGTTCAGTATGGCCGCACATTGACAAGTTGAACTCAAACAGTCAAACCCATACCCGAATCAACAAGACGATGTTGGTAGTCGTCCCTGTCGAAGAGGGGAAGAAGCCCCTAGAGAAGAGTAGTAAAGGTACTATTCTTCGTCGACAAGCTGAAGAGAAGTACTCGCGTGAGATCGAAGGGGCTTACAGCAACACATCGTCTTCGACCACAAAGATTGCCGAGGGCGAAATTCATAAAGCGGTTCAGGATTGTTTCGAGCAAGTCCTTGGCCGGCAAGTTGAACCAGATCAAGACTTGTACCGCCAGGGTGTCGACTCGATCTCTTGCATACAAATTCGAAAGTTGCTCGAAAAGATTTGTCTATCATCTAATAATGACCAACTTCCGCTGAACGTCATCTATGATCAAGGCACCGTCAATTCTCTTGTTGAGTATTTGGAAAGAACGAATTCAGGTGACAACGAGCTGAACGTCGACCCCGACGAGTCAGATCTCAACCTCATGCAAGCTCTCGCTGAGAAGTACAGCAACTTTGATCCAGCCTCGCATGATACTAGCAATCTGGTAGGGCCAGGTGTATCTTCTTCGGCCAGTGGTGTCAAATCTCAAGCACGGCAAAATCGCGAAGCCTTGGATGAAAAGAAACGGCTGGCCCAGATGGCTATGAAGGTTGTTCAAGACCCCAATGATCGCCCCACGCGAGTGGTACTAACCGGTGCGACTGGATTTCTCGGGGCGCATATCCTTCACCTTCTTCGGGAAGACTCAAAGGTTGATAGGATCTACTGTTTGCTCCGAGCTGACGGTCCATTTGCTGCTCAGAAACGAGTCTCTGAAGCCCTCTTCCAACGATTTCTGCCACCTTTAGAATCACGACAGGATAAAGTCGTCTGTCTTCCGTGCGATTTGACACGGAGGGATCTTGGACTCTCCGAAGAGCAGTTACGTGAGATTTCGACCAGTGCTACGAAGATCATTCACTCTGCTTGGGCGGTCAACTTTAGTCTTCGTCTAAACTCCTTCGAGGATCAGATTTCTAGTACGAAGAACTTGATCAACCTCGCTCAAGAGGCCGATGCACAGTTTATATTCGTCAGCTCCATCGCAGCAGTTCGCGACTCTACCGCTCGACCAGTTCCCGAGACGCTCTCCCATGATCCAAAGGAGGCCTCACCACTAGGCTACTCACGCTCCAAGTGGGTAACCGAACAGGTTTGTGATGCAGCGAACAAGAAGCAAGACTCTTCTCTAGCATCGATCGTTCGAGTTGGGCAACTTTGCAGCAATGAGTCTGGTGTCTGGAACACCACTGAGGCATATCCGTTATTGCTGTCTACATCCAAGATCACGGGATGTCTGCCTGATCTTCCAAATGAAACGCTCAATTGGCTTCCTGTCGAGCAAGCTGCTCAAGCCGTGATCGAAATTACATTCACGCACTCCAAAGGCTCGAAGACGTCTATCTATCATGTATTGAACCCGCATATCACACCGTCCTGGAAAGACATGCTAGACTGGCTGGCCGTTAGTAATGAGGGCCCCGAGTTTGAGATCGTCTCATCATCGGAGTGGCTTGAGCGCTTGGAGAAGGCTTTGGGTAACGAGAGTGCCAATCATCCGTCACAGGCTCTTCTGGGTCTTTGGAAGCGGTCATATTCCAAGGGCGAGGAGAATGAGAGCGCAAGGGATGATCGAGGGAGTTCTTTATTCGAGGTTGCTCAAACGCAGAAGGTCTCTGCTTCAATACGGGACGTTGAGCCACTGGGTCGCGAGCGACTAATCAAGACTTGGAAGTGGGTGAACGAGAATATCAAGGGCTAAGCGTTCTCTTGTAGTTTAAAATTGGATATATTGATGGAATAGCTGCAATGAATAAGTTATACCCCTTGTTTCAAGATCATAATGCGTAACCCATCGGGAGTTCGAAAGCTTTTGATCAGGAGGCAAAGTGTGAAAAAGAACTGGTCTAAAGTCCACTAAGCTGGCAGTAAGCCTGTTTGAGCTATTTTGGCATCTTGGACAGATGTCTCAGCCATCGTTCTCAAAGTGGGACTGTCTGTCGGCGAGTTGTCTGACTTGTGATTCGTCATATTCCTTGCTCGCTCCATCTCGCCAGTCACGACGTTGGAAAGTCTCCGACCATCACTTGCCGTCCACGATGCGCTCTAACTCTTCTTCCACCTCGAACTCTCAAACAATTTCCCTTAGCAATCTCACCGATATAGATCTCTCCGCGATGGCATTACCTTCCGGCACAAATCCGAATATTCCGAGCCCCGCTCGGCGGTCAGCCTGCGATTGTTGTCGTACGTCCATATACTCTCATGCTGTACTGGTAACGAAGCCTAACAGGTCCAGGGCAAAGAAAGTCAAGATGCGACGGTGGGAGGCCTTCATGTCGAAGATGTTCTGGTTTAGGCCTTGACTGTCACTACTCGGCCAAGAAGCAAATGGGCAGACCCGCAAAACGTCGACAAGCTTTGGCGGCAGCATTACCTTGTCCAGCTGTTCAAGATGACACGCCCTTCCTGTCCCTATTATCACCTCAATCAATGATTGAAGCGCTCAGCCAGGTTGACGTGAATGCCTGTGTAGCTCCAAGTCTCATGCCTGACCTGAGCACTGAGATACTTAGCGGACTTCATCTTGAGTTGGGAAATGGGACCGACTGTTCATGTCCAACATCAGACGTCTTATCAGGCTCAACTGCCGATCCGGCCCTGGAATCCCCAGCTTCAGATTCTGTTTCGGTAGCCACAGTTTCTCCCGAGTCGCAAACATCGTCACAGTCATGTTCTTGTCTGGCAACTTTCTATCTCACAGTAGATGATCTCTGCAAGAACGAAAGACTTTCTTTTCCGTCAGGTCTTCCGTTCCTTCGCAGAACCATCTCGACAGCTAGTCAGATCGCTCACTGTCAGATCTGTCCGGCCAGCCACCTCTCTGCCATGCAAAATATCCAACTTTTAGGAACACTCCTCATGTCAGTGGGGCAGCAGTACGGGGTCATTCTGGAGTCCATAGACAAAGAGGCCAACGCGGCAAAACAAAAGAATGAGCTGAAACGACTCCAGTTCAGTGAAGTTGGGGGTGATTATTCTCAAGAGGCTCCAAGTTACAGCTTGGAATTGGGCCCTTCAGAATGGGCGGATTTGGCTAAAAAGGCTGTCAAGGCTGAGGTTTACGGAAACGGGAGGGAAGAAGAGTGTTTGTGGAGTGTTTTGAACTATCTCGAAAAACGGCAGGCCCAGTGGCATGCCGCACCGCCACATCAAGATTGTCCTCATCAGTACCGTCAGTCCGAAGAGGAGCCATTTTGCATAAAGATACTTCACAAGGCTAAAGAGTCGGTAGAGGCTCTGAAGTGGAAGTGTCGTGAGCTCTACGGTCTGGATGAACCCGATGCTGGTGCGATTTCCCTTCTCTGAAAGGTCGCCGACCTAGAAGAATTGGTCTCGCTATGGCAATTCTATCTTGATTCGTGGAAGGTCTCATAACCCCTGGGCCTCGATCTTACTTCGGTGTAATTACCTGGTAGCCACACAAGAAGGCTGCTGATGCTAAGAGTGAGAAGTACCAGCAAGCATTACAAGGATACACACTTCAGCCTGAATCAGATTTCCATCATTAAGGTCACAGATTATCTACAGGGGGTATATAATCTATGACTTGGTTCAAAGCGTTTAGTCTGAATTTTCCGTAACCTGTAAACAGGATTGTTGGCGAGTCTCACATCATCCCTCGAAGCGCTAAGATTCCTTGGTCAGAAACTCGACCCTCATGATCTAGCACCAACTCCCTATAGGCCGTAAGTAGCCCAATGGTTGGTCCAGAACCTATCCATCTAGAACGCAAAAGTATCCGCTTATCTCTCCTGGAGGGCCAACGCATATAATCCTTCTGTGTCCCCTCTTCCTCTCATTTCCGTTCTCCACGCAATATGAATTCATCTTGAGCTCAAACATCCTTTCCAAAGATGCCTCACGTGTTCAGCACCCAATTAATCGAACCTCATTTCCTTCGCAATGTTCTTGACGTTCTGATCATCGGGACTGGGACAGCTGGTCTCTCTGCGGCCTTGGCTCTTGGCCGTGCGCGGAGGAGTGCCATAGTTTTCGACAGTGCCGAATGCAGAAACAGTCTTCAAATAACTACACAGGGTGCTGTTAGCCAAACGATCTCAGAATCTATGCAAGAACAAGCCATAGCGGAGATCAAAGCCAAGTTCAAAACAGTCATGTTCAGTCGCGCAACTGCGTCATCTCTTTGTGAAAAAGGCATGGTATTCGAAGTGGAAGACGTCACAGGTCGACTTTGGAAGGGAAGAAAAGTGATATTGGCTATGAGTAGCCGTGACTGTCTTCCAGATATCCCTGGGTATGAAGAAGCTTGGGGGGGGCACATGTAAGCCCTCTATTGACTACAAAACCTCGAATCCTGACTCATGGGACAGATTCGATGTATCACAATGCCCCGACATTAGCAAAAGGGTGACTGATCACGCTGCTGTGCTCATCACATCCGATGCTTCAAATTCTATTGAGACAGCGGTGCTATCAGCTCATCTCGCACGCCAATTCAGCCCCGATATAACATTCCTGACTAACGGCCTTTTACATGTCGAGCGTCATCCTCAAATCATAGCGACCAAGAATTGTGCCTTCAAATTAGACAACAGACCCATTAAATCATTGCAACATCGGAATTCATCAGTGGCTGTCCAATTCGCCAATGGGGCTGAATCAGTGTACGGCTTGATAGCACATAAGCCCAAAGAGGTTATTGGCGGGACCTTTTCAGAACAATTAGATCTGGAGCTGACATCGGGAGGGGGAATTCTGTTAGAAAATGGGTTTCAAGAGACAAGCACACGTGGTATTTTCGCAGTTGGAGACAGTGGCAGCTGTCTCGAAGAAGGGGGTGCTGGGGCCAATGCTGGATGGCTGGCTGGGGTTGGTGCAAACTTGCAAATTGCCGAGGATGATATGAGTATGCAGCTGATATCTGTTTCGGATACAGGATGAAGGATAATTAGAGAAGTCGCCGATTCTTCCCAGTGGTGCATGATGACCCTTGGTGAGTTTGTAACAACGATGCGTGTCATCGGCGACTAGATTTTGGTCGCCGACCATATGTAAGCTACCTTGTATCATAACCGAGGTCAAATATCTATATGTTTCTTCTATTTAAAGTATTAAACGCCTATATACATGTGCAATGGACAGAAATGCTAGATCAAGCAATTAGTAGGCACTACGTTTGATGGATGACAATTTAGGGTAATTCGGCAACCAGCGAGGTTGCAATGTATCTTACCGCGCTTCCGCTACATAAAGACTAAACTTGATACTTTCGGGAAGAGTAGCTGTTATCAGTTAGTTTCTAGTGAGTCTAGACTACGTTGTATTTTGGCATACCAATCATTTCATGGGATCTTTACTACCTGAATTTTACGTGAAGCTAGGAAGCTCGGCTTCAAGATTAAGTTATGTTGTCTCGGGAGACAGAAGCAGGACCCATTTCGATATCCATTAGCGATACATATGCCAATAGAAGCGTATATACTACAGTTACTCAATCATGCTACTATTCTCCAGCTGTCTCAGCTTATGACCGGAAGTCGCCGTTCCAAAGAGCGCAGTTGGGCCATCGGGCTCTAATTTCGGACCATCGGCGGCAATCACTTTATCCCTGGATCACGCAATTGGGACTTATCCTTGGTCGGTTAGTTCCCGTCCCGGACAAACCATAACCCGCCCTTATCATACCCAGAAACAGCAAAGCGCTTCACGCTAGTGGGTACGTACAGTACGTCACTCGAAATGTACTTTTTCTGGCGTGTTCACTCTTCAGCGTGAGATTTTTCTCGCATTCGATCGACTTCCCTCTCTTTTTGAAGAAAAACTCAAAAACTCACGATGCTTTCAAGTCGCGTGACACTGGCAGTTCGATCTGCGGCCTTTGGCCAGTCTCGAAGGGGTCTCGCTACCGCTGCAGCTGTCACAGCTGCTAGCCGAAGCCACAAGGTCGTCGTTATTGGAGGAGGCTCTGCTGGTCTTGCGATCAGCCATCAACTTCTCCGAAGCGGCCGATTTGCTAGCGAGGATATCGCTGTTGTCGATCCCGCCCAGTGGCACCACTATCAGCCTGGATGGACACTCGTCGGCGCTGGGCTCAAGACCAAGGAGGAGTTGAAGATGTCCATGCCTGAGCTCATCGACCCCAAGCTCAAGTTCTACAACGTTAGCGTTGATGCCCTCACTCCCGAGGACAACAGCATCACTCTTGGAACTGGCGACAAGGTCAACTATGAGCACCTCGTTGTTGCGCCTGGTATCAAGATCAACTACGACAGCATCAAGGGCCTCCCCGAAGCTCTCGCCGAGCGCGACGGCCCTGTCTCTTCCATCTACGGCTATGACTACTGCGACAAGGTCTTCCCCAACATTCAGCGCCTCCAGAAGGGTAACGCCATCTTCACCCAGCCCGCCGGCGTCATCAAGTGCGCTGGTGCTCCTCAGAAGACCATGTGGCTTGCCCTCGACCACTGGAAGCAGACTGGTCTCTATGACCCCAAGAACCCATCCGCCTCCCCTATCAAGATAGCCTTCGCCACCGGCCTTCCCGCCATGTTTGGTGTCCCCAAGTACAGCGCCGAGCTCGAGAAGATGCGACAAGAGCGTGGTGTTGAGGGTCTTTTCCAGCATGATCTTGTTGCTATTGAGGGCAACAACGCTGTCTTTGCTAATGGCCAGGACAAGGTCACCAAGCCATTTGACTTCCTGCACGTCGTCCCCAAGATGGGGCCTCATGCTTTTGTTAAGAAGAGCGCTCTCGCTAACGAGGCTGGCTACGTTGACGTCAACGACAACACCCTCCGTCACAACAAGTTCGCCAACGTTTGGTCTGCTGGTGATGCTTCAAGCCTTCCTACCTCCAAGACCGCCGCCGCCGTCACCTCCGAAGCACCCATTCTCGTCAGCAACCTACTCCGCGCCATCGATGGCCAAGAGCCCGAGCCCGCCTATGATGGCTACACCTCATGCCCCCTCCTTACAGAATACGGCAAGGTGATGCTCGCCGAGTTTAAGTATGGTGGCGTTCCCAAGGAGACATTCGGAGACATTCTCGGCATCGACCAAGCCATTCCCCGCCGTTCATTCTATCACTTGAAGAAGGACTTCTTCCCTTGGGTTTACAAGAACTACATGGTCAAGGGAACATGGGGAGGACCTAAGGGATGGATTAAATAGATAAAAGTTTGAACTTGCTCTGTACGTTAGACTTGTACCATTGGGGAGATTGTATACCCACGGAGAAACTGGAATAAAAGATGCAAATTAATGACCCCAAGCCGTGGCCGCCGTGATGCCAATTTATCTGCTTTGGCTAATCAAAAGAGGCGGTGGCTGATAGCTCTCGGTCAAATTGGAGAAAAGCTCACCTTTCGAGATAAGGCGCAAAATTCTCATTTCGGAACACTCATCCGGCTTCCTAACGGTGCGCACTTGATATAAGCTCCCTCACCTCCTGCATAAACAAGCATTTTACCTGCCGTTGCACATAGTATTCTCCTGGCTCCCAGCCGGCCAGCTTCCCCAAACCGCGGATGTCTTACAATCACTCACCACATGATACTGCAAGTCTCAAATCCTCCCCAGGGACAGGAAAGTCGGGTTGCTACCTCGACAGCAGAGCGGTGAAGCTCCTCCACGAAATTGAATGCTTGGACCACAGCCTCTGTTTCGTCAGGCGTCAACTAGACGTCAACACACGCGATCTCGAAAAAATACAATTCTACAGCGCGAAAGCTAGACTCGGCTGGTTCGGACAGCTACGGCGACGGCTAAACGAGCAACTAGACTACCATAAACGACGCGAGCGCCAAATTGACCAGACACGCGCCGAGCTGCTGATAGTCCAGATTGTATCGGATAGGGAGGTGATAGCGAGAAGGGAAGCGAGGCTGGCGCAACTTCAAACAGATTTCGGAGCGAGGATTCAGTGGAAGACGGAGAGGGATGAGCAGGATTATCGGGATTGGATTGGTGATATGAGGAGACGAGAAAATATGAAGAATATTTGGAACATGAAGCAGAAAAAGAGGGATAAGGAAAGGTGGGAAGGGAAGTGGCAGGAGTTTTTGTTGAGCAAGGGAGCAAAGACGAGTGTCTCCAGGGGACACCCTGAGTTATGGGGTTCTTTGCTTCTGTAAACGACCCTTTATGGTTGCAGTTCTGGTTGTTTCAAGTTTGCATGGCTTGTACAGATCGTTGCTGTTAGAGTTCGTTTGGTGTTTAGCGAGGGACACGGGAAGCACGACATCACAATGAGATTTCGGAGGATTGACATAAGATGGCTGGCAGATTCCATAATTTACTTTTACCTTTTTTCTCTTATATTTCTTTAGCTTTCTTTCGGCATTCGATTCCACCGCAGTGGCACACATGGCTTAAGGAGCAAGTTCACTAGCGATATTCATTTCACCAGGGCAATGACAAGTGCCATTGTCTGTCGTCCTTTCATGCAAATCGAGTATACTGCGGGTACTACTCCTACGATAAAGGCTAAAGCCTGGGGTTGGTTTGGGTTTGATCTCATAATGTTTAATATCTCAGAGTTTTAGATTGCGCAAATAATTAGTCCTTTCATCACTCAAGATCCTCACAAAGAATTGTTACCCTAACCCTAAGGACACGAAGTGGAATCTGTAAGATACCAAACAGCTAAGAGTTCGTCGCCACTTGGTTCCGTTGGACGTATGTCATCAAGCTTCGTGTCAAGACGTGGCGAGTTCTCCCTCTTCAGCACTTCACTTGGCCAATGATATGAAGAGAAGACCAGAGGTAGATGGAGTGGACAAGACTCTATCAACAGAACCTTAAGAAGTCTCAGCGAAACGGATCCAACACGGTCATCAAGAATAAGTCTGCTACAGGAGTAATCACAATCTTGAAGGTTAGACTTTAGACAGGTCACACAGGCAAAAGGAAGACGGTAACAGCCAAATATGATAGGCTTTCACACTCTGTGGAGTGAGGGGTACGCTTATAAAGTTTTCTTGAGCCGTGGAAATGGATGAGTAGCTCAAACGGAATAATAAGCTTTCGGTAGGGCTTGTAGACCTTTCAGCTTCTTTAAGAACCTGGAAAGTCCAAAAAGTTTGACCACTTTCCCTTACTACTAAATACTTCCTTGAGGCAATTGGATAATTTACTCAATATGGACTTTGTTGACTACTATAAGATCTTGCAGTTGACTCCAACAGCGGATATAAACGAGATCAAGACGACTTATCGAGAACTGGCCATGATGACACAACCAGATAAGAATCATGTGGATGAACAAACCACTTCGAACTTGCAAAAGGTTAGTGACTTTCAAATTATCTAGCGCATATGCTAACCGGCTTTGCAGCTCAACGATGCATACTCTACACTATCAGACACAGAAAAGCGTCGAGTTTACGATTTAGAGTACGAACGGCAAAGAAGATCAAATCAGCCCTTTTTCTTTGCTACAGGGAGAACAAACACATACACAGATAATAACGCTGTCCCATCCCCCTGGTTCAGTGACAGATTCTGCACGGAACCTCTCCCATTGAACCCCGAACCAATGCGATTATTCTTTGAGATACGTGAAGCGAATAATTTCATCCTGCAGTTCAAGTCTTGCGTATCGAGTACCAGAACAGGAGTGAGGCGTCAAAAGCAAACGATACAAAGGAAAGAAGAAGCTGTACGAGCTCTTGGAGAAGAAATCTGTACAGAGGAGTCCGAAATGATAAGAAAATATGACTACGGGGGTGGGCCGTCAAACATGGAACGTACAAGAGAATACCCCAGTATTCAAGCGAAAACGAGACGCAAGGTTGAAGTGGAAGCTGATCTCAAGGAGGAGGAAGAAAAGCTGCTAAGCCTCGAAAGTCAGCTTCTGGATTTCAGCCGCCGACTCTCGTGTTGGGAAAAAGAGAGAGAAAATTTGGGTGCCAAATTTGAGACTGCATTCGAATCTGATCCACTGAGTAGAGAACAGTGGCCGTTCTATACCGTGCCGCGTACAAGTATGAAGAAGAAACAAACTTTTACGGATGTGCAGCTTGGTACGAGGGAGGAATTCGAGGAAGCGGTAAGGCGTCGTCAAGAAAGAAAGGGAGAGTATAGCCGAGAAACACCTGCAAGCTTCCAGGGAGACAGTGCAACACAAAGTAGCAACACCGCGTCGGGAAATTAGAAGAGCCTAGGGGCTTTGGAAAGACATGCTCTTATCCTGGATGCGGAATGGAGCTAAAGTCCCGAAATTGCCACAAGTACTTGAGTTTACATTACCACACAGAAGCTACAGCCTATGTGCCAGAAGTATGACACTCAGGCTTACACTATAGCATGGAACTCCAGGGGATCTTAGGGTTTAACTACAAGTGGGAGTTGCAGAATTTTGCTCATTTCAAAATATGTAGGAGGTCAATGCTAGTGATTCTGTCTTATGCGGGCTCTTCACATCATCTGAGTGACAGCCAGTGCCAAACGTAGATATCAGGAACCTCAGGGTTGCAATTTGACTCATAGCGATATGCAAAGTGTCTCCATCAACGAAGTATGTACATGAAATATCACACTTCCCGTCAATACCAATGCAGGAGAAACGTCAGCCCCGACGGATTCTTTAACTCATTGTAAGAGGAGAAGAGCGACGGAGAGAGGCGTACCTCAGAGTAACTACAGCAGAACACCCACAGCAATGCAGAATATCATGATGTAGCCCAGAATACCTCGTTCATGGTGTCCAGCTTCCGCGACTACAACACCCGGCACTGCCGAGCCATTGCCGCTGGCTTTGGGTGACGACTGTGAAGGCACCGCATGGGGCTGGTCGTGCCCAACTCCATCATAAGTATCCTTTCCTTCATTTGATTGATGCTGCTTGGGACCTGTAACATCTTGGTATCCAGATCCAGCACTAGCTGTAGGTTTTGTTTCTCTAAGAGCCGTTGTGACTGTTCGAACGGGACCTAGTGCGGCATGATATGCAGCCCGGGTTGGGGCGGCAGCACTGACTACATCCTCTGGACGATGAGTATCTTTTACAGCCGTTTCTGTAACAGCAGCGCATGGCGCAGTGATAGTGACTTCGTTCTCACCATGGTGGCCGCAAGCGTTACAAGGAACAACGTAGGTAGTCATCTCGATAGTGGGGACGGGAGGGTTAGCACAACGGCTGCATGGTTCGTAGGATAGAGTAGCGCAGTACTCTGTGACAGTCATGGCCGAAGGGTTGTTTGGGTTGACGATAGTGTAAGTGATAGTAGTAATCGTGGTTTCGACCAGTGTCTTTCCTGGTTCTGTGATTGAGTCGACCACTGTTTCAACCGGCTGAAGGATTACAGATTCGGTCACAACATCCGTGACAGTTGCAACTGGCCTGGAGGAGATAGCATCGGTGGGAATGACTGTGACCCCATCTTGCGTACTAACTGGTACCTCGACCTCCGTGCTAGTCTCGCCAGGTGAAGTAGGCTCGTCATCCAGGGCGTACAAGGTCAAAAGGATGTTAGCTGGAGCAGCGCGCGTATCAAGCGCTTTGCGTGGGCCAACCCAGCGACGCTCGGGAGACGATACAACCAGACCACCACAGAAATGACTGCTATCACCGGGGCAGGGGATGTCACATCGGCCGTTCAACACCATGCTAGTTGAATCAAGGGAGTCCGAAGCATAACAGGATCTGTACAGACAATTAGAGTAGGGAAAAGGGTTATTTGATGTCGACTTACCGGTCGTAGATTCCAACGTAGGCCCGGCCTTTAGCCAAGGCAACACAGCTTGCCGTGGTCATGTTTGCACCTGAGCCGATGAGGTTGAAGCTTGGGTAACCGTCCGCTGATCCAAGGCAACCCTTGTAGGTATACCCGCGAATGGTACCGATATTCGAAGGGCCATCAGCCGGTGAAGATGTCGCTGGTGCAGTATCGGAGGAGGAGGTTGTAGGTCTTTCCGGGGAACTGGACGTCACTGGTTCAACTGGAGTAGATGTGGTCTCCGGGATCGCCTGTGAGGTCGAAGTCGAAGTCGAAGTTGAGGTCGAAAGCGAAGTCGAAAGCGAAGTGGAAGTCTCGCCGGCAAAAGAAGTACTTGTAGGGGAAAGTGGAGGGAGAGCCGTGCTGACAATGGAGGATGCCGTAGACTGGCTAGAGACCTCAGGGGTGGCAAAGCTAGAAACGGATGTGCTTGCCATAGTGGACTCAATCAGTTCGTCTGTAGTCGACACGATTGACTCGCTCGTCGTAGTGTCTGAAACAAGAACAGGTCCCTGATCAACGCTGGTGGAAGCAACCTCGCTGGTCGTGCTGCTGAGAACAGTCTCGGCATCAATAGATGTTGAAGACTCAATTTGGATAGACGTTGTCGTATCTGCTGAGGAAATCGATGCCTCACTAGTGGTGAGTGTTTCAAGTTCACTAGTGACAACTGTCGTAGATTGTTCCGTGGTGGTTGTTTGCTCTGTGGTGGAACTTGACTCAGCTGCAATATCAGCCGTGGTGGTGGTTGTCTCGTCAATTACCAAAATCGTCGTTTCGGTTGTTGTTGAAAGTGTTTTGAGCTCATCAATAGTGGTAGTTGTAGTCTCGGTGGTTGTCGTAGACTCTTCCGTGGTTGTTGCTACTCCACTAGTTGTCGTCGTGGAATTATCCGTTGTCGTTGTTGTTAGTTCCGCGGTGGTGGTGGTGGTCACTTCATCAGTGGTAGTAGTTGTCTCACCAGTAGTGGTTGTCCCATCAGTAGTGGTTGTCTCATCAGTAGTGGTTGTCTCATCAGTAGTGGTCGTCTGATCAGTAGTGGTCGTCTGATCAGTAGTCGTAGTGGGCTCACTCGTGGTGGTCGTTACCTCGGTAGGTTCGACGAAAACAACAAATGTACCAGATGCGGTCCCTGACGCAGGAATAGTAGAAGTGTAAGGCTGCTCTCCAGGTGGGAGTGTCGAAGTCGTAAAAGCATAGTTGATCTCGACTTTGTCTGAGCCATAATCGCAGTCAACACAAGCCTCTGCGCGAAGAAGGAAACCAGAGTCTTTGAATGCGTCCCCAACGTCACAGACTGATATCACCAAGACCATGGCACCACCAGGTGGAGCCGGTATCGTTCTCACGAGCGGCGGTGAGGATCGAGTGTACCCCGTGAGACTGTCTGGTGGGAGGATCGCACTTGGCGTGAGTAGAAAAGGAGACAGGGCGTTGATTTGATTCGCATTCGTATCAAGGGCGTACTGGACTGGAGGTCCATTGCTCACATCAAGGATGGATATAGCGTCCATATTGGCAAGGGCGCTACGTATAGTGTTAGATAAATAAAGTTCAACCATGGGGCGATGGGCTTGTACCTCTGAGCTTCCTGTGTAGCAAAGACGAATTCGAGACGGACCCCATTGTACGCAGGATCAAGTCCAAACGCAAGATACAAAGCGTTGACGTTCTGAGATCCCGAAGCACAAACGTAATCGTACTCGCCATTGGCTCCAACACCGTTATCGACGTTTCGATCCCCCGTGTCGTAGGCTCCTGTCGCCCTTCCGCTAGTCAGTATGCCTCCACTGCTGAGGCCGAATGGTCCATCTGTGAATGTTCCCATGCTTGATTCACCGAGCGAATCCACACCCATGACCGTGAGACCCGGTCCAGTGAAGATGGCCGAGGCCACTGCATTTTCATCGGTTGTTTCGGTGATAGAGAAACAAGCTGCCAGCAAGGGAAGTGCCGTAAACACGGCCAGAGACTTGAAGTTGGTGATTCTCATGTTGTTAGTGAGTGCATTTACTAAGGCTTCAGTAGCCAGAGGTAAAGAAAAGGATGAACACAAAGAGTGAAAGAAGTGAGCGAATACATGCATCTCCGTTTCATGTAGGCTTTGACTCTTAAGTACATGAAATTTGAACCAAAACAAATCCTATATCTTGCTTGACTCGGTTCCTCATGTCGCGATAACAATTGTTATTGAAACATAGTCTGGCTACGAATCTGACTCATGCGACGCTAGCTATACCATTTTGACCAGAAAGCCTCTGACTTGCGATAATTCTTTTCTACACTTTACCTTTGATTGGCATAGTAGCATTGCGAATACCAGCCTTGGCACGCAGCATGACATTTCGTGATAAGGGCATTCGCGAACATGAAAAGGGTGACACGCGACTCGGCCAAACGGCCAAACGGACGTCCGAGACAATTGCAATCCGTTGAACTTCTTCCAGCGCTTCTTATAGGCGCAAAAGAAATGCCAGGGGGGGACTAGATTAGACGCCAACACAAGCTCAAGTTAGCGCCAGCGGGTTCTTTTGATGGACATGCCAGTGGAACAAGGCGAAGCAAGGGAGGAATAAATAAAAGCTCATTAACCTTAAGCAAAGGAATTGGCTTGAATCGCGATTGCGCTTATTTGGGTAGTAGCTCCGCGTTCTTAATAACGAGAAGAACCGAGGGCTTGGGATCACAGTACTGATTCTGGTTCTAGACCATAACGATTAGAGGCTAGACCTTGATCAGACATCACTAAACCGTATCGGATCTCAGCAAGACAGATCAAGCACTGAGTTTGATCGCGCTACCTTGGATCATACAATCTTATGCCGCAGCACGGATGTATAATGTCAGCTTACTGACACCCAGGGTCTTTTCATCTTATGCGAGTCAAATCCGTAAAGAACTTGTCAATGTTTTAATTAGATAGATCGAGGCAGTCCGTACAAAGACACTGACAACTCTTCACTCCTTTCAAACCAGACATATAAGGCGTCCTTGGTTATCGGTTGGCTGGTTCATGGTGGCCTACCCTACAAATGCCCTGAAATCTGAAGATTTAGGTCTCGCATCCGCGCTGTCCAAAATCGCTGTGACTTTCCTATTTTGAGAATGGCTTCTATTACTTTATTGTAAATTTTAGGCTATTCAGTTATTGACTTGGCTGGCTACACCGGTGCATGGAGACTGATGTCCACAACCTAACCGTCTTTGTAATCTTGATCGGTAGGCCCTAAAGACCGAGCTTCTCTCGGCAGCTCAAACAAGATGCTCTATAACACTCAGGAAACCATAATGAACGAGTTTGATGCGTTGATAGACCATACTCCATCTATTGTACTTACTCATCGGGCCGCCCACTTGCACAACCCGATCTTCGGCCGAGATGTAGATCTTCCCCAGAATTGACGTAAGCAACTCTGGGGTAGCGGGGTAAATAAGTTCGGAGACCTCGGGGACAACAGACAAGATGCTGACACTTGAACTCGGGCTGATAGGATATACCCCACGTCATTGGACATAACTATCACTCTTCAAGCCTCGGGAGTACAAATCGGCAAGTCTCATGACTGGCAGACGTGCGCTATAAAACCTTGTCAAGTCCAGACTGAAGAAGTAACCTTGTTCTCATCTGCTGCCTCTCGACAATAACGACACTCCGAGATGACCTCTCCAATTGCAGAATTTGCTATCCCGGCGGTGGTTCTGGCACTCCTATTGCGGTTCATCGTACAGTGTTTTCGCTCTCCACTACGAACCGTCTCAGGGCCTGCTGTCGCCCGATTTACAGATGGCTGGTATTTCTGGAAAGTCTGGAAAGGCTCATTCCAAGATGTAAATCTGGATTTACATAGAAAATACGGTATATCCACCTGCCAATGACTTGTATACAGCATTCACTGAATGCTCTGTCGCAGGAACGATTGTACGATATGGACCCAACCGCTATAGTTTCAACGATCCCGAAGCAGCCAAGACAATCTACGGTCTGGGCACTCACTTCCCAAAGTCCTCGTGGTACTCAGCCTGGGCAAGTCCCGGAACATGGGCCATCTTCAGCGATCAGTCAGTCAAGCGCCACAACCAGAACCGAAAGCTATATCAAGCGACATACGCAATGTCCTCACTTGTTCACTACGAGCCCTTTGTCGACGATTGCGCCGACATCTTTACCCAACGTCTCTCCGAGATGTCTAGCACCTCGACAAATCTACCTGTTGACATGCGACACTGGTTCCAGTGCTATGCATTCGACGTCATCGGTTTGATCACATATGCGAAGCGATTTGGCTTCCTCGACAGCGGAGACGATGTTGGTAATGTCATCGGTGCTTTGGAGGACCACTTGGGTTATGCGACCCTGGTTGGCATTTTCCCAAGTTTGCACAAGTACCTCTTCAATATCAGGAACTGGCTAGCCGGAGGAAAGGGAACAGGACGAGCATACATTCTGAACTTCACAAACGAGAGAATCCGGCAGGCCCAGGTAGCTCCCAAGCCCGTCGCCACAGAGAGTGAGGTTACTATGGAAGACTTTCTCACCAAGTTTCTGGCCAAGCATGCTGCCTCACCTGATGTCTTCACCCAATATCACGTTCTCATGGGATGTTCATCGAACATGGTTGCGGGTTCCGACACAACTGCCATCAGCCTTTCAGCTGTTCTGTACTACTTATTGAAGAATCCCGGTTGCTTACAGAAGCTGAGGGCAGAGATCGATGACTTGACTGCACGAGGAGAATTGTCAAGGTCTCCTACCTTTAAGGAAAGTCAACAGATGGTTTATTTCCAGGCTGTTATTAAGGAGGCGCTGCGAATGCATCCTGCAACCGGCCTTCCACTCGAGAGAGTTGTCCCCGAGGGGGGTGCAACAATCTGCGGAAGATTCTTCCCAGAAGGAGTAAGTTCACTACGACGAGGTCTCGGATACTATGAGCCTGAAGCTAACGAATGGCACAGACTATTGTCGGCATCAATACATGGGTAGCTCACCGTGATACTCGTGTGTTTGGCCAAGATGCCAATTCCTTCAATCCTGACAGATGGCTCATAGCGGAAAGTGAGAGACTCTCCATGATGAACCGTTACTATATGCCGGTAAGACTCTCGTTCATGGGCCATGCGACAAGATCACTAACAGCTCGGTCACTCTTAGTTCGGACTCGGTTCACGAAATTGCATCGGCCGCCACGTCTCAATGCTTGAGATGTCAAAGCTGATTCCTCGAATTATTCGCGACTTTGACTTCAGCCTTGATTCGTCGTTGCAGCATCAGAATTGGCATACCCAGAGTTATTGGTTCGTCAAGCCGTTGGACTTCAAGGTTCGCATTCAACTTCGTCTTTCGGAGAAGCATATGTCATGAGGAGAGCAGCTATGGCGCTGTGATTACAGTCATTTCTTTGGAAGCATCTATCTGTATTGACGCGATCAATATCCCTTTATACAGTTCCAACAATCAAATATTTGGACCTTCGAGAGCAGCTTGTTTCAAATTAACGCGAAGAGATGTGCATCTTGCAAGAAACCTGTGAACCTTTGATGCTTTATGGATTTGCTAGATCATGACCATTGACGAAGATATCTTCAAGAAGTTTCACTGGTCAGTTTCTCTGACAGCCCCCAAAGCTTCTCCGCCTCCTCGTCAGATTCAGCCTTAGGATGCGCACCACTGCAAATCTGACAATCTTCCAAGAATACACCGTAGTTCTGCTTCCCTTCTCTCTTCTCACCCGGTCCAAGTTTGGGATCCAGCGCCGCAACAACAGTGGTTGACCCCCCAGCCTGAAGAGTCTTGTACTTCACCCCTCTCTGTTTCCCTACGTTTGTAATTGCCTCGCGAACTTCAGAGGGCATGTGTCTGCTGAGTTCTGTCTCAATCCATCCAGGAAACACCGCCAGAGATAAAATCCCGTAACGCTCATACCATCGCTTGTTTGCGCCAATACTGAAAAGCACGTTTGCGACCTTACTCTGGTTATACGCTGCTAGAGGAATGTAGCTTAGCTCTTCGACATTAGGAGATCCCCATGCTCTATGCACGTCGTAGTTGGGCCTATCTTCTGCTGGTAGGTCCTTGTTCTTTGTCTCAAAGTTGATGTCACTCCATCTCATGTACGCCCACTTTGGCGATCCGCTGGACACGTTAACGATACGAATTGCACCTTTTGGGCTCCCCTCAGTAGCCTTGATAAGCTTTGGTAAAATGAGGCTGGTGAACAGGAAGTGGCCGATATGGTTGGTCGCAAAATGCATCTCGATTCTCTCTGGGCTGTACGTGTGTTCCGGGAGGAAAGCGACTCCAGCATTGTTTATGAGGAGGTCGATCTTCGGAATGTCGTCTCGACCGAGAAGTTCCATAGCAGCGGCGCGTACTGACTGTTGGCTTGAGAGGTCGAACTGGAGGATGCCGTAGTTGACCTGAGGGTAGAGATTCTTCATTGCGTCGACGCTGTCTTGGAGCTTGGTACGAGAACGGCCCGTTATGATGAGATGCGACGGCCCCTGAGATGCCTGCAACAAGTCTTTGGTCAGATTATTGCGACTTTATGAATCGGGAGCCATGTTTCTCACGTACCAAAGCCTCAGCTGTTGAGTAACCGATCCCGCCCTGGTTCACTCCAGTTACCAGCACAACCTTCCCAGAAACCTGCGCAGAGAAGGCTTGAGCGACCTCAAGGCCCTCTGTGTCACCATTGAATTGAGAGAATGTTGTTGCGGTCATTTTGACGAATGTTGAGTGATGATGATGGACTGGAGTAAAAAGGGAGGGCCTGAGATGCTTGCGCGAAATATCCAACCTCTACATATTTTCCAAGAGGGAAACCCTTTAATTTATAGTTGAGAGAAGAGTGTAAAACTTGGTGATCGTCATAGTAGAGCCCGCTTATTCTTATGATTCAATCTGAGATGTCCCGATGGTAGATACCATTGATATGGATTTAACCGGAGTTAAGCTGTTCCACACCAGGATTTCGGTCAGCAAATGCCCAACTCCGTTAATCATTTCAAAGCTGGGACTTTGATTCGGTACCCAAATACTCAGAGTTCTAGGTTTTCGGTGGTTTCTAGTCCGTTGAGCCCGGAATGTCGGTAGGGCTGATCCCGTAGGACTAAACTATGTCGAAAGTGTCAGACCATCTGATTGTATTTAAAGAGTGAGCAAGTGGCTTTATTTATGCCGCTGACTCACTTTACATTCGTATTTTCGCCTTTACCTTATCTGGTACACGTGGCAAATATGATATGTGTCAGGCTTCCTTAAATGTCCATCATGGACATATACAAGGGTTCCGAGTTGCAACAAGCTGAAAAAGGTTGATTTAGATACAGACCCGCCGCTGCTGATAATCATTGAAGAAATAACCGAGATTTGTTTACACATTAGATGAGACACACAGACTGATAATGGTGGTCTCAGACTGATGCTTTGGGACAAGTCAAAAGCGGGCTGTCACAGCCTGCTTTGCCAAGAATCTCATCACCAATAGCTATTCGCCCATGGAGGGAAGCTGAAAAACATTTGCACATTGAGACTGGACTATTGAGCGCCACAGGATCATGCAAATGTGATCGAGCTGGTCGGTTAAATCTTTTTGATGGGTACTTGAGCCCCAAAATTCCCCCTTCCCAATCCCGATAGCCTTGTTCTTGTTGACTCGAATGTTTACTGAAACCGTCCTCCAGCATGGAAAAACTCAACTTTATTCTCATTCCTCTACTACTCAGTCTTCAGAGCCAGATAATCTCTGTGCAATGTGATTCTTTAATTGGCTACACTGTTACAGATCAAACGAGTATTGCTTCCCTCCACAGTCTAAAGAGACTTTAGCTAACGGAAAACCGCGCAGCCGAAACGTTCAGCTGCCCGAGTCCAGCATCTTTCCGTACGACGTATACCTTCCCTGGTGATACAGATACGTACGCCCATTGCGACTATTTTACTGCTGAGTCGGGTAGTAGTTTCGAATGGCGAGTCGGCACATACTGCGATGGCAGCACGGCCCTGTTCACCCACTGGACAGAAGACGGGCCCGGTACCTCGTCTTCGATGATTTGGTATGTTCAATAGACTCTGTAGGATGAATTCTAGCCTAACGCATACTAACACGATGTAATAGCGGCGGCGACTGTGTTGTCGTGCGATTGTACGACTACCACGACGATTTGGCGGGACTTCGATGGCTGGTCAGCTGCAATGACTCCATTGGTGTTCCAACCAGCATCAGCACCTTATTCTTGGAGAATCCAACAGACTGTAGGTGTTACAGCATGATGGGATAGCCGAAAAGGGGACTAACTTTGGTGGCCTGGTAGGGGACACTGATACTGAAAGCACGACAACTACAAGCGAGTCATCGACCTCACTTACCGTCGATACATCGTCAACAGAGGCTGAGACCAGTTCATTCGCCAGATTTCCGTCTCGAACATCGGAGCCTGAAGAATCAGGTACTCACACTGATGAAGCGACCAAGGGTGGTGGTGGGCCTAGTGGGGGCGTCATTGCCGGTGCTGTAGTCGGCTCAATCGCAGGCGTAGCCCTCATTATTGGTGTCATCATCTTGGCTTTCAGGATGGGAAGAAGCAGCCGAGGCGATACCGAAGGACCAGGTGGCGGCTTCAGAGATTCATTGAGGTCTATTCCGATGCCAGCTGTGGCGTCTCATCAACCTGAACCCAAGCCGCCTGTTGCTGTCATCCAGCCGGTATTTGTACAAGACAGCCAGCCTTACCGCAACAGTAGTAAGAGCTAGTGGAGATAGTAGGATGTAATAATTCAGGAGACCGGAATCGGAATGGGAAGCAAGGTGGACCTGACGAAATGCAGAAGGCTACGTTGCCTCAAATAATATCAGGCTAGAGATTCAACGCATTTTCATTTAGTCTCAACCCTTCTCCTGACCGGAGATCTTGTATTGAAATCACGGTACACCTAAGCGCCACTCGTGATTCTACAATGTCTAATTCACCGCAGAACTATTGATAACTTCGAGTGCAGGGTTGCCTTTGCTCGCCCAGTGTCGACCTATACCTTTCAAGAATACTTATTAGGCAAGTAAGAAATATTGCGGAAACTTTGAGCTTTTCAACAGGATGTTGAGTATGCTCTGATGCTAACCAATGTCTCGTTGTAGAAGTCTGCAAACAGCCCGCCAGTCTCAGTTCGTAAGGCTGGGCTGGGCCAAGCCACTGCACCCCCCCGGATGACTTCAAATCAGCCCTAGGAGACAAGAAATTTATGAAGGCCGAGCCATGAGCAGGCTTTAGAAGTTCTGAAATCAGGGAGTTCATCAGAACCAACGAATCTAAGATTCCCATCGAGAAGAAGGATGATAATACTATGAAGGTCTACACCATTGGGCACCGAATGGAGACAGGTGTCGATTACAGGGCATGGATAGGTTTATCTTGAAGCTTATTGGCGGCGAGCTCAATGTCAATAACTGAACAAACTCTATGCGCCTTGCAGTCTCTGTCACGGTGGAGGTGTAAAGTGAGGTTTGGCAAGAATGCCAGGCGAGCTGTGATAGGATGAAGCAGGTTGAAGAGAGGGTGCGCAGAGCATCGATAGCAAAGATATCAAATTGAATTCAGCTCAAATCAAAGGGTATAAAGCTAATAAATAACGGTTTTCTGCCTCGAATCCCAGCGCCAAATAGTACCTCTTAGTCAAAAGGAAATAACCAAAAGGAAAGAAGAGACCTCAGATAACGGTATCGTAAGTCGGCAGCGCATCATAAAGGTCTTGTCCTGCCTGAACTTGTTCCTATTCATTTGTTAGTTGTAACGTCTTCGCAACTTGTACTTGGCAGACTCACATAAGTTGGCACGTGGTTGATGCCCGTTTCATGATGTCCCTCGACGGCAATCTGCAGTGGTAGTCTCAGCGTGAAGCTTGAACCATGCGCTCTAGAAGCCAGGACGACTTCCAGCATGTATGTTCTGCTGATCAGGCAAGAGTAAAAGGTCGGAAGCAAGATCTTGTTATCGGGGCTTGGCAACTCAATACAAACAGGCAAAGTGGCTGTATGTCGAGGCGCTTCCGCCTTGATGATATCACTACTCTTCGAACCTCGTCGGGAAGCTGTGCGGGGAGGTTCCTCGCCCTCAGTAGAGTTCTCGGAGCCTCTGCGAGAGCTTGGTGCTGAGATCGAAGCTGTTGTTTGTTCCCAGTGAGGCGCGGGAGACTTGGTAACGGTGGCGCTCTCATCGAGCACAAAGCTTAGGATAGGGTTTGGCATCACGCTTGGAAAGTTGTGCTGATCTGGTAGAAAGCTAAGGTGGCCGGTAGAGTAGTATGTAGATGCTTTGATGGTAGCTGACTTGGCGTACATCTCGGGCGGAGTCGCTTTCTTGGAAGTCGGCCAGAACTCAAGATCGATATTGAGCGAGCATTCTGATGGTTGTAGCTTGTCGGCGGAGATGATGACGGGATCTGGTTGACGTGTGGTTGCTCTGATGTAGCCAAGCTTGGAAGACAGAATGTCTTTTCGGATGGACTTCTGTTGAGTCAGAGTGTATCGCGGGTTTCCTGGTACGATGTGCAGAGGAGGTTGCTCAGGAAGATAAGGCATGACCTTGACAGGATGAGTTCTTTCCAGAACCATGGATTTGCCCTTATCTGTCTTGAGCAGTGCTCGCGCATCAACGCCGTAGTTAATAGCAACGGTATGAACAGCCATGTCATCATGCTCCCAAGACCCAACAGTCGGCGGTAGCTGCAGATGTCGTTCCCGAATAATCGGGTTTCGATGTCTGCAAGCCGCACTGGGTAGTTGGTATGGAATGACGAATGAGAAAGGAACCTCGTAAGATTGACCAGCCTGAAGGACTCCATCGGGCGGAAGGGCACTCTCTGGAATTGGCATCCGGAGCTGAAGGAACTTGTGTCCTGATTTAGGCATTGTTCCTTGATGAAACATCTGAACCAGGGTTGTTTCAGACCCCGTGAAGACTATCTCGAATGCATCGACGGTTAGATCTGCGCTGGGTGAGAATGATACAGAGCCGGTGATGGTCGAGCCCGAGGTGTAGATCTTGGCCTCAAAGTGTCGATCGATGGTGACTTCGAGAGGACATTCTGACTTTCTCCGCGTGGGAACCCAACTTCCTCTCCGCTTTGGCTCAGCTTGTGTGGTGTTGATGGGGGTAGTGTTGAACAAAACCTGGACAGCCGACATTTTGATGGTGTTGCTCGAGGAATTGTTAGCGCTGATAGTGAGAAGACTAGGTAATCTCAGTCATGAGCTGAGATGACGATGCAGGTTTGCGATGAAGATGAAAGAAGATAGAAGATAATAAAAGAGTCTCCCCCCCGATACTTGAGCTGACCTTTCAGTTCCGCCACAAGACGAGTTGGGACAGCCAACACATGACCCTTTATCTCAGCCAAGGCTCGAGTCCGCCGTGATTGGCCAACCTGGCCGACACGACGTCCTGGTAGTGCATTTAGCCACCTGTAATTGGTTCACAAAAGCCGACCCCAGACCTGGAGCCAAGACCTCCGATTCCCGCACGACTTCACGCCCTGGGACTGACATTTGCCAATTTCTCATCAGACTCATCGAGAGAAATGATCAGCAGCTTACCAATCGTAATCCATCACATCTCAATGCTGGTCTGCCAAGTCGGCGCATGTTCATTCACAGCGACACTCACATTCTAACACATTTACAAGCAAGCCTGTGGGGAATTCGCTATCTCCCCAGGCTGTCACACCCCTACGAGAGCCAAGAACTAGCAGTAAGCCACCTATCACTGAGTGAGGGGTACCTCCATGATCACAGGGAACAAATCAGCCTATAGTTATCTCGAGCCAAGATACGCTGTTATTTTTCGCAGAGCACCGACTCAAAGATAAGGCTTCGGAGATAGCTGTGCCGCGCTAATCCAAGCAATGCCTTCTGATGATGTCTATCACCGGCTATACGGCGAGTGATGCAACCTCTCGGGACGTTACTTGCCGTTGGGGAGGTTATCATTTGGGTTTAGTGGGCTGATTTACCCCAGACTTTTGCGCTCTGAAGCGCAGTTTTTCGCATCAAGTGGTGGATGGTGACAGGCGGTTAGGGCGGGTTTTTGTGGTGGCCGTGATCGGCGGGGACAAGCGAGAACAAGTGAGAGCACAATGCCGTAGGGATTCGTCAAAGCTTTGTATGTACAGTACAAGCGTGCCTAGAAACTGGGCTTGAGTCGGAGATGCTCTCATTTGTCACATGCGTTAACTTTATCGACTTGGCAGCCACAGCCACCGACGTTTCACTTTGATCAATTATAAATTGGATTAAGTAAAAGCGTTGAGGCTCTGAGGAGGCCGTTCGTTACACGGATTTGAGTGGGAACCGACCTCTGTTGCGCAGAAGCACACGGCATTTCAGTACATCATCGTCAATTAAAAATCTTCACCCATGGGGCCCCTCAAAAAAAGAGAGCAGCTCCACAACTTACCCCAAATACAGTGGAACAATATCCATTGCTCTCATCGTGAAGTGGGCTAGTAATTACTGATGAGCTTGTTCTCGCTCAGCCGCATCTCAGCGTAGTCATTCAATTGGATCCAGAATCTTCCACGGCTCCATTTCCCCAACGTTGATCAGGAACTTTTTTCAGGACTCCTCAATTATATGGAGATGGAAAAGAAAAAGAGAACACAACTTCCCGCCCAAGATCCACCGACTCCATCGTCAACTTCCGACCGATATTGACAGATGGATCCGATGTGACGTGCTTGGCCAATGCGGGGTCTTATCGCCATGAGGTCAGCTTCGATAATCCACCTCAACTTCGCAATGAGACCATTGTCTCGGTAATTATTCTGAGTGTTTCCCGAATATTTTGCAAATAGTTACATACACGACATGACAAGCATTTCCAGCCCTATCGATATCGGGAGATGTTCGTTGAAGCATCGCGTCGTCATGGCGCCGATGACGCGCTTGAGGGCAGATGAAAATCACGCACCGTTGGATATGATGAGAGAGTATTATGCACAGAGAGCTTCAGTCCCTGGCACGCTTCTCATTACTGAAGCCACATTTGTGTCGGCGAAATCACGAGGCCGTGATGAGAACGCGCCGGGCATATTCACGCAGGAGCAGGTCGAAGCATGGAGACGTGTAACGGACCAAGTTCACAGCAAAGGTTCCTTCATCTTCATGCAGCTGTGGCACGTTGGCAGAGCAGCTCGACAAAATGCCCTGAACAAGGCTGGCCTGGAAATGGTCAGCAGTAGCGACATTCCCATTAGCCAAGAATACCCGACACCACGGCCCATGACGACCGAAGAAATCCGGGAGTGCATTGAATCCTTCGCCAGCGCTGCCAGAAATGCCATCGATGCAGGTTTTGATGGAGTGGAGATTCATGCTGCCAATGGATACCTCATCGACCAATTCACGCAAGATACATGTAACAGGCGAACAGATGAATGGGGCGGCAGTATTGAGAATCGGTCACGGTTCTGTCTTGAGATTGCGAAAGCTGTTTCACAAGGGATAGGCCCGGACCGGACAGCTATTCGACTGTCACCTTTCAGTACATTCCAAGGCATGCGAATGCAGGACCCGGAGCTGCAGTTCACCCATCTGATCTCCGAGCTGAAGCATCTGGGGCTCGCGTACCTACATCTCATTGAGCCGCGTATTGCAGGGAACGTGGACAGGGAGACGGACGACAGGGAAAGCCTTGACTTTGCGCTTGATGCGTGGGGTTGGGCGGGACCAGTCATTCTAGCTGGAGGTTACACGGCGGAAAAGGCAAGCAAGGCGTTGGAAACAACTTTGAAAGACCAGCCTGTTGCCTTTGCTTTTGGAAGACACTTTATATCTAATCCGGATTTGCCGCTCAGACTTGTAAGGGACATCCCCCTGGCGCCGTATCAGAGGGATACTTTTTACAAGGTAAAGAGCACGGAAGGGTACACGGATTATCCTTTTAGCGAAGCATGGAAGGAAGGACAAACGGTAGAGTAAACGACAGTGGAGGCTGATTGGTTTGTCTCGTACCGCATGTTAGTTGCTGCGTTTGTTGACGCATGGAAGATGCTGGATGTTTATAGAATAAGTGTCGCTTAGGCTGCCGCATAAGTTCAGGACCGGGGTGCCCCAAGATGAGATTAGACGAAACGAGAACAGCCATGGAGTTATGAGAGGCGGTGTTTTTAATCGTCACTTCTACAGCATCGGAGCATTCTCGCGAGTTCCAAGAAACACATGCACTACCTTATTCTCTGTGTAACTGAGGCTCATGTTATGAGAACAGAGGCCGTTTCAATAATGCTGATAGTGGGTCGGTGAAACGCACGGCCTCAAACATACGATGCTTGACCAAATTCATGAGTACAAACAGTAACGTCCCCCAACAAAGTAAGTGACTGTGCACACGGAAAAACAAACAGCAAAAACGAGTGCAACAATTCTTACGTGGCCGCCCTTCTTCTGCCTTCTTGCATTGCCGAGCAAGATTGGGTTTCCGCCGTTGACGCCTGAACAGTAGCACACGTGGCATATCACATGACTCCGCAACCGCAGTCTCATCTACCGCCTAAAAATTGCCCAGCATCTTTCGTTTTGTGCCCGCACTCACCATAAGCGACAGCATACTCTCCCCTCCTTCACTTCACACGTCGCTCACAAATCTCCCCGGAATCTTCGGCAATGCAGGGCATGTCGTCGTCATCCGCCGAGAATGCTTCCTGATGCGACAATCGACAGTGCAGCTGAGAAGCTTGCCGAGTTCCGCAATAACAACGCCCTCAACGACATTCTCGACCAATACGCTGTTCTGATCGAAGACTATAAGCGTCTTAAAAGCGACTATGAAGAGGAGCGTGAGGGCAGAGAGCGCTACAAGCAGCTCGCGAGAGGTCAAGAACGTAATCCTTTTGCCCTTGTAGTCGTCGATGGAGATGGTTACATCTTTGACGAGCGCTTCGTCAAAGACGGTGAAGAAGGCGGGAGCAGAGCCGCCAAACAGCTCAACGATACTATCAAAGATAGTCTACGCCGGAAGGGTCATGAATCCTGCGAGGTCATGGTCCGCGTCTACGCCAACCTCACAGGCCTATCAAAAGCCCTCTGCAAAAATGGCCTCGCCGGTGCAGAGAAGCGCTCATTCTCATCCTTCACAGCTGGGTTCAACAGATCTTACGGCCTCGCTGATTTTATCGACGCCGGCGAATTAAAAGAAAACGCCGATTTTAAAGTCAAAGCCATTCTCCGTCTCTACGCCGACAACGCCCAGTGCAAGCATATTTACTTCGCGGCCTGCCATGATGTGGGCTACGTATCCGACCTTCTCCCCTTTAGGGGCAACCGTGAAAGATTCACGCTTATTCGAACGCCGAGTGTGTTGTTTCATAAGGAGTTTGACAGACTTGGCATGAATGTTGAAGAACTCCCTGGTGTATTCCGCCATGTACCGCTCACATACGCTTATTCTACTGGGCAAACAAAGACGGCCCTTGCGTCGTCTGCCAATATCAGCAAAGTTGTCAGCACACCATACATAAATTCTACAATCAAAGGAAACTCAAATGATGGGAACTCGGTCTGCAGCTTTTACGTGCAAGGAAATTGCCGATATGGCAGCGGCTGCAAGTTCTCTCACACAGACAGTAAAACATCCAGTCAAAATAGTACACCATCGTCATCTACAATCGGCACAAGCACAAAGAATTTGACAGGCGATTGGCGACGCGGTTCCAGCAGCCACATGAAGAATAACATCGACTCTCTTCCTCGAAAGGAAGATATCCCAGACGGTTTTGTGGCCATCAATGCAGTCGAAGATCGCCTTGACGCCTACTTACCCCCACCTGATCCTGATGCCGCGAGACGTCTCAAGATGCTATCGCAGGAGAAGAGATTCTGCAATAATGCACAGTTGTATAATTCATGCGACAGCGACAACTGTGGATATGAACATGCGCCAATTGATAAAGAACTGCTCCCGGCGCTTGAACATCTGTCACGTTCTGTACCTTGTACGCGTGGGGGAGCTTGCCGAAGAGCAAACTGTGTTTATGGACATGTCTGTCAGCGGGCAGACTGTCGCAATCGAGCTGGCGGGAAAAGCTATTGTCGTTTCCGCCCGAGAGTTTGCACCGCAGAGTATTCTCCCATCGACTACGTTCCGGCCGTTGACCAGCCTATGATGTCCCCATCTCTACGCTCTGAAGATGTCGATGGGCGCTACGCCGACAACGGGGGAACGAATCTGTGGGGAGACCAGTAAACAACTAAACTACAAAGGTATACCTAATAGGATGGGTATACGTATAACGTGTTTTGGGGAAGCAGGTTATGTTTCTACCTCCGGGCCCTCATTATAGAATGGCTGAGGCTTGAGGGCGCTCGTTATTGCGTGGAGATGCTTCGCCCGTAGTAGTAGGGCAAATACGGAAGGCCAGAGGTTTTCTTTTATGTCCATTCAACTGGACAGGTCAAGGGGATAATTTGGAGGGACCGTATTCAAGATAATCGAGTTTGGATGTCTAATGAGAAAGGCACTAGAATACGGTACTCTGACAAATATACATACAAGGATACTATCACGATGAAGCTTGACTCGGGGACGTGATGCAACCTGATATTTGTGCCGACTTCAATCCTAAGCCAAATAAAGACTTAGGTAAGTTTAGGATAACTTAGTATAACTACTCTTAACTTAGTGCAGCCTTGATTAGATCGTAGGTAAAGCTTCAACTCAACAGTTTGCAAAAGTCAACGATCCTGGGTTCTGCAAAGCTTTTTACCACAAAATAAGAGAATTCGCGGTTTGTTTCTCAGCCATTCTTGGTTTTGTGTTTGATTCTTGGTCCAGATGATCATGTCTCTATCCTCACAGTACCAATGCATTCTTGGATCATGATACCAAATGCACCAACAAAAATGCCACGCCGATGACTAACACGGCGAGTTTGCGGAGAATGAGGTGCCTTCCGTTTCCAAAGGAGATGTTGTCTGGGGGGCCAAGGAGATTTCTATACATATAGTATGGAGATGGCAGGTCGGATGTGCGTGATCTAGAAGTGGACAACACCAAAGAGTGGAAACCACTTCCAATGCATCTTCCCAGGGAGATGCCGTAGTAGCTTCTCTTGTGACGAGGTGTGATGAAACTTTGTGCTGCGTCGGAGTTGTAGTCACCCGAATCTGTTCAAAGTGTAGGCAAACTTGACTGGTTGTGCGAAGTGTCTTCAATCGTAATCCCCGGCGGTGATGACGGCGGGGATCCTTCTTCATTCACATCGTGACCGTGGTTGCCCTCATTGAAATGCGGGCGCGTCGTGATCACGTCCACGGTCCTCCCCCAAAGTTGGCCAAAACATTCCTGGTTAACTGACCTTCATCTGGAGCTCCCAGACTTGACAACTCCGTCATTCCAACACACATGGAAATCCTTCTGCTTCATGCACAGTCACTGGGTCATACTCTATTGCGATATGCTGCACCGCACCGAAACCCTCCTTTGGACATGCCAGGGCAGCTTCATATGTAACCCAACCCCATTTAACCTTGCTCAAGTCCTCTACTTACAAAACAAGGAGATCTCAGTGAGGGAAAACAGTCACACAATAGAGGGGAGAACCGTTCAAGTAGCCTGTTATGGCCTCTCATTAAGGTGCCATAAGCTCTAACCATTAACCAATAGTGAATAACACTAAATTCTGTATGGTGAATAAATCTCTCATTAACTAGTGATTAATATGTACAGATCTTGCTGTGAATGGTTTATTAATAGAACAGGGCATCAGTCACTTGAAGTATTCCTCAGTGACGCTCACAACTACCATCATGGTTGCATTATAAAAGCTCGTCTTTGGCTGGGAAAAGCTCAACAGTTCACTACACAAAATCTCTTCTTGCTATCAAGAACTGACCAACTGATTCTAGAAATCATGCCTGATTTCACTTCTGGTAATGAACCCCTATGTGGAAGCTGGCTGGAGCAGCGAAACATCGTCGTGCCAGGCGAAGGGAGTTCACAGTTACGACAACGAAAAAAGGAACAGTCGAGCTGGGTTTGGACATGTTGCAGTTGCCGTACATCGCACATTGAATCTTCCATAATCTAATGCACTGGATGCAACAAATCGAGATGCCAACGTTGCGAGGTAGAACAGAGGAGCGTTCAGAGAACAACACAGATCAGTATCAGTGAGGAATCCATGGATGTATCCGGTCGGAATACCAAGACATGAGATCTCTAATCCGCTGAGGTGCTGGATACGCCTTGCTCGAGCGTCCAAACCCCTTTCATAAGGGAAACTCTGAGAATGATCTTGGGAAGATTACGCATCAGTAGTGAATCCAAGCATTGCATATTCTAGGTCAAATTTTATGATTATGTCATCGTGTGACACTGCCTGTCATCTGGTATATCGTCTAATGTAACCGTAATGGGAATTGTGCATGTTAAACCTGTATACCCGTGAAGTAGCACCAGTGACGGTTCTGTTTGTTTCTGCCTAATATGTTGTGTCGCTTTGATTGTGGCTAGCTACCTATATAAGCGACGTGTCCACTCCCAGTATTGTCACATACCTGAGCCTTTGGAGACTCGTAGTCGAACCTTGGACTAAGATCCATTCTGTCTTCTTACCTCCTTTCGAAAGTAATCCTTGAGTAAGTATCAAGATAAATTATTTATTAACTATTTGGAATAATAAAGATTTCTAATAATTATCTTAGATTTATAATGAGCAAAGAATAGCAATAAAGAGGCATAGGCATGGCTTCTTAAAAAGAAAAGTGAGAAATTATGACAAACTGGCGGAGTTGGTAGACCATATAAATAATCTGATTCTCTCTAAAAGTGGTGCAGAGTCTGAAGGAGTCAAAGAGAATGGGAATCTTCAACAAAGCCGGGAGCTCACGCAGGGAATGCTCAAGATTTTGGATGACATATGCACTGACCCTAAAAGGATTGGGGCCAAGAACTTGGTTGATTGGTTCATGACCAACGGTGGCAAAGAGCCCAGACGCAGGTATCAAGCCGAAGTGGTCAACCATTTCTGCCACTCAAACGAGCTTCAAGAACTTCAGTCCAACAGCCCCAATATCTCTCCCAGGAAGTCATGTCTTATTGATGATAGAACGAGCAACGGCATAGTTTCGACCAGCAATGGCAGCCGGAAGCCTTTGACTTCACACGGATTGTATATTAGATTGGTGGAAAAGGTAAGCCTCTCCTCTCCCCAAATTGAGCATTAGTGGTAATTGGGTTAATAGAGATTCCACGAGCCGCCATCTAACGGGGATTTCAAAAAGCCCGATACAGACCGTAGGCTGGTGTAAGAACTTCTAGGAGCTTCTGCCGTCTTTCGAAACTTCCATGCTGATACAACTCTAGCTTTATTATGAACCCAGATAGCCATGCATTGGTCAGTGTAATGGCAACGACTCCTGGATATCAAAGGAAAGCTTTAGTACATTTTCTATACTCGTATATTGCTTTTCAGCCCTATATAGGAGTCCTATCCAAGGTAAACGTGATGCACCCTCGTAAAATCCTCCGTTGGTTTAACTGACTCCATATGTAGCCACAAGGCTTCGTCACCTACGAGCTCTCATTCCATTTACCTTTCTACTCATGGAAATGCACCCAACATCAGCCACATGAGATACGATTCAGACGAGATAGTAGTCCCCTGAGAAAGGTTCATAATATGAGCTGTCTTCGAGGCAATTCTGCCACAACCCCCAAGACCAACTATCTTTGTCAGGCACAAATTGCGGTATGCCTTACACCAATGGACGGCGGAATTTGGACTGGCTATTTCTTCGTCGATACATACTTTCAATCTGAAGATGAGAGGCAATGTGTTGAAGATTATTGTGACAGAGGCATGCAGGTCGACCCTTTTACCACCGGAAAACACGATGCTGATATGCCGATCTTGAATCCCGACGACTACTTCCTGATCTCTCTTCAACACCAACTGGTAGTTTTCAAGGACGAATGGATGAATACAGCACAGAGGTTTAAAGAGAGAGTGGAAACATATGTGATAACTCCAATGCTCCGGACTTCCAACATAACTAATTCTTGCGCAGGTCGATGAATTTGACTTTGCATTGGCTAGCAAAGAATCCCAACAGCCGCTGGCATGACTTCGGCATGCAAGACGCAAGTTGACCGAGCTGGTGGTGTGCTTAGAGACAACCATCGACTGCTGGGATAACTTCACTTATCCGGACCATATGCAAACACGCTACGGACGCCAATCAATGGTGTCTATTGAGCAGACTTTCGCGGAGGTGAGGAACTGCTTGAAGGCATTATACAATATCCGCACGCTCTGCGACGAGCACGAAAGAACAGTAAGGTAGTCCCCCCAATGACACCAGACGACACTCACACAAACATAGCTAAATCTCCACAACATCGACGAGCAATACCGAATTTCCCGCTTGCAGGCGCATGTTACCGAAAGCACACAAGTTCTTAGCTGCTTCCTACTCTACGTGTGTTCCCTTTGGAGATCATAAGCGGATAGATGTGCTGATTTACCTTTGACAGGTTGTGTCGCCCATCACCCTCGCAGCGGCAATCCTCTCTATGCAGGAGGAAGCAATCCCTGACTTTTTGGGGCCTACCAAGCTCTCGTTCTTTTTATTGACGCCTATGCTGATCCTTCTTGTTTCTTTGGTTGCTCGGTTGGTTCAGCATTGGGGCAAGGTTCGATTGTACATGTCTCGTCCAGGCAATTGGGCTCAAGCTCGCAAACGAGACGTCAATATTGGGATCGTCTAGTAGTCTGTATTGATATGCGTTTTTCCAATATCCTTTCTTTCTTCTATAGGTCATTTTCTGTAACTCCGTTTACGCCTTGCTCATCAACTCCTTGCGTTGCGACAATTGGTCGCGTCCAATCAAGCTGCAACTCGTTCATCGGCACATCCCACAGAATCTTTTGCTCGTCCTTGACCACAACAAATCCCGCCTTCTTGTAGAGATACAGGGAAGCCTCCTGGGTATTGGACGTGAAAAGCGTCACCTTATCAAACTTTTGCTGCTCGATAAACTCCATCGCCGCCGCCATCAAGCGCCTCCCTACTCCAAGCCCGCGAGCTCGCTCATCGACGATGAAACCGCGTATTTGCGCCGTGTTGGGCTGTTGAAGGTGCTCCGCATCGACCAGGATCGTCCCTACGATCTTTTGAGTGAAGTCGGCGGAACTGTCAGAGGGCGTTGACTGGACTGCAGCGAAAATTTGGTTGCGAGGATTGGTGAGTCTTTGGATGAGGTCGGCCCAGCTTTTGGCGAGGGAGGTCTCGAAGGCGAGACCCCAGGAGTTGAATGGGTGATAGTAAGCTATGTGCATTTCGAGGCATCTGGCTAGCAAGCCAGGACGATATCCTGGCTCAATGGTGACGTTTGACTCTGGGGCTGTCATAGTTAATTGTCGCTGGATAGGGCTTGTTTAGGGAGTAAGAATGGGTGAAATGCAGCTGACACTGGGTATCTTATCAGTGAAGAATAATTGACACACGTCACTGGTCATTCAGTCTTGGCACGCCTTTTCGGTCAATCTTGTCAGTTGAATATCATGTCGTGTCAAAGTGCGGGGTATGAATGGCTTCAATTGACAGAAGAGCGGTTCCTTCGTGGATCAAGGCTCCAATTGAATGACAGCATGTCAATAGCAGTAACTGAAATTTGCGTTTACATATGACAGGAGAGTATCGAATTATCGTCTTTTTTCCTGCATCGCATTCATACAAGTTACAAATTCCCGTGATTGTTGAGTGAGGGCCGTCTTCAGGGTAAAGTAAGTGGCGGCAAGCTTCACGATCCCCCAGAAAACTCGGCTTTCGATAATCCAAGCTTGGTAACAAATCCGCCATTAATCTGACCTTCCTAATCCAGACACAAACCACAAGGAGTTGAGTCCTCTTCCAGATTTCATGAACCGGCGGGGATGGTCCACAGCAACGCAGAGAGTTGAATCCTTCTGTCAGTAGATAAAGCTGGGGTGCAGTGAATGACCAGCGACCCTTGCTATAGCGCCCTGTCCCCAGCAAAGTTTAACCTGAACAGTGGAAGAAAAGTTCGCGCCAAGCATTACTGTCAAATGAAGCAGCATTTTTACAATTAATAGCACCGTAGAATCTAGAAATATTCTAGTAATATAAGCCATTTTATATTTAATGGCAACGCTAGTATGCAACGCCCGCCTAAATTCATCAACTATTTATTTTTATCAACCCAAGCTTCTTAAATGATGAGCTTGGTCAGGAGCTTACCCTGGTTGACACCGCTGAACAGCTTCATCCAGACCTCAGGCTGCTGCTCAATAGGCGCCTCAATGACTGTCTCAGCAGCCTCAAGCTTGATGCGGCCATCGGCAGTGGCGCCAATAAGCTCGCCGAGAATGGCGGGCACCTTGTCCATATAATCGAGCATAATAAATCCGCGGATGTTGATCCTGCACGAGATAAGCTCGAACCAGTTCTTGAGAGCCATGGGCTCCTCAGAGTTATATCCGCTGACGGCACCGCAGACAGCGATGTGGCCGTGCTTCTTGACGCGGGTCAGCATGGCGTCGAGGATGTCACCACCGACGTTGTCGAAGTACACATCAACCTCGTCGGGGGTAGCAGCCTTGAGATCCTCAAGGAATGTAGGGCTCTTGTAGTTGAGGCACTCGTGGGCACCGATGCTCTTCACCCACTCGCACTTCTCGTCAGAGCCGGTGATGCCAATGACTCGCTTAGCACCGAGGATCTTTGAGGCGATCTGAACAGCCATTGAGCCAGTAGCGCCAGCCGCGGCTGAGATGACAATAGTGTGCTCGGGCTTAGCCTCGCCGGCATAGTACAAGCCGGTATACGCGGCCAGACCAGAGGCGCCAAACGCACCAAGGAAGTGAGTGGTGGGCAGGCCGTTGGGCAGGGGCGCGAGGCCTTGGGAGTTCTCGGCTTCCAGGATGACATATTCGCTCCAGGTGCCTAGGTGGAAATCCATACAGAGATCACCGACCTTGAACTTGTCCGACTTGGACTCGACCACCTCGGCGATGATGCCGGATCGCATGGGCGAGCCGACGGGCACTGTAGGCACGTAGAAGCGCTCAGGCGCGACGGTGCTCTGGATAAAGTTCCTTAGGCCAGTGTCGTTGGAGAAGTACTTGACTTTGGCGAGGATCTGGCCATCCTTCAGCTCAGGCAGCGTGACGGTCTGCAGCTTCCAGGTAGCGTCTGGGCCTGACAGGACAGGCTCCCCTGCAGGCTTGTTGGCGAGGACCCATTGCTTGGTGGTGTGTGAGGATGTCATGATGATATGTGGGAAAGTTCGAAAAAGAAAAGAATGTTTTGTTTCGTGGGTATGGTTGCTGACGGTTGGTGGAGATAGTAATATGCTGGTCTAGTTTTACGAAAAACGTTGCTTTTTAAACCCAGTCCCGTCCAGTCAGATACAGCCAAACCATGCTTTATAAGGACGACGCGAGTTTGCCGTGATTAAAAAAGCTACGTTGCTGTGCTGTCTTGGCCTAAACCTTTACGGTGGCGGTCTCCGGGGGGCATGAGGGTTGCATTTCCGACGAAGCGTTCTAGCAGGGAGTGACCCTTGAGACCTCCTTTCATGCATGGGCAGCGTCCATGTCCATGCGACGGGGACATTGAGTAAGGACACCGACAACCTGGATTGTGGGTGGCCATAATAACGTGGCGTGGCAAGAAAAAAACGGGGGAGGGTTACTGTGACAAGGAAGAATGTGATGTGACAGAAGGGTTACGGTATCATCCAGAAGCACGTCAGCGTTTCGATCGATATTTCCGAAACTCAAAATTGATTAATTCCCTATATGAGAAAAACGCGTTATATTTTACGACCGTTAGACCGGTGACTAGCCATCGACGGGCAGCACGGGAAGCTTATCTTGCAGTCAAGTTTCCTCTTGGCTAGTGTCGAGTCAGTGCGGTCTTTTCTCTCTCCCATCGTGATTCGAGCATCGGCGAACTGCGCTCTTCTTGTGCAAGATCGCCACTCGATCCAGGGGATAAAACATGATCCGTTTGGACAGTCAGCAGATTATTTTCTACAGTAGGCTAACGTTCTCCGAAGGATATTTTCAGGACGCAGGCTAAAATCTCGTTTTCCTTTCCATGTGGGCTATATATGGGGAACGCTGGGATATATGGAGACGCTTGACGGCGGATTGTTCACCAAGTGGTCAAGGAACGACACGGGACGGGCCCCAGAAATACTCCGTCGTTTCTAATTCTTGGCGAGTAATTTCAGTCGACCATTTCTTGAGTCTTTCTCTCAAGTTTCGTATCATATCTCGGGAGGGCCGCCTTTTTTGCTTTTCTCCGCATTGTCTGTTCTCAAGCCCTCGGATGATCTTAGCCCTATAAGACATTGTTTTATAATGTTTAGGTCAGCTGGCCAGTTCTCTTTGAGACAAGACGGTGAGCTTGTTCTTCAGCCCTGGCACACTGTCGTTTTCGCTACCTATGGAAGCACTAGAAACCCGGCACTTTCCCGGTTCTTCATTCGACCCGTTTACGATGTCACGGCCGCAGGAGTCGAGTCAAGAAAGTGTCTTTGATAGTGGAGTAGCCTGTAATCAGAATGTTTCATGCGGCAACTTCGGTTGGTTCGCCTGTTCCAGTACCAATACTACAGTACAGCATTCTGGATGCCAAGATGTTATTTTACGTATCGTCTTTTCTCCCATTGGGTCGTAAATGAGCCTCTCACGTGAGGTTCGGATGTATAACACCAACCAAAGCTTCCAATCCATCCCCCCTGAGTGTATCGAGACCCAGCGTTGAGGCTCCCCTCCCCATTACCGCGCCAAGTTCCGTTCGCCACGGATCCGTCATCCGCGCTGGCTAAAAGACCCTGTCAAGGATCGCCTTGCCTCATCACTTTCGTCTTTCCAAGGCCGTTGCCCCCAACCATCCCAGGGTTATCCTTCACGCAGCGGAGCCTCTGCACTCGAATAGGCAAGGAGACCACAGCCAAGTGCAGACTCGGATGTCTTGTCTCAGTCATCTGTAACAAACCAGTCTAATTTGGGCCAAGTTTCCGTTAAAGAACCCCCAGCTAATGCAGGTCCTCTTTTCCCAAGCTGTTCGCTTGGAGTAAAGTGATCGACATGACCTGCTTATGGTTCCTGTTTATATAAGGAAGAATGGATTCCTTTTAGCTCCTCCCTGCATTGTGAAATTTCTCTTGTTCGGCGTATTTGTTTCGCTTTGAGTGCTTCTCATCATGTCGGCGGAAGCAGTAGTAGAGGTGATATCGACACCACAGGTCTACATGCCCATATTGGGTTATGTCAAAGCCGAGCTTGTCATCAATTGTTTGATCGTGTTGTTGGTTCTGGCCGTCGTCACTCTGCGGGTCATTGGAAGACTTATGGGACCTGGGCTTGGATGGGATGATGGCTTCGTTATTTTCGCAACGGTTGGTGACTATCTCTGGCTGAGCTCGGCCATTACTGACTGTGATTGTAGCCGCTGGGCGTGGCAATGTTGTGTTGTCAAGGGCTTTTTGCACCTGTTGGAAATGGATATGAATTAGCGAAACACCCTGAGCGTGCGTTCCCTCACCCGCAGTCGACTACCGATCCATCTGCCTCCATGTACCGTCTACTAACTGTTCGATCCAGTCGCCGCCAACATTCCTTTCATCCTCAAGTTGACATTCTGCATGCAAACCATTTATGTCACTCTTCTCGCCTCCGTCAAAGCGAGCATGCTGGCCTTCTTCATCCGAGTCTTCCCAACAAGCTTTATGCAAAAGTCATCCAAGGCTGCCCTCGTTTTTGTCGGCATGTGGCTTATTGCCTATCTCTGCTCTTGTATCTTCCTGTGCAACCCAATCTCAGCGCAATGGACTGCCCAAGGAAAGTGTGGAGCGTACATCCCCATGATTCAGTCCTTGATCGCCACCAACGCTATTGGAGACTTGATCATCATGGCGCTGCCTATGCATAGCGTTTGGAACTTGAAGACACGCCGTGCTGAGAAGATTGGTATTACCTCTTGTTTCGCATTGGGTCTTGCGTAGGTCTCCTCCTTCTTGTCTGAAGAGGCACATACTGACTCGAGCAGCTGTGTTGTCTGCGCCGTCTTCCGACTTATCTACATCTCAACCGTCGATCTCAACAACAATATCACTGGAACAATGCCCACCACCATCTTCCTGTTCATTCTCGAGCCCAACCTGGCCATCCTCTGCGTCAGCATTCCCATGCTGCGACCCTTTTACGCCAAGTACAAGAAGCGAATGGGCGGTTCTCGACTGGATGAATACTCTACCGAAAGATCCACCGGATTCAGGGACGCCAGCCGATCAGGTGCCGCCAGCACCCAGCCCGAGGTTGCTCGGGACCCAAACTTGTCGACCTGGGAGATGGAAGATTACAGGCCGAATGATAAGCTTCAGCACGGTTATGCTGTCGCAGGATTCCCTGATGAGTCGGGGTCGGAGAAGAACTTGACTGTTGGTTCTTCCGATATGAAGAACAACGAGATCAGTGTCGAGACTCGATGGACAGTCACTCACACTCGAAAGTAGAGCAACCATATCATATTAGTGTATATAGTAGGCAAGATTCTATATCTGTCTTAGAAATAATATCTTTCACTACCAGCTCGTTCAAAATGAGAGTCAAGTCGTCTCGAGGCCTTGGACCAGAGCTCCAAGCTCATGCGTTTCATTCCGCAGCAAGTCTCAAGGTGATGTCAAACGAATTCAGACCTCAACATAAGTGGCCGAAATACGAAGGCACGTTTAGAATACTTCGTGATGAACTTGCCACGCTCTTTGACCGCGTAGTCTTCTCATCTAAGCTCGCTAGGTAAATCTTTTGTCGTGCATTTCTAGACCTCATCAGTCCATAGTGAATGAAGATCCCAATACCAGCGACGGTGAGTACTGTGGCGATAGTACGATTTCTTCCAAAGAGGGTCTTGAAGATGTTAGCCCCTATCCCCATCATAGACTAGAACCATCTTTTGCCATGTAACCTCAACGGTAACAAACAACCGAGATAAAACAACCTGTAAATCAAGTTATATTCACAAGTTTCACAAAGGTGGACAAACTACGAGGCATAAGATTGAGCGGTGAAGAAACGACTGGTGCAATTTCTAGCATAATAACCGACACGCTCCCATCCCAGGATATATAACTCCGTATTATAGACATCAAACATCATACCCACTTGGGGTGGAAAAAAGACCTCGAATCGATCTCTGTTTCAGATCTGCTTCCGCGGCGCCCTGAGCTGCATTCAAGCTTAGGCAGTATTTATCCTTTGCAATGGAGTGGTATCGCTTTAGGATATCGGTTGTTTCCAATGGCTTCTGGTCCATGTACTGGTAGTGAGCGGCCAGAGCGTTTCCTTGAATCACGACAGCTGGCAGAGAGTGTTAGTGATGAAGCATGGTGGATTGGGTATGGGGGACTTACGTCGCCGAAGCTTCTTGGGGAGATCGAGAACAATCATGTCCTCGTCACCCCGTCCTTGGGGCCAGTTTTCAGGATCCGTGTCCAGGATGTCGTCGCTATAGATGCACATGAAGTTGATTCGGATTCGATCCTCATACATGGTCCAAGTCTTCTCGAACTTGTACAGGTCTAGCTGGTTCTTCTCAATATTCTCAAATAGAGACATGTGCATTTGAGAAGCGATAGCCCAGTTGCGGTAGCTGTCGCCCCAAACGTCGTACTTGAGCTCAGCAGCAGGAGTTTGATCAAGCATCGAATCGTCAGGGACTCGCAGCCATCGATGATGAGGCCAGGAAGGAGGCTCATTCTTGAGATCCCACTTGTACTTCTTGGGCCCATCCCACGTAGGATGTCGTGATGGCCTCCAGTAATCAGAGGCGTTGGTGACGCTGAATGGCTCAAAGGCCTCTGGGAAGTAGGGATGAATGGCACCCATGCGCATATGGAAGAAGCCGAGAGGGGGGTTGTTGATGATGTTGCCAGAGACAACAAAGTCCTTGGGGTTCTGGACTTTACGTGTGACAAGACTGGGGATAGCGTTGTCGTCGATCCAGACCTGCGAGACAAGTGATTAGGATTTAGCGAACCAAGACAATAAATTGCACGTACCACGTCGTCGTCAATCTTGACGTAATACTTTCCGCGGTCCAATTTCTTCCAGATGTTTTTGTACGTGTACGTCCCTGCGATCTCGTCGGAGTAAATCTTCTTGTGTCGCGGATTGGAAGCAAGGATCTCTTCGAGATATCGGAGATCATCTTTGTTCCCGGTGTTGACGACCCAGAGAACTTCGTCGAGCCATCCTCCATTTTCGACCAGGTTGCGCTCGATGTAGCACTTCATGATCTCAACTCGGCTTTGTCGACCGTAGAATACTAGTCCGCTGACGGTGATGTTGTCTGGCTTGACATGTTTTGACTGCTTCTTGACAGAGGCGGCATGGTGGTGGGGTCGATGAAAGTCGCCAAAGGCCGGGAAGCTGTAGTAGAAAAAGAGAAATCCGAAAGCATAGAGTACGAAACAGGCCACTATACAGTTACGCCATTGTTTCCTGCTCTCCTGGAACCCACCAAAGATGGCCATCTTGTCGTCGGGAGGGGACGAGGTGACCGTCCGGTGACAGCCTGGGTACGATCTGGCCCTTAATACCTGAGGGGATAAGTCAGTACTGTATGCTGGCCATGTTTTAAGTTGAGTCGTGCAGCATGACCCAACCTCTTTTGTGCGCAGACTTGACTTACAAGACAAGCGTACAGCGTACCACTGAATGATGCGACTCTGCCAAGGGAGATCCCCAGAAAAAGAGCAGGGGAACAGCTGGATCTTTATTTCTAGTGTCCATTATCACAGTCCAACGAAGGCCGGAGTGGGGAGCAGGGCCTGGATTCCGAGCGGCTTTGTTAGTGTGGAATGATCGAGGCTTGCTTACAGCGGCTTCGCCATCCGAAGTTGCCAGGTTCAGATGGTTCGGCCCCACCAGATCCGAGTTGCCGAATTCGACCTCTCGACTAAGAGGGCCCTGAGTCTATACGCTACAGCCACTACGACGTGGTACAAGAGGCTAAAACTGTCTTTAACCTGATTGCAAGGCACAGGGGATGCGCTAAAATAAGTGTCGCCCTTATCGAGGGATTTATTGGTCCTTGGTCATCCCTTGACATGTCTTACGGCAGCTGTTCAAACCACTCACTGAATCATAACCAACAATGCCAAGAAGCGGTAATACAACGTTCCATAGCACACTGCTCATCGTTGAAGAAGACGGTTGTACCTTTGATCCTCGTGGTGATTTTCGGTATCGAACCTGGGACCTGGGGCTGGTCAACGGGGCCCACGCGTTTGGAATGTAAGTCCAAACTATCATCTTACGCAAACAGTAATCAACAAAGACCAACAATTCTAGCCCCCCACACAGCGCAAGCCACGATTGGTTCTCTCGTAGCTTCCGGCATCAAAGTTTCCACGCTTTCGCCCTTTCTGACAACAATCAAGCTTTTTGGGGCGCTTCTAGTAGCTGAGAGCGCTTAGTATGCGACGCTACTCTCCGAATGTTTCTTTTTTAAGCGGATTTCTCGAAGTCCAGACGTTGACCATGCTTCTGGCCTATCCGTATAGCATGCCATGTGAAAGATATCGCATTTCTAGACTTTCTGGTTTTTCAGCCCTGCTGCTTTGGGCCTGGGCATCCCGGGGAATTGGGAACTGGGATCTGGGATCTGGGAGCTGGGGATTTCCTGATCAGAGTTCCAGAGCTGAAGCAAATCATATCATGCATTTGTCACACCACCTGTCTTGGTGGCGACTCAGCTCGTTGGCCCTCTGAACCAAGGCCAAATGAGAAACGCGTCAGCGTCGTCTTGTTGGATCTAGTGAACTCTCCATCCCCTGCTGTGAAGGGATGAGGGGGTATCCTAGGAGGAGTCTCTTTCCACCGAGGCGTCTAACATTAGATGCCGTCTCAACGATCTTTTTCATGTGAAACTAAATTAACCTAATCTCCAAATCTCTATAAAGAATTACGGGATCTTGCAAGTAGGTTGTTGCCGAAGCATAGGTGTATGCTTAAACAGTAGACACAACGGCGGTCATACACACATGTCCTGGGCCTACCCTAAATTATCAAGAGAGCACCTGCGTTTACATTAGATTAGTTAAAGAGCTTGTGTAGAATTTTTAAAAGAAATAATAGAGATGTAGATAACTCGCATAAGACACAGAGTCTGATCATGTCTGTTGCAAGCAGTTGGCTGATAATACTTATGGTCTGGTGCCTTTAACTATTTCACCACATACCACGACTAGCAAGCTCGATACTTTTAGGGAACAGTTTGTGAGGGTGAAAAAATAACCAACGACGTTATCATAAAGATGGTAAAAAGTAATGAGGAGACCAAAAAAAAAGTAAGCTCGACGTGGGCCTGATTCGAACAGACGCCCCCGAAGGGAATAGATTTCTAGTCTATCGCATTAGACCACTCTGCCACCACGCCTTTTGAGATATAAATCACTGTTTCAAGGGTCATTATATCACGCACTGCACAAGAGCTTTATTTTATCCAATGGACTGGATTATGAGTTCTGGTGTTCTAACAATAGCTGCAAGCGCTTATGCATTTTGTATTCTTGACTGATAAACATGAAATTCCTTTTTACTTGGTCCCACGTGCAATTGTTCTGTATCACATTCGTCACCCTCGAAGTGGATTCGGACTCAAATAGACAATCTCTGATTCGCCCACTCGTACCAAACCCAACCCTTCTCCTCCCTCTCCAAAACGCAAACTCAAAACAACGCCAAGGATTATAGTTAACACTGAAAATGCCCTCTCACAAAAATGAATACGAGATAAATACCCATTCCTCTGCCGCGCTCCCTCATGCCGACTTTCCGTGGTACCCCCTGCAAACTCGTATTCGAGAGATCATCGCCCCAGGCAGACTCATCATCGTCGGTGACGTGCACGGCCATCTGCCCGAACTGAAGAAATTACTAGAAAAAGTCGCGTATAACAGGCCCAATGGCGATAAACTTATTTTCGTCGGGGACTTGATCAACAAGGGTCCTGATAGTCCGGGTGTTGTCCAGTTGGCTATAGAACTTGGGGCGAGCGCGATAAGAGGGAATAATGAGGACAGGGTGCTTGCTGCGCATTCTGCTATCAAAAGGGGAAAAGATACGAAGCTTGTTGAGCGGTTGAAAAGGCTGGCGCCTGAAGGGGAAAAGGAGAAGGAGGTGAAAGATGGCGAGCAACTGGCCCCGGTCGAGGTGAAGGAGGACTTGAAGTCAATATCACCAGAGGACCTCAAACCATACAGCTCAGAAGGTGACTTTACAACTGCCGCCAATCTTACCGATGAGCAAATTTCCTGGTTAGCTTCACAACCGCTGATTCTACGGATCAAACTGCGAAATGGAGCAACATCACCGCCCTGGAACTCTGGGACTCTGCTTGTCGCGCATGGCGGCCTGGTTCCCTTGCTTCCACTGGAAGAACAAGATCCATGGGCTGTTATGAATATGCGAGGACTGGTGTACCAAGACCCAGAAGCTACTGTCACCGAGCCCATTCGAGCAGGTCTGCTCAAGGGAGCCAAGAGTCGGACGCGACGATATGCTGCATATCACGATGCCACCGATGCCGATATAAAGACCGAGCTAAGGAAATGGGCAGATGTTGTCAACAACGGTGAAGGCTTCAGCGGTCAGTACAAAGAGGGTGTCACTGGATTTCCTCTCGAAACTCGAGAAGGCGATTGGTGGATAGATGCTTGGAATCGCTGGCAGAGCTCAATTGAAGATCCAGAGAAGCGAAGCATTGTCGTCTACGGCCATGATGCAAGAGTTGGAATACAAGTTGGCGCGGACTCGCCCGAGGTTGCAAGATATACCTTTGGGCTGGACTCTGGCTGTGTATATGGGAAAAACTTAACGGCTATGGTCATTGATGGAGGGGAGGATGGCAAGGGACTCTCGCATACGATAGTTCAGGTTGATGCGCTCAAGTAGGACGAATGAGAAGAAGTAGAGGCGGTCTGATATCCCCATCAGCTTCTAGAGGGGGATGCGATGAGGGCTACAGATCATCATCCTTGATAGCTGCTATTGTACGTGATACTCCAGCGCGAGTCAACTGATACAAAAGTGACTTACTATTTGCATCTGAGCTGTTGGTTTCGTATAAATGAGTCCTCATCTTTACTTATTCATGTGAAACATGTTAACTTGGTCGCTTTCGGTAAGCGTCATTGCTAACAAAAATGATGCTCCGATCTTGGTCCGATCCAAGCCATTTTCACGCCCTACGTATAGCGTCACGCGCCATGAGCTACCAGCACTGATTGGACCAATGCTGTGCTATCATTCTCGAATGCCATCAACTTGTACAACAACAACGATGATTACGAAAAGAGATGGAAAGTCAAAGAAGACCTATTATTTGGATGAAACAATTGGCCTCTTTTACTGAATCGAAATTTTGGGTTCTCGAATATGCCAGAACTCTTGCGTCGGTAGATGCAGGCTCCAATCTTCAAGGTGCAATATTTGGACAATAATGGAATCCTACGATGGTCTCCAGATCGCTTCGATCGTGCTCGATGTTCTGTAGCAAGCATGGATGAAGGCAATGGTTGGTACTTGAGACTCTCCAAAGATCGCTGGGTTGAACCTGGCCGCAGACAGATACGAGCAGAAGGTAACATTCTGTGAGGTGTGGCATCGATTTTTAAAGCAAGAGGATTGGACTGGCTTCGACAGAATTGGATATCTTTCGTATGGAGAGTTGAGAGATGCCATCATCCATTCATTGACTTGTCATGCTTCATCACCATCTTGCGTGATGAAAAGCAACGGCTATACTGAAGCTGGGACACTGCAGATATGGAACCAATCACTTGCTGATATTCGGATACGCAGCTCTTGAAGAAGCGAAAAGAATTGACTGGCTTGCAAGTCCACGTGTTGTTCACTATTATCTATCGTAAATGGCTTCAGCGTCACCGGCGCTCATAGCTGAGCCCAGTGAGTCAGACCGTGTCCGGAGAAAACAATACCAACAATCCGTAGAAGCAAGCTCATACCGCTAAAGTGACGCATGGCTTTATCCTCACAGGAGACTCGATGAGATAATCTTATCTATGAGTCGTCAGGTATGGAGAAGGTCTGTGCCAATGCGCATGAGTAATCACTCTAATATGGCAAACTATGGAGAAAGAAAGTCGGGGAAATACCAGGATTGCGGCTGAAAAAAGCAAATTAAACCAACGAGGTAAATCTCCTCTGACTGTTTCGCGATGGAGACGTAGTATCGCATATTGGGTGTCACGAATTTTGGCCAAGGTGGGGGTTAGTCTCACTCCGATTCCGGAAAGTCAACGACGCCTTTTTGTCATCAAGAAGGCGCTTGATGACTGACTTTGTCTGGCCTCAACAACACAGCAAACTACCTGATAACTACAGGTACTTGCCCGCAAGTAATTGTAGGGTCATAAGTCGAAGCGATGGGGTCCAGTGCACCGAGACGGCCGCCGTCGGATGACGTTGATGGCGATAGTAAGCAGATTTTCACCTCGGGTTTGAGATCCGCTAATGCGTAACCCGATAGTCTTGACCTTCTCGGAACTCGATTTTGCAAGACTAGGCCTTGCGAACAAGAGCATTGATGAGAGAAACACGCCAATTGAAGACCAGGGAGCTCAGCAATCGTATTTTCCGCCCCAGAATCATGAGTTTTCGTTTGGCCATGGGCACCTCGATTTCACGGATGACTTGCTCAACTCCATGATCCCACCAGAACAACAAAGCGAATTCTGGCTTGACCCTGCATTGAGCCTGAATTCGTGGGAAACACCCGCTGCGGCGCAGGCACCAACTGGGGGAACCATCTCGCCATTGGCAACATCGGGTAATCGAGCGGGAACTCCGACAACGTTATCCCCATTTGGAGTTCCTGGATTCGGTCAATCGTTCAACGGTTCTCCGATACCTGAGAGTTCCCAACGCGGACTTCCACGGAAGAGAAGCCATTATTTCCGACGCCAGCCTCATCGGACGGGGAGTGATCCAATCTCAATACCTCGCCATAACCATCAACGCGACAGCACTTTAGATCCTATGCAGAGATGGCAAGAATCGCCCCCGGAAGCTGAAGCGGCGTCACTATCCGCAATTGCTGATGCACTACAAAAAACACCATTGAGAACTCGCTCATCTGCTGGGAGCCTAGGTCGAAGCCGTGTTGGGAGTCGCGCAGGGTCAACACATAGCTTAGGAAGTGCGACAAGCTGTTCTTCCGCGTCGGTGGGATCACCCCAGTCCGCGACTCGTAAAGGGTCTTTGAAAGGGCGAGTCACCAAGTCAAAACGTTCTTCGACTGTTAAAGGCAAGGAACCCCAGAACAGACGGTTTCCTTGTACATTTTGCTGCGATAAGTTCAAGAGTAAGTATGACTGGGCTCGGCACGAAAAGTCTCTCCACCTTGATCTTGCCGGCTGGCGATGTGCTCCCTTCGGAGGAGTAGTGACATCTCCAGAGACAGGGCGAAATCATTGTGCATATTGCAGCCAACTCGACCCAACGCCAGAACATCTCGAAACTCACAACCACGCTGGCTGTCAGAACGATGATAAGCCTCCAGTCTTCAGTCGAAAGGACCATCTTACCCAGCACCTTCGGCTCGTCCACCACGTGAAAACGGTGCCGGTTATAGATTCATGGAAAGTCGAGGGACCGCCCGTGAAGTCGAGATGTGGAATCTGCGGGCTTCGGATGGAGACGTGGAAAGAACGGATCGAACATCTGGCGAAACATTTTCGAAAGGGCGATACGATGGCTGATTGGAAGGGCGACCATGACTTTGAACCGCATGTCAAAGCTCGTGTGACGAATGCACTGTCACCTTATATGATCGAGGTCGAAGGCAAATGTCCCGTGCCATTCTCTGCAACTGATCCAAGCTGTCGAGACCATCTTCTTCAGATCCGAGAGAATGTCGGACGAACGACGGATTTTACTGATGAAGATTTCAGCTATTTGGACGCGGTGGAGGAAACCGTGGCGCGACCGCAACGCTCAATGACACAGGATAGCAGCTCCATGGCCTTCCCCGAGTTCCTGGTCCATCACTTGGGGAGATATGCGCAGCGACAGATGAGTGCCGGGGTTATTCCAACAGATGAGATGTTCCAGACTGAAGCGAGGAGGATTGTTTACGATACCTCGGATCCATGGGATCAGACGCTGGCGGATAACAAGGACTGGCTTTCGTGTTTCAAAGAACATCATGTAAATGGTTCTCTGGGCAACTGAGGGCTCCTGGAAGATGGCGAAGAGGACATTCCTTTAGACGGTTTATAGGTAGATTGGAAAACTGGTGATTGTAGCCCTGGACTGGGAATTAGATTGCGATGTATTAAAGGCTATATAGTAATAAATCGGATTGAAGATGTATATATAAGTCATCCTCGTCTCTACGCCTTATGTTTACAAGTGGCGTTGACCAATGTGAATGGTAGACGGTGCAGGGCGTAGGGCGTGTTTTCCGAAGCGATCTTCGGCCTCATCACGCACAAGGCAAACTAATGGACCATGGAAGAACAAATTCCCGGTCTTGTCTTCTAAACTATGTAGAGTTCAACCATGAACGAGCCCACTAGATATATGTACCTAACTCAAGTGGGGTCCGCGTTGCTGATATTCACGAGGTTAACACTGTGCTATTTATAGCATATCCAGCATTACACCACATGGAACATCAGTAGATAAGCCGAATGAGACTGTGATAGAGACAATGTCACCCCCATCACATCACATACATATCTCGAAAAAGACTGCAACGCGAACAGATAAAGGCCCCAGATAATGAATCCAAGAGTGGCAACTCCGCCAGCCCCATACGCCTTGAAAGAGTAAATCCGAAGCGCCGCCGTCTCCATAATAAAAATTGTGATCACACCGACTGAAAAGATTGCGCAAGACTATAGAGATAAGCTTAAATACTGAGTAGTTGTTTTCTTCAGCTATGATTCTATAGATTTCACTGTAAAGTTGCTGAATTGTGAGGATGAAGGTGCCGTTATATGCAAGCGCTGGTGTTGCAACTTCTTGTGTTGCGTTCCTTTTTGGGTATGTTCTCTAACTGTGACAGTTCCGAGATGGATTTGCTGATGATGTTGTTTAGAATGGACACGGGGAGTATTGGCCCTATCACCACCATGACCGCCTTCAAGGAAACCTTTGGTGACTTCTCCGCAACCATCCACGGCGTTATCGTCTCGACAATTCTCATCCCTGGAGCTTTGACGGCACTTATTGCAGGCGCTCTAGCCCATCGTTTTGGACAAGTGAGACTCATCGCCATAGGATCCATCATATTCGGAGTCGGTGCTGCAATCGAGTGCGGCGCCCCTTATCTTGGCGTCTTCATCCTGGGCCGGCTCATTAAAGGTATGGGCGAGGGCCTCTTTCTGAGCAATGTCTACGTTCAAGTCTCAGAGATGTCGCCCTCCAGGGTGAGAGGCATCATGACCGCGCTTCCGCAATTCTCCATCACTACTGGTATCGTGACCGGTTACTTCACCTGCTACGGAACATCACGACTTGGCAGCTCGTCCATTACATGGCGTCTGCCTCTCGCCATTGTTGCATTTCTCGGCCTTCTTCTGTCGATGGTGGCTTTCATCGTCCCTCCGTCTCCACGATGGCTCCTTTCCAAGGGACGAACAGACGAAGCCCGGACAGTGTGCCGACAACTTGGAATTGACGAGGTTGAAGAGAAGGAGCTTCTCGCTCAGGTCTATGATGCTCCGGGTGGTTTAGACGGCGAGACGTCACTGTGGAACGACATTCAGCATACTTTTCGAGATTTCAGATGCGCATTCTCGGCGCCATATCGCGGCAGAACAGCTTTTGCTTGTTTTCTCATGGGTATGCAGCAATTCAGTGGCATCGATGGAGTACTGTACTATGCGCCCATTCTGTTCACGCAAGCAGGTCTCAGCGGCGAAAAGGCTTCGTTCTTGGCCTCTGGAATTTCTGCTGTCGTGATTCTCGCAGCGACTCTCCCTGCCACAATCTTTGCAGATCAATGGGGTCGTCGCATGCAGAGTATCTTGGGTGGAGTGTTGATCGTCGGTCTGATGGTGATCATGGGATCGCTCTATGCGTCTGGACAAGTTCACCCAGAGTACGGCGCAGGAAGATGGGTCGTCATCGTCTGTATCTACCTCTTCGCAATTGCTTTCAGCTTCACTTGGGGCATTGGCTTCCGGACGTGGGTTGTTGAAAGTATGCCAAGACGGACCAGAAGCAGTGCTTCGAGTCTTGCGCAAAGCTCAAACTGGGTGAGTGAAGCTCTAGAAACAGTGTCGTGATATGTGCTGACATGTTTGATAGGCTGCTAACTACATTGTCGCTCTCGTCACCCCAGTGCTGCTTGACAAGTCCTCGTTTGGCGCATACTACCTCTTCGCCGGATGCAGCCTCGCCACAACAATAATGGTTATTCTTTTTATGACTGAGACGAAGGGCTACAGCTTGGAGGAGATTGAGAAGAGGCATGGGGAAACGAGGGAAAGGAGAATCCCATTTAACCTTTGAAATAATGCCACATATGGACAGCTCTTTTTTGTGAAGGAAATAGAATAGTCCATGAATACTCTCATATCTATCATAAAGAAGCTCAAACCTTAAAGAGTTTGCCTGTGTAGATGGATAGTCTGACAGACTCAGTTTCAGGGAGAGGTACGATCAATCCTCCTCGCCCCTTCTTAATGCCAAAGTGATATACCGGTTCGAGATACCACTCTTCATTATCCGTTGATTCAATCCATACCGCGGTTTTGGCTGCCTTGGGAGTACCCCCCGTCTGTGACAGTGTAAAGTCGATTATCCACCATTTATCTTCGCGGTGGTAGCTGGTCGGGTTTGGGCGAAAACTGAACTTGCTGATGCATCCAGCATCAACAGTGATCATAATTTTCAGAGGCCCAATGAATATTCTCTTTACAGCACCCGTTGGCCTAACAAAATACTCACCTCTCGTCTTCCCGATTGTACCCCCAAAAACAAGCATACCGAGATTCTTGTCATGAGCGACGTAGGTGCCCGAGTTCAATACCGTACCTATCAAGCCACCGCCATAATCGCCGGTGATGCCATCCCACTTGAGAGTATCCGGTCGTGAGTGGAACGCGGCGCTGGGAAAGCCATCTCGGTTGATGTTGGTGAGCGGCGCAGTTGATCCAGCGTACCCAACACGGACGAGGTAAGTGTCAGAGGAGTTATCACGAAATGCCGAGAGCAGGACCTGAGAGTTCAGACCTGAGCCGTAGTGGTGGATCTGCCGCTCGATACGCTGAAGCTTTCCTCCATAAGTGAAGTCCCAATATCGACGCGCATTGCCGTTCCATCCCCAGTGAGGCACGCTGGGCGTATATCCCAACACACTGTTGATTGTCTTTTGAACCGACTCGTTAAAGCCAAAATGTCTATAGAGTTAGCAAAGGACAGCACGTCGGACATTGATCTCACCTTGTCCAGTAGTAGACGCCCTCTTGACCCGTTGAGTCCCACGCCATCTCACTTCCATAAGGAATGTCCTGCGAGTGCCAGAGCTCAGCACGCTCCTTCATTGCGCTCTCAACAGCATCTGCTGCAGTGTCACCGCCCTCGCGCCTCAGGTCCGTGAGAACCTTGCCAAACACTGTCTCGCCCATCAGACCGACGTCTTTGTACGAAACATCGTTCTGAGTCATACGGATGATGGTCCTTTGAGCTTGGTTCAAGTACCACGTCCACGGCTTGGATGTTAGCTCTGGGTATGCTCGTGCGACACGATACATAGACCAGTAAGCTACAATTACGTGAACGTAATTATATGCGCGGTCGACACTCTCCGAAGATTCCCTGTTCCAAGATGTCCAGGAGGTCCAGTCAATATCCTTACTGTACGGGTAGTCCAGTTTGCGGTCGTAGTAGAAGAGCGACTTGCGCACTCCGTAGTCTTGCCTTTGAAGTCGACCCCAAATCGTCGTTTGAACAAACTCGTCCAGCTTAGCAATCTCCTCAGCATTTGGATGTACCACCTGCTTGAGCATAGCTGCTACATAAGCACCAGTACCACCCTCATCACTGAGGCCTGAAATCCAGACCCGTGGATCCTGCTCGACTATTGCGCACTTCTCATAGTCATACGTCATGATCGATGGAGATCTGTTGAAAGGATCTGATGAATCATTGAACCAAGCTTTTCTGGTCAAAAAGCTACCAAGGTCATTGAGGGTCTCTGGTGTTGTCTTCGTAATATAATAATGGACAGTCTGCACCTTGCCATCGTTGTACTTGATGCTGACGAGAACTCGTCCCCAAGCAGATGAATAGGGAGTTAGCCAGTATCGCGTATGGGCCATGGTACTAGAATTTGTGATTTCAAATGCGCCTTTCGGTGAAACATCGATTGAAGCAACACCACTATCGCTCATAAGAAAGAGTTCGGCACGAAGGTCTCGAGGGATATTGTATCCTGGAATGCCAACTGCAACAGGGGTTCCGGTCTTGCGAACGGCGTTGTCAAAGTCGCGAATAGACTCGGATAGAGAAAACCGGAAACCAACCTTGATCGACTCTCCAGGATTCAAAATCTTGGAAGTTGGTTTGTTCCAAGGCTCTTGGTTCTTCCATTCATTCTCTGCCCACGCCTTGGTGAGAACCTGCCACTCATAGAACCCTTCAAAGGTCTGACTTGCGTATCCAGTTGACTCGAACCAAGGTTCTTTCAGATCACGGTAAGCCTCCAGCGGTGTACTAGTTCCTTTCAACGGCGTGATGACGAGACCGTTGCCAGTACCTTTGACCGGTGCGACACGGATATGGCCGGCGTCCATGCCGATGTAGGGATCTGCGAGAGAGCAATGGGCGTGCATTTCCTCGGCTGTCCTGTTGGTGAAGATACTGTTGAACTCGGTTGGGAATCCCAGGCTCCCAAGCTCGATAGCGTCATCTCCCTCGTTAGTGATGGTGAAGCGAAGACCCAGGTCACCTTTAATATCGAGCCATTCCCGAGTGATGTTGAAAGGGCTATCTGGCAGTGTCGGTCCAAGACCCGATGACGCAAGAGCAGTTCCCGTGCCGGCATTCGCCACAGGCTGACGCCTTTGAGCAGAATCACCGCTTGTCCATGCTGAGACGCCCTGCTTGCGATATCTGTACGTGATATCACCCCAATGATACTGCTCATTCTGGGCGCGAACATCAATTCGATCAAATGGCAAAAAGTCGAATGTATCGTCTGCTGAAGTCAACGATACCAGGACTTGAGCGTCGCGAACGATGCGGGCTTTGAAGTTCTTGGTGTTGAAGTCGATGTAGCTATTGCTGAGGCCAAGGTTGTCATTCTGGGCCAGTACCAACGGTGCTGCGAAGACGAGACCTGCGCACACCTGTTTGAGAGAAGGCATTGCGGCTAAGAACACTTACGGAGAGGGGCGTCCGTCCTCTGGTTCCGACGGTGCGCTCTTATAGGGCAGTGTGATCAATTTTGAAAAGTTCCATGCTTAAGTAGAACTGATATAAGCACCGCGGGCATCGTACCCAAGTTACAGCGGATTATTTTGATCATACTCGACTTGGGCATATCAATTGAGGCAGTCTGGGAGGTTGATCACTTGAATGGTTTATCATGATTGGTACGCCTGTAGTAGCTATACGCGCCAAGATGATCAGAACTTGATCTGGTAACCCCTGACTTCACATCCCATGTCGGAGAAGTGTCACCTTCCGTAAACATCAATCTATCGAGAGAGAAGTAATGCCGAAGCTACACATAGAACGGGGGCCATCCCGCGATAAACAGGACCAGCATAATTACACGCAGAATAGGTATCAGGTCAAAGTTAATTCGGTAATTGCTCGTAGGTAAAAGAGTACATGATCTACGAGTTACGCAAAAAAAGATGAAAAATTATTTGTACTATATAGAAATGGCAAAAAACATGCGGTTTATGTGGATCGAACACATGACCTTCAGATATCGAATGATGATTGAAGTTTGACTTCAGTCTGACGCTCTCCCAACTGAGCTAAACCCGCTTGTTGAAATTACTGGCGGTACTACCCTACTTGTTCCCCAACGCCGCACGCTATCGCCGAGAGGGTGAATGGAGTTGCCATGGCATGCACACGCACGTTTAGATAAGTCACTATCAATATGTTATACAATTTCTGTCTTGCGAATTAGTTTGCAGAATGCTATGGAAGTTCTTGCGGAGCGCTTTTTGGAACGGTTGTAACACGGGGCCTAACCCAAGCATCATCAGGCGCTTCGTTGATCGGGTTAGAATCAGCCTGTAAGATAGGATTCGAATCCGCATGAAAGACGGGGTTCGAGTCGGCATGCAGAATAGGATTTGAGTCAGCATGCAAGATTTGGTTAGAATCTGCTTCAGTTGAAGCATTTCCTGCTCTTCTCATTGCCTGTCCCCGAAGGCCATGCTCATTTGGTCTTCCAGCTCGCGGCATGTTATCGTTCTCGGGGTATGGTTGCTGAGGGAGCGTAACATCTGCAGGCTGTGGCATCCCATCATCTTCAGGATACGCAAGTGGAGGGCGGGTACCATTCACAGCCCGCGAGTCAACCTCGGTGTACCTGTTACCCTCTGTGCCCTCAGCCTCTGCAACACCGACCTGAGGCAAGACCTCAACCGTGGCATTGCCTTTGCTGCTTAAAGCATCGTCCTTCTTCTCGGGAGCCACAGCTGTCACATGTGGAGTAGGTGGACGATCTCGACGCTTGTAAACGCAGAACACCCCGAGAAACAGAAAGCCGATGAACGAAACACCACCAACGGTACCTCCGACAATGGCAGGCGTAGAAGACTTCTTGACTGAGCTATCCCCGCCATTTGCGGTCGATGTTGGAGTTTGTACAATGGTCGTGCGAATCACGCTTTGGAAAGTACTTGTCGAATCGCTTGTCTTGGTGCTGGACTTGGGATCGGGTGCTTCGAGGGTATAGATCTGGGCACCGCTGTCGCAACAATCGCTTCCGTCTGCTGGAGGGCAGCAGTACTTGTTCTTTCCGCATGTCTGAAGTGGGAACCAAGTTCCAGATTCCGCTACGTGACGTTAGTTATCGCTGCTATTTGGTAGCCTGAAGGCAGACTTACTGTCCATGCAAACTTCTGGGCAATTGGACCAATCTTTGTTCTGACAGGCAGCGCGGTAGTCGTATTTCCCTGGCTGGTTGCACAAGCCGTTTGCCAAACATTTATCCCCCTCGCCGAAGTAGCAGCATGTCGAGTATGTCGTGGTTGAGTTACCGCATGGTTCGTACTTGTAGTCTTTCGCTGCATTGATACCGTTGGGGTAATAGCACGTCGCCGACACTTGGCCAAAGAGCGCGCCTAAGAACACCGCCTTGTACATTGTGCTTGTCTGTTGATGCCTAATTTAAAGACTGTGCAACAACAGATTTGGGGAAAGGGGGAAAGAATGCCTCTTAAAGCGCCTCCAGATCCCAAATGTTTTCAGCCCTCCGAGGGCTGAGGTCTTGTGGCTTGGATAGCGTGAAACTATCGCGATTGAACCCTGCAGTGACCGATCAGCCAAGACACGGCGTTGGTCTAGATTGTCTAAGTCGCTTCTGATTTGACGCCGTAGCGAAGATCAAAGAACCAAGCATTCCCAATATTCGCGGTAAACCATAAACAGATAGCGTGTGCTGAAGTCGATCCTTAGTTCTCAACCGCCGTCGAACTCCTCATCTTCAACAAAACGAATGACCGTTGCACCACCTGATAACCACATGCTTTTGTTTATCAGAAAGGAAGGCCTTAAGATAAAGCATCGGTTTGGCCTGACTACTAGGTCGGCAGAGCCAGGTAGGTATGGATCATTTTGTGCCCGATTACCTAGACTGGTCAAACGAGAGCTAGGTTCTCTATGCTCTGCGACTGGTTTTCGAGGAAATCGACAATGGAGTTTGGCTGGGCGTAGCCGAGAGAAACACCTTGCTGGAAGCTGAAGTTTCCCAAGACGCGGTAAAAATTGATGACGCTGTTTAACGGCCCCTTCAGTATATCAAGCACGTGCCGCAGCAGGACGCCAAGTCGCAGACTGAAACGAAACATGAAATATCTAAAAGAGGCGATCATATCTCCCGTGTCCTTTAGTGAACGGGACTTGTCCCTGTTAATGACCCGGTCTGGGACATTGGCGAGAGGTGCAACATTCTTCAACAGAATCACAGAGATGGTTGTCAGTCTATAGCTGAGAATTCTGACAACGGACCGGGAACAACAAAGACGGGGGTAGGCTCCTATTGCTGCACCAAGGTATGGAAAAGAGCGCCTAGGTAGGTATCAGCATCCACTTGGGTCTAGAGAGCATATTTCAGGCAGTGAACCTTAAAACAAAATAAAACGATTCATGGAAGAGAAGGAATTTTCTCCAGACTTCTGATGGAAGGAAAGGCAGATAATCGAAGAGCATGGGAAGTAAGACATATCTACCGCCCTCAGCGCTCAGATGCCCCCATGTATTCTTTCATAAGCACCCGGAATTGATGGGCTAGAAGCAGCTAAGCATAAGACCCAGGAAGTTGAAAGGTCCATTTGCAATGTCTGTGGCCCCGTGGCATGTTTAAAATAGGGTTATGCTTTGATGCAGTCGGGTCATGGTGAAAAGACTGGTGGAGCTTTATTGTACTCTAAGCTTCATGTAAAATGGATTCAACTAACCCAAGGATGAGACGACTTATGGGTTTTAGCTTCCGGGAAGATCCCGTAAACCTTTTTCTCGTCACAAACTGGCGCATGTTCCTACTAGAGTTTCGCAAGTTGTGGAAACGAAGTTAAAGCGAAATCATATAAATATGTTACCCGCTTGGCTTCCTATTTTCTTTTCGTTCGTCATTCAAATTTTCCGCTTTATCATACCCTCTCAGCCTTTACTTGGATCCCCTTGCACCTCAAAACTCAGACTAATTCATCTAGCATGACTAACTTCAGACGCTTCCCCGACCTATTCAAAGAGCTGCGGGATATGGTATGGGACTATGCTACTCAACGTAAAATTTGCGGCGTCCAAATCTTTGAACTTCAGACTCCCGAGCCGAAACAAGATGGCGAGACCTCGGACACCACGACCCCAGGTACTCGACCCCCTAGGCAACAACTCGCTACGCCGTTGCCGAGTAAATACTTCCTTGCTCTTGATGGGAGTACGGGCAATTCGAATGTGTCCAGATACATGGCCGACATCGGATTATGGACTGCCTGTAAAGAATCGCGGGACATCATGCAGAAGACCACACAGCGAACAAAGAAAGTTCTTGAAAATGAGGCAAAAAAAGAATATCCCTACTTCGGAGATTCGAAACATCTGCCCGCGATTCTCCGTTGCAGCACTTCACAACAATTTCTGGTTCAACCCCACGCAGATCTCTTTGTGCTGCAGCCCAGCAAAATCGAGGACATCAACTGGTCCCAGGTCGCTTGTGACATCCGAAAACAGTTGGATCCCAGGGGCTTCCGTTTCGACATCAATATTGGGATCGAATGGGATGTGCATTGGGGAATTTTGAAGGAGGATGATGATTTCGACCTGTTGTGCCAGGCCTTTCACGATACCGGTGCCCAGTTATGGATAATCGACCATAATCTCAAAAGAAGAGGAGACGTCCACAGGAAGGAAAATGGCCGATACCCCGAAGTCTTCTATACTTGCGACAGGAAGCTCCGAGAGATCAACTGGGGACATGAACCTTTGAACCGCTGGCGACATATCAAACCACCAAGAATCAAAATTTGGCAGGGATGAGTGTTCGATTACTCTGGCGAAAGACTTAGATTGGGTAAAAGATGAATCAGATTTTCTCTATATCAGATATGGGCAGTATGGAGAAGTAGAAGATGAGCGATTTAGCTGCCAAATTAAACTTCTAGGCTGGGATGCCATGTGAGTTTAAAGGAGAAGGTTTCCCAAGGATTCGCAAGACTGAGGCTAAGTCCCGGGTGTTTGGCGAAGTTATGCAAATAGCTAGAGGAATAGATCTATTCTTCTAAGAGAAAATCTCCCAAAAAGGAGTGCTAATTTCCGTCTTTGTTTGCAAAAGCTTACGGTGGATATGCGGCCATCAACCTAACAGAAAGGGAGGCATTGACAAGAAAATGCAGGACTGCGGCATAACAGCCTTTTATGCGACAGAGAGTCTAGAAAGGTTTAATCGGGGGTATGGACCTTGAGTAGGCTTGTAACATATCTGGCCACTTGTAAAAGCGACAATGACAGCCTTTGGCTTCTAATCAGTGTGTTGGAGGTGCTGGACGACGAAGCTAATGACGAGTGCAGAACTGACTTCGCCAATCACGACTTAGAGAAGACTCAAGAGGAAGACCGATGGTTCAGCCGCTACCTTAAAATCTCATAACACATCCCAACCGAAACGTTTATGTGTGGCTGACCGTTGTGCCAGGACTACAGGCTTGCCGGGAAGCCCCCGGCGTATATGTACATGTACAGTAAGCAAAAATTGGCCATTCCTTGTTGCAAATGCTGATTCCCAGTTATCACTACCCCTAGGGTGTAAGCGCAAAAGGAGAAAGCCGAGAACGAGATATCTGGCTGAGAGTGTCAGATTCAGCGCCGTCAGATCTCCATTTGCGTTTGCGCCGACATATCGCAGCGGCGCGAGGTGGTGGCTTTGGACTCGACCTGCTGATCTTTAATACCGTGAGCCCACACATCCGTCAAGTGGAGAACACGGCGCAACCAGGTTATTATTATTATCGTCGAGGTTGAGGGAGAAGATGAGGAGCGCCGAACCACAAACTTTACCGACTTGACCTAGCCCGGACTGTTTTTCACCCCCGTTCGCCCTAGTCTTTGGACTGTTGCATGGCCTCGATATTCCGTCGACAAGTAATAGATCGCTGCAAATAGCTCTTCGAGTCACACCGAGAACTCAGGTAGAGACCCTCACATACTCGAGCGTAAGGCCCGTGATTGCAAGCGTTTGCTCAAAGAGAAAGGAAACATCCATCAACTAAAAGATGATTACAAGAGGCATAACAACAAATTTGTATAATTTGAGCTGTAAGTAACTTAAGTTTATATTATAAAGCTATAACTAAAAAGATAACTATTGATTGATGCTGGAAGCTTATGACATCTCAGCGAGACATATCAAGCCAACAGACTGAAAATACCCAGTTAACTATCATTATGAATGTTAACTCTTAATTATACCTTATAATAAACCCCAAGACATATACTACTAGCTCACAGAAGATAAAATAGGCTGAGAGCATTAGGACCGCCACAGATAGTAGTAGAATCCCCAGCGCAGGCCTTGTTGCAGGTGCTTGCGGCAATAGGGGCACCAGAGTTGTCGATAGTGTTACCACAGAAGCACTGGTTTCCAAACTCAGTACCAGCATACTTGTAACCGGCAGCAGCACAGGCATCTTGGCACTTCTTGTTGGTGTTACCAGCGATGTTGAGGGATTGACTGAGAGTGCGGGAAAGAGTAGCGTCGGAATAGCAGCCAAGGTTCATCCAAGTAGGGACAGTGGCAAAGAGCTCAATGGCATTGCTGCCACCGCATGTCAAGGTGCTATCACCAGGGCAAGCAATGTTGCAGTCCTGGGACTGGACGAGGCTCTGCTGAGGAGCTGATCCACACCAGCACTGGCTGCCAAACTCAAGACCAGCGTAGGCAAAGCCACCATCAGCACAAGCAGCCTTGCACTTGGTGGGGGTATTTCCGGCGTGAGAGATCAGAGTGGGCAGGACACGGGCAGAGGTGCTATCAACAAAGCATCCGAGGTCCTTGTATTCAGGACCTGGCTGGGTACCGCAAGATCCAAAGCCAGTCTGGCAGCCAGTACCGCAGTGGAGATCAGACATTCCACAGTAGCCAAACTGGGAACAGCAGTTCCCGAAGCCAGTGCCGAGACAGCTGGCTGATCCGTTGAAGGCACCGCAGATGCCATCAGTGGACGCAACTACGGCACGAGCCCGAAGAATCTCGGCATCCTGGTGTGCAGTGTTAGTGCGAGGTTACAGAGTCAGGGGGGATGAAAACCGTACAAAGGACTGGGCCGGAATGGCACCGACGGCTGCTGCAGCCAAGAAAAGGACGAGGGTACTGGCGATCATTTTGCTAACTTGACGTGATTATGCAAGTACAAAGGATAGGAGGGGGTAAAAGATAAAGATAAAGCCGATGAGGTGCTTCTGGTGACGATCTTTATCTCTGCATGAGGCATACACTACACTTTATAAGTATCACAGCCCTCCACTTGAATGTTCTAGGCTCGATAATGATTCAAGCTGAATCTCAGTTAATTCCCAAGTAAGCGAAAGGTTTCAATAGTCTGTGGGGGCATTCAATAATCTTACTGCTGTACAGGCCATTTAGGCCAAAGAAGGGCAGCTTTCCCTTGGGGGGGCTGGTGTTGGCTGGTCTGGACTCGACGGGATGGAATGTTAATCATGTACTAATATCAAACACAGGTGAGAAGTGTCAAAGCTGTGCAGAAGCTATCCAATAGCTTCACGTGTCAAGAAGTGTGAAGCTGCCATGAAGACGTGTGTGCTAGGTGTTGGACGGTCTGGAACATCAAAAGGTAACCTAATAGAGCATGAACTATTTTCCATATTCAGTTGAGGAACATCATTAGTCTGTAGGGGCTGCCGGTAGCTTCATGCCCTGTACCGTATACGAAAGAGCCAGAACACGTTGGGTCAAATTCACCGCTGGCCCTGAAGCTGAAAATCCATTTTCAATCACGCGTGCCTAGTTGTGGCTCGCTGAGGGTGGCTTGCTTGTTTCGCTTGCTCAGCTGTAATGAGTGGGCTGAGTTTGGTGGTCTGGGAGTTGAACGTTGGCAAAACATTGGACGTCGTGCAGTCAGCTACCGCCAATAGTGCTCAGGTGTTATCATGTTTGTGCAGCTGGCAAGGCTTCAGGGGGTATCTTGGCATAGCTTGTTGGTTCCGGAATGTCTGTGTACTTGCATGGTCTTCTGCAATGCAAATGGACAATAAACCAGGCTTGATAAGGGAGTGTTTTCCCCTCTGATCTCCTCTTTGTCTTGAAACAAATTGTCGCTCCCCGTCTCGTGCTCGAAAATGAAGGAGGTTTCCTTGGAAAAAAGTCCACTAGCATGTTACCCGGCTGCTTCTCGTTATTCTGCAGCCCTTCAGCCCTGGAAATGGGTTTCTGGCCAAGAAACTTAATGCAGCGGTAGCTCAGGTGACATCAGAAGGCCACTTATCAATCGTGCATCATTAGGCCCGGGCTCTTGGTGGCCTCTGCTCTGTAGATAAGACTCATAAGAGCAGACGAGTACCTGGTCTCGGGTAACAACCCCCTGCCCTGGTAGCTACCTTGATGTTTGGGCCGGGGCAAGCATATGGATAGATAACAAGTCATAAAAGACCCTGGTCGAGATGTGATACGCACCATGACTCAGAGTTAGGGCAGCCATGAAGTCACCAACGATGTTAAGAATCACGAAATAGGTCATTAGAGCAACACTCCCCAACTAATAGCGTAAAGTGGTAAATGCTTATGTTTGTTTCTAATTGACTTTAACTGTGAGGTGAATCTTAATTCAAGATAAGTGGATGGATGATAAGCACCCCAGCTTCAGCTTGCCAACGGCTGCTAGTCTCGGTTATTCGGGAAAATCATCCAAGCGCCGGTGTGTTAGGGCGAGGAAAAAGACGTCCTTACGATAAAAGGAACAATAATTTAGAAGTCAAAAATCAATAGTTTCACAATTAGCGCCAACAGAACGTGACATGGTCCGATGATCCACAATCGAGTCGGCGGTTGATATCCGTACAGACGGTAGTTACTACTTCGGCATGAATGAAGGATGATTGACGCGAGAAACATTGTAGGGCTATTGAGTAGGTATGTTCACCGATCTCTCACACCTATTGTGAGGATACTGGGTAGTTTGACGTGATGACCAATTAAATTATTATGATACCGATTTATGTAATAGACGACAGTTACAATTTATCCCATTAGCCCATCTACCTAATGCCTCTAGCCTCTACCTGCCCACCAAAATCGCGATGTCTAACCTAACCCATCTAAAGCACCCAAGTATTAATAGCACTACGAGCAAAAAAAAGACGAAACATCCTAGGCCTTGATTGGACAAGCTCCCTGCTGCCACATTTTGACCGACTTGACAATCATGCCGCGGTCTTTCTGGTCGCCCCAACTCGGCAGCCACGTATCCTTGGCGTCCCAAAAGTCGCGCATTGGCTCTGAGCTCTCATCTGACCAAGGCTTCCCGCCCACCTTGTCACTGGACTAGCTGTTAGTCTAGAGTTTAGGAGTCTTGTTTGACGCGGGGGAAACTTACGGGAACCAGCCGTTGGTGCCTCCAACGGCAACGTTGAGAATAAGGTAAAACGGCTGGTCGAATGGCGTGTTTTTGCGTCCTGTCCAACTCCAGGTGTCCTGGTACACTGTTTTGTTGACCGTGATACCAGCAAACTTGCCATATTCCCACATGTTCTGGTTCTTGGTGAAGTCAAAGTACACGATTTGCTGTAAAAGATGGGCATTGTCAGTAAGAGCAGCAAGTGAGATTTGAGAATGGCGCATATGCATGCACTTACACGGAGTCTTCCGTCAAGCCAGGTAAAAAGGTAATTCTCACTCCACTCCAGGCCGAAAATATGGAAGCCATCCGAATATTTGGTACGCTTGGAGCCCCACTCTCCCTTGCTGAGTCGAAAAGCGTCTGTATCATATAATGTTCCCCAGTGCATCGCTGAGCTCACGATGTTGTTCCCCAACGGGTACGTCTCAGCATCATTGCCGCGAGACTCCATGATATCAATCTCACCACTGCGAGGCCATTCTCCATAGACATTGTCTTGGGGCATCATCCAGATAGCCGGCCACATCCAATCGCCAGAGGGAAGTTTTGCTTCAACCTCGATGCGGCCGTACTTGATGGTTTTCTTCCCCGACGTTGTCAGGCGAGCAGAACGTACAGGGTTTATCATGGCTCGGCTGGTAGCATTGCTGCGTGCCCAGCACGGGTTATTGTATGTGAGGTTGGAGAGACGCTGGTCCGTGGAAGTGCAAGTACCGTCGCGAGTGAGGTTGACGACAAACTTGTCCAGCATCTGATTCTCGGTGATCTTAGTGGTCTCGAGGGTCAGAGTTGGGACAATGTGAAGGCCCTTCTCGTCGACGTACGAATTGGACTCGTCGTCAGTAGTCCAGTCAAAAGATCCAGTACTGTTGATGATGGTCAGTGAGGACTTCTAGGTGATATGGCGGTGGCACGAACCCGAATCCATTCATTTGAACCTCATGGCTCCAGATTTCTGGGTCCAGCTGAGAGAACTGATCATCCATGATGAGGCAGTACTCATTGTGGGGGATGACTCGGACAGTGTTCCAGGCGATGAAAGCCGAGATGCCTGTGGGTTATCAGCGGCTGGTATGGCTATAGGAAGACGGTGAACTGACCAAGAGCGATAACAAGACCTGAATAGAAGATGATACTGTCCCAATTGAGCTCGCGCTTCCATTCTTTTACCCATGGTTTCTCGTACCTGGGCAAGTCAGTTAAGCACTCAAGTTCCTAGGTCTTTTGACATACTCTCCAACAAGACGAGAACTCTTGAAGCGCCGTTGAATCCTCTCTATTATTGTTGTCAGTCATGCTTGGTGATGTCAATGCAATAGCCACTGTCACTAACCTTGATCAATTGTCGTGGCGGATGACTGCCCTCGAGCATGGTAGGATGAAACCCGACTTCGCAAATCAGGTACCGGTGTAGAGGTCCCCGAAGCAGAGGCAGAGGGTTCAGCAGCGCCAGCGGGGGGCCCCTGTACGCTGAGCGCAGGCTCCTCAGGCTGGGTCCGGACAGGTGCCGACATGGTAAAACACTTGATGGTGATATCTGAGGGGGGCAGCAGGTGACGGGAATCTCAGAAAGGTCGGTCTCGTGAATAAATGTAATAAGAGTGTCCAAGTTATACGTCTCAACAGTATTTCACCATAGCCTAGCAGATTTCACCCTTGCAATCAGCCTCAGCGGATGTCTTGGTATTCTGTCGAGGCGTGTCGAGATCTAATCGAGACCTCCCAATAAGATCCATAATTCCAGGCTCCCGAACATTGGTAATATTGGATTCTTGTACAACATTGCCTCAGAGCTGACCCTTATCATCAGTTGTGCCTTGACACCGTTCCAGCCCCCGTACAATACGGTGACCAGTGGACAATTTTGGCAGTATCAGCCAGCCACGTTGTTTCGGCTGTGAAACCATGCATGTTACCCTTGCCATGTGCAGTGCCTGTGCATCGCTATCTGAGATTGAACTGGTCTACGCTGGCCTCGATTAAGCGACGCAGGCTGAAAGATTCGATAGCGAGGTTCAGATTGGACTAAACCTGCCAATGCTGTACTAACAAGAGAGCGCATCCGACTCTTTTCGGTCGAATATAAGTGCATCTCTCGGTTATCTCAGCCAATGGAAGGAATAGCATAAGCACTTAACCTTGGGCAGATCCGTTGAGAATCAATTTCGATCCCGGCCCCATGGCCCGCTGGCCTAGGAGGGCAGTGAATTGCTCTTTTAGGCGTCTTATCACGCCTTATCACAGAGTACAGGCCACCATCTTTTGCATACACTACCTCGTTTGGCGAAGAGCGGCTCGGAATACTCCGACAACCCTGTTAGGCCAAGCATCTTATCAAGGTCCACAAGGAGATTTAAGGGGTCCACCCTGTCATAGTAAGGACCCTCGGGGGAAATAAAACTCCGAACTCGAGATCAACTATATCTATCTATATATCTACTACATTAATTAGTAGTAATAAAGAATTTATAAAATATAAGTACTACTGATGGATAGAGAAAGTTCTAGTGACAATTATAATATATATATTTATCCAGAAAGGATTTTATTCTATATTATTATATGTAATAAACGTAATCTCATCTAAGTACTCAAGCTCGTTGTTTTACTCCCCCCCCTAGAAAGAGTGCCACGGACGTTGTTGGTGGCGTTTGTTGGTGGCGTTCAATAGCTCATTAACCATCGCACGATGCAACGCTCGACTCCCGCCGTCAAAGTTCAATAGCGCCTGTTCGTACAAGCACTCATCCTGTGTTGATATACTTGTGTTGCTAAGCTATTAGATAAGGTCCACAAGCAAACTTGCCATGCAGTTACAGTAGCATTGCAGATTATTACAAGGAGGCCCTAGCTTGACCAACAAAGTGACGTGAAGCGTAACAGCCTTGTAATATTTGTAGTATTCTTTCAAGGTAAAATGGGACCCTGGGCTGGTAGTGATTAGGCCTGTTCGTTCAGTCAGGCATTGTTTGAAGTCAGTATCCCCTAGGTGTATTAAACTGTGAGTCAAGTAATTCGGAAAAATAACAATGAGTGTACTTGTTATCTCGATCCGGTATTCACCAAGGTGATTGCTCAAGCTCTGACCCTGGACACTCCCCCCTGTTTGTTGGTCGTTGCAGGTTGCCAACAAAACCCATGATGCTTCACGCCCATCAGAGCCCCCGATAGAATCCTGGTCTGTTACCTTCGCTTGCATCTGCCGGAATCCATCCATGCAAGGCAAACTTTGATTAGAGTCATCAGCTCAGCCGCCATCTCGGACCTTGATAATCAAATCTGTGACGATAACGACATTGCATGGCCTGCTAAGCAGCCGCCTTGAAACGAGGCCCGGACTGATTCTGTACCCAACAACTCTCGGGCAATACCGATAGCTGCCTGGCTTAGTTCGCCTGAAATCGTTTCCTTGTTCGAGACTTCAATAGTCTGCGGTGATGAGAGTATTCTTAGATACCATCGCGACAAGCATGGACCGTGTAAGCTGAAAAGCCTCTGTCGATGGCGAGCTTGACCGAAAGGTCCTATATAGCCCATATTTCAATCTCCATTACTTACATCCCCCTGCTCATTCCATAACTGGGACGCGTCTCCTTCTTGCTCAACTCGCCATGAGCAACCGTCTTTCTTCCAAGTTTGTCGAGGACAGTGCCATCCGAGACAACATGTTTGACCAGACAAACTTGGCTGATCTTCAGCCTAGCTCTGGGCCCACTTCAGGCACTGCAACCCCTTACAGTGTCTCATCTCCTCCGAGAGGTAGACGCACTCCATCGGACCTCAAGTGGAATGCTTCTCGATCAAGGCCTGCTTCCATTGCCCCTTCACGTCACTCTCTGATGGGAGACTGTGATGTATCAGACCCCTTTATGGTATGTTCAAGTGTTTGATGGCAGACTGACCGGTACTGACTGGCACTGGAAACTGCAGATTGCCAAGTATGCCTCGCGACGTGCAACACTTCTCGGCTGGTTCGATGAGCCTGTTGAGAGGACCGTCGCCAGCGGTGTCTCACTCACTGGCGTCGCCATCAAATCGGAGAATAGCTATGTCTTTCAACCCGCAGATGTTCATCCAGATCTTGAAGGCGCTGTCTCAAAGCTTGGTGTCGAAGCATGCATGTCCATCTCATCTGAGACACTGTCCAACATCATCAAAGCCATTCCCCCAACCCAACGATCACTTGTCTCAGATGCAACTGGAGCCCGTATCCCCATTGTCCCCAACTTGATGGCTGTCACTGCCGAGCTTTCTCACTACTCACGTGCATGCATCGCCCACGAGGAACGCATCGTTCTTGTTTGGTCTCAGGATCCCAAGGCTATCATCAACGTTGCCGACCATGCCCAACAAGAAGTCTTCGAAATTGTTAGTACACGCCTCTACCCTACCTACATATAACTCATACTAATCCATACGACAAAGATGCGAACCCCCTCCGATGGCCCGCTCGAGAAAGACATCCCAACTCGATCCACCTCTACCCAACGCAGCTCCAGCGTTGCACCAACCCCTTACTACGTCCGCGGTGGCCTCGATGAGAAGAATGAGATCTTCCAACGTGCTGTTGCCCTCGAAGAGAATGAAGATGAAGAAGCAGATGTCGAGAGAGCTGTTGCCCCCCGACCCAGACTCAAGATGCATGCTTTCAAGGTCACGTTTGCCATTATGCTCGTTGTCGTCACTCAGTCACTGGGTGTTACCAAGGTGAGTTGAGATATGTCTTCACGCTTTGACACTACTAACACTCAACAGCTCCTCAACGAGTACTACTGGGATGGGGATATGACTCGCTTCGCTCTTGTCTCCACGATTCCTCCTTTGACTCTATTCTCACTCTTTTTCTTCCTTGTTCTCGTCACAAGTCTTTTTCAACTTTTCCTCCCCGTCAGCGTCTGTCTGAAGAACTCTCGCTTCCACTCTGCCATCAAACCCAACCCCAAGCGACATCGCGATTATGAGCTGCCTCACATCACCATTCAGATGCCTGTCTACAAGGAAGGCTTGAAGGGTGTCATTGTACCCACTATGATCAGTGTCATGGCTGCCATTGAGTACTATGAGCAACAGGGTGGAACTGCCTCTGTCTTCATCAATGATGATGGTATGCAGCTCATCCAGCCTGATCTTGCTGAGGCTCGAAAGGCTTATTATCGTGAAAACGGCATTGGTTACACTGCCCGACTACCCAACCTCAAATCTCCTAAGAAAGGCTCCTGGTTTCGCAGAAGCAACAAGTCCACTACCGGGAGTATCGAGAAGCCTGAGTCAGAGATGACACCTCAGGAGGTTGCCAACAAGATCGGCTTCCAACGTCGAGGCAAGTTCAAGAAGGCCAGTAACATGAACTACGGTCTTGCCTTCTCCAACCGCGTTGAGGACGAGATGGCCCGCTTGATTCAGCTCGAATGTGACCAACGTGGATGCACTGAGGCCGACTTGACTGTTGACGATGACAACCTGCTTTACGAACGTGCCTTGGCCAACATGCTTGCCGAAGACAATGGCCGCACTTGTAAGTATCATTCGTCTTTCGCTTATTAACTTGCTAACCTTATCGCAGGGGCTGAGGGTAACATTCGTATCGGCGAGCTGATATTGCTCATTGACTGCGATACACGTGTTCCTGTCGACTGCCTCTACTACGGTGCCCTGGAGATGCATGAGAGTCCCGAGGTTGCTATCCTGCAACATGGATCCGGTGTCATGCAGGTTGTTCATAACACTTTCGAGAATGGGAGTAAGTTCTACCTCTTGTCTATCCGTCTCTTCATTCACTGACAAACTTAGTCACCTACTTCACCAACGTCGTTTACACTGCCATCAAGTATGGTGTTGGCTCTGGTGATGTCTCTCCCTTCGTCGGTCATAACGCGTTCCTCCGTTGGAAGGCCCTCCAAGACATTGCCTTTACCGATCCAACAGACAATGACCAAGTCAAGTGGTGGTCTGACTCTCATGTCTCTGAAGACTTCGACATAAGTCTCCGCATCCAGATGAAAGGCATGATCGTTCGCCTTGCGACTTACCATAACGGCGGCTTCAAAGAGGGTGTCTCTCTTACCCTGTATGACGAGTTGACTCGCTGGGAGAAGTATGCTTACGGCTGTAATGAGCTTGTGTTCCACCCCTTGTAAGTGCCTTGCGCCGTGTTTTCATCCCATACTAACGTTGCATTTAGCTATCAATGGCCTTACAAGGGTCCCGTCACGCGGCTGTATCTGCGCTTTCTCTGGAGCAACATCCCCATCACCAGCAAAATCACCATCACAGCTTACATCTTCACCTGTGAGTATAACCACTACACTTAGTCCTACATAGTATGTACTAATACTAGCAGACTACGCCATTGCTTCTGGACTCTTCCTGACGGTTGCCAACTATATCATCATTGGACTGTTCCCAGACAAGCTCGATCACCTTTATATGCCTTCCTGGGGCATTTGGCTGTCCCTTGTCGTGGTCTTCAATGGTCTCGGTTCGGTCGCCTTTAGTATGGCCCGACATCAGCTCAAGGAAGAGGTCTTTTGGAAAGCATTACTTGATGCCATCAAGTGGCTGCCCTTCCTAATCATTTTCTTTGGCGGCATTAGCTTGAACTGCGCAAAGGCCTTGATCTGTCACGCATGCAGCATTAACATCGAGTGGGCTTCAACTGCCAAGGAACCTGGGCCAAGTGGCTTCTTTATCGGACTGGATAAGATGATTGCAAGCTTCAAGTACACCTGGATTATCTGTGTTCTCATAGCAGCGATGATGATCTACTTTGCTGTTGGTGCGCCTTGGGGATACACTATCACGCCTGGTCCTCACTCAACTGCCATGGTGGCTATCATTCCTCTAGCTATACAGATTTGCAGTGCCTTCTTCCTACCTCTTACTCTTGGGCTGAACTAAAGGAATAATGGAAGTATTATAGAAGTAATATTTAGAATCAAGCGTTGGGTATATAGAAGAATAAAGGTTTATATATAACAAGGTTGTAATAATACATAATAACTCTCTTTATCATTTATTGCCCAAGAATTATGTCTAGGAACCTACTTACTGATTTTGAATCCTATAGTAACAATAACATAAATATAAAACAGTATATCATATCGCTATAGGCTATTCATAATTAACTAGAAGGAACTTGCGGGTTTTCCCTAAGGCCGGTTGAATATCCGCAACCTACGTAGGGAGTGAGGTCTCGTGTCCGTGCATGCGTCAAGCGTAGTAACTTGTTGGGGGAATAAAATGAACAGTTAAACTTGTATATTCAGGCTCTGCCATACCGCGCCCCCTTCCTCGTAGATCTATATCCAATTACATTCTCTATTTATACATCCGACTCCCATGTAGTAATCTCCAAACTGTAGACATGGGGAATTGAAACGCCGATCGACACTGAAAAGCACAAAACTCCAGCACCAAAAAAGAAGAACCGTCTACCAAGGCTTGCCGTTTTGCTTGATCAGATCATCCTCGGAAGTCTTGAAGCTCTCCGACTCCTTGAGGAACTGCTTGTGGAAAGTCTCGAGGAGAACACCAGGGAAGACAGCACCGACGGCCTGGACAAGACGGTCCTCCTTGCCGATCCAAACGTGCTTGATGAACTTTCCGTCGCAGCCTGACTTGCTCTCGGGAAAGCCGTTGGCCTCGGTACAAGGCAGGGAGAGAATCTCATCGGGATACTCGTAGCGGATGAATGTGCCGAAACCGCCCTGATCAGTTGGTTGCCAGCCCTTTCGGTTGCGGAACTCGGTGCAGCCGGGGAACTTGCCGCCGTCATTGGCACAGTCATCCCACTCCTTGAAGATCTCGTATGTCTTGTTCTTGTTCTGCATGATCATGAAGCCAGTGTTCAGGAACAGGTTGCCTCGTCGGTCGCGGTTATGCTGGGTGTCGGGATCGAAGGGGAGGGCGAGGGAATTGTTATGGGGAGAAATGCTCCAGTAGTTCATGAGCCACTCGAGGGGGAGGTCGAGCTTGTTGAAGAGAGCGTCGGAGTCGATGAAGACACAAACGTCGTGCTTCTTCAGAACCTGCGAGAGGACAGAGGGCTTCTTCCATGAATCGCGACGGTCGGGGTAGCCGTTGATCTTGATGTGGTAGTACTGGTATCCGTGGATCTTGGCTATTAAGACATTAGTACACAGCGAGCGCTGGGGGTGAGTAGGCGAAGGACGTACAGTAGACCCAGTGGTTCAGTGTACCACCAGATGGGCCGTGGACTTGTCGGCTCTTGTTCCACGTCATTTCTTCGGACCAGATCTGGCCGGGCTTGTCGAAGCGACGACTCTCGAGGTCGATGATGCAGAGCTTCTTGCCGAGGGGTTCAGTCCAGATGGGTTTGTCGGAGGGAAGCTTGGAGGGCCAGTGGCCGTAGGGGTAGTATTCGGGGTCGTTGACCTTCACGGCGGGCTTGACCCATTGCTCAGGTGTGAAAGCATCGAGGTTAAGACCGGCGGGCGCTTCGGGAATGGCGGGAGCTTCAGGTGTTTCTTCGACTTCGGTTTCGGGGACGAACTCTTCTTCCTGGTCATGGTCGTGTTCATTTTCGTGGTCATGCGCTTCCTCGTGCTCGTGCCCGTGGTCATGCTCTTGCTCTTTCTCTTTCTCTTTCTCAGCGAAGGGCGAGTCAGCATCGGGCGAGTCAGCGACAGGCGAAGCAGCGGGAGTAGGAGAGGCATTCGCAGCGAGCTCCTCAGCCTCAGCAATCTCCTCGGGATCGCTAGGCTCCTCCGCGGGATCAGCCTCAGGCTTATCGGGAATAACAGCATGGTGGTGCTCCTCGGGCTTCGGCGTCTCAGCTACGACCTCGACAGCGGGTGTCGCGCCGATCTCTTCATCTTCGGCGGGTACGAAAGTCGGGGCAGCAGCAGCGGCTTCTTTCTCGGGGACAAAAGGCGCGGGCTCGTTGCTGTTAAAAAGAATAATTGTCAGACAAAGAACATGGCTGCGAAAAGAGGGGGATTGGAAAGGCTTACACTCCGCTCTTTACAGCTTGCGTTGACTCGGAGGGAGTCTTGAGGTGGAAATGCGCAAGACCGAGAAAAATGGTGACGAAAACGACGGCGGCCAAGAGCACGGCTCTGTTTGACCTTGGGATGGCCATTTTCTGGCGAACGGACGATCAATTGCTGTGTGATGGATGATAAAGAAAGTAAGGAAACGAATGTCGGAAAGCAAGAAAAATAAAAAATAAAATAAAGCCAGACAAGAAAGTGACAGATAGCTGAGCTCAGAGAGGGAGGGGGGGAATAAAGGAATCGAGACAGACCCCCCTGACTCTCTTTTAACCAGGGGGGTCTTACTTTAGATACAGTATCATTTTTCTCTCCCTACCGTAGCGTCCGTCCCTTAGCGATCTCGCTGTACTTGTCTCAGTGCAGGTAGCGCTTCATAACGGTTGGTCAAGGCTTGACGCCTCGTTGATCCACTGTAATCAATCTGTGACAGCGCCTGAGAAAAAAAGGGGACCAGCACCATAAGGCCACGGTAGTCGAGAATTAAGCTTGCTGCTGTGTTTCTGATCGAGTGTTATTCCGCCGATCGGATTGATGGGATTGAAGATTGTCTTCATAAGGTTATTATTAGAGTCTCTGCTCATGGTGATACTGTACTGGGCACTGTAGGTCGCACGCGATGCGGGGGTGCTTACGCTTACTTTGCGCTGGTGTTGGTCCCTTTAATGGATCTTGTCCGCCAAGCAATTCCTTACCAGATCTCGTCACTCTGCCAGCGTGTCACTCGAAACGCATCACCAAGACTGTTCTTTTTGAGGGCGCCCTGCTATCAATCGATATGCTTTTTGGGCTTGAAGGGTCCCTCTTATGGCATCAGCATCACTCGCAATCTCACATCATCACTGCCTGATCACGTGTCGCCACATCGAAAATTACAATCTAAACTTTGAATGTTGCAGGGCTGTAACTCTGTTTTCCTCCTCCGAAACTTCCGTCGCTAGCATCAGACTCAACGGTCGGGCGCCACTGTTTGAGCCAGACCAGCCCCCTCAAATGTCCACTACCATCGCCAATTGAACCTCCAGAGTTCAATCGCTGAATAGGAGAAACATTATCCTGTCTCGATTACCTACCTACTTCTGTCTTCTTCTTTTGAGCTGCAAAAGAGGGGCCCCTTTGTTACAGCACGATTTCTCAGCTGAAGCTAAAGACGCCACTTGAAACGTGTTTTAATTGGATGGCTGGCTGCTTGGCTCCACCCCCTTGCTTTGAGCATGATGCTCACGATCAGGAGTCATTCATTCCTGTGGGAATATTGCGTGCTCTAATGCCTTGATCGTTTCGGCACTGTCATTCCTCTATTTGAAGAAATGCTGCGAAACATAACTGTAGCGGCGCTCTCAGATTCATCTCCAGTGACCGTCGTGACGTGACAAGCTGCTCCGATAACCAAGTCCCGATAAACCCCTGGGCTAGCCCTGTCTTTTGTCGTCAGATTCTAATCCCTGTCACCTGAAAACGCGTTCTCTCAATAGCGCGCCCGACCGCCAATCAGCGTCCCTCTGTCTGTTCCACCCTTAACTAACCATGTTTTGGGCCATGGTTCCTCCACGCTATCGATTCGTTTCAACTCATTTCGTCACGCTATTTGAAGCTATCGTCAGTTTTTGTTGCGTCGGTTCAGGGGCAAATGATTTTTGTACAATATTTGTGGCTCGTTAGTTTCAGGTACTAGCACCTGTCAGTCGCCAATATCCGCAATGAGGGCGTTTTGCTTTGCCAGCTATAGGGTATGCTAATCTCGTCACCTCGTCTCACCAATTATTCATCATGGTCAGGATTGGCACCTACTTTAGCCGTGGCCAAGATCAAGAACATTTTTCTAGAGTATGATTTAATCTAGAGTGTATTAAATTAGCAATCCAAGTTCACATAAAGAGGAAGTCAAAGAATAACTCCCGAACGCTTCCAAGCAGCATATTTGTAATTTGGTAAACACCATAAACTACATGGCTCAAAAGCTAAAACCATTGAATTCACCTAACTTTTTGCTCAAACTACTGTAGGAATTTGATATGATAAATCATTATGTTTTAGAAATATCAAGAACCTAGGCAAATTTATTATTTCTATGGGGAACTCATATCCTTACCTACTTCAATCGATGCCCAGTGCTCCTTAAAAGCCTTTGGCTTGACAAGCCCGGCTCCTGTCCCTGGCTAAGAGACATTATTATCAGTTGCAACCAAGAATGCAAACAAATTTACAAGACTTCGGAAAGTAGGTAACGAACAATTAGATCAGATGGTAATATGGCAAAAGTTTCACACGGCATTGCGAAATATTTTAACAATAAATAATCAAGAACTTTCAATAACATACTCATCAGTCACCTGCCGATGGAATGTCTGATATGAATCTAATAGCGAATCTCTCACCATCAAACTGAGGCATCAAAGTACGTTCCCAAATGATCATGTAGGCCCCTTGACATCCAGCCTTAAAATTGACCTGAGCCCGCCTCCTTGACACAAGTCTCAAAGATCACCGTGATGTAGCAGATAAAGTACAATCATTCAGAAACAGCGCCATAGAGTATCAACTTGATGACCGCCAATATCAATGAGGTCAGGAGCACTCACAACCTCTCCCGAAAAAGAGCAGAACACCTATCTATGAAGTCCACCGAAGCGGCAGCAGCCGAGCGAAAGGGGCCTCTAACCAGCAGGGAAGACCGTGATCCGGGATTTCGTCAGTCGAAAGCTACTCCTTGGGTCTACGCCTTTGTTGAGAAACTTGAAGGGTACTTGAAGGCCACCAGTGGCATTCTATTGTTACTCGGAAGACTTGTCAACCCCAACTCATATCGAGCGTGAGATGAGTCTGCTCAGCGGTACAGATGAAAAGCGGAACGATTTTGGTATAGCCCTCGTTATAAAGATTCTCTGAGAGTCATGTACTTGGGTGTTCGAGCTGGCTGAATTGGGTATTGCAGGTCGGTGAGATCGAGGCAGTGTCGCTGGTCGACGATATCAACGAGAACCCGAATATTTGTTTCTTCACCTTTCTTGTCACGAGTCTACTTCGAAACAAACCTTGATATGTTCTCGAAGTCAGAAAAAAACTCATCGCCATTCCCTTGGTCATTGAAGAACTCTCTACAGTAATGCTGGGCTCATTGAGAGTTCTAATGTCACTTGAAAATGGCTGGTTCTTGTTGACCATATTTGCCTATAACGGTCTCGGTTTCCGATCTTGCATACTCAGCTGAGTGACGGGATTAGGTCCATTCTCCTTCGCGTAGTTATGTAGTGCCAAAAATGAAGGAAGCTACAGGTTCCCATTTAACATATATTCTGAGTAAATGATTTCTTAACGTATATGGGACCAAGACATATATGTCCGCTCTTTCTAGGATTCCAGATCTATGTCCAGAAGCCTCTGTATCGCCAATGTCTTCCCTCATAAGAGTGATCTTTAATCACAGTTCTGAAAGCAGATGTAACATCGAGGCTTCTAATTCCTAAAGCCGATCTCTATCTCTAAATGTTTGAATTAATTGGGACTTCAATGTATTGGTTCTATATGTCTCATTGAGATGCCATAAGCTTTAACTATTATTCAGTAAGGCGGTCTAGATGCACTTAATTGAACCCTCAGTACCAGTGATTGAGGTTCTTATTTTTCTAGATAATGCTATTAAGAAATTGAGCTGCGATTTTGCCCTACTTTTCTTGATGTTAGAAAGCACTCTGATGATCAGACCGACTACTCCGTACTGACAAGATTTTAGGATGAAGGAAGAGAAAGGAGGCGAGGAAGGAAAAGGGAGCCACTAGATTTCGCGATTCCCAGGCTCCGACATTCGGAAAAATTAATGCCAAGTTCTTGTTCCATGTTAAAATGAAAGTTGGCCATTTATCTGGAGCATGAGCTGACCCTCGTGACAGAAAGCTGCTATACTTGGCCACAACCACTTTTAAACGGAATGAAACAGGAGCTTATCCGAGGTCTCGTTTCGCGTCGGTATCCCTTATCATTTAAAGCTCGTGTTTCCCATATAAACAAAACATGCTAGGAACATAACGTACCATCTGCCGGTCCAAGCTTTTCCATACCCGGTAAACTCAACAACTTTCTGGCATATAAATTGGGATAGACGTACGTCCAAAATGCTGTGGAAACTCTCCATACTTAGCTGTTGTCCACAATGCTGCTCAAGATATCTTTACTCTCAGCGTTATTGCCTTCGGTGATAGCGGCTGAAACAACATGCAAGCTGCAAAGAACCGGTGCCCACTTTAGTGTTGGACATGGGTTTCAGGACGACTGTATTTCTGGAACTGGTACGATCCAGGGTTACATGATCTTTGTCGATTTTTCCGACGCCCAATCGCCAGCTTCCGAATCTGTCAAAGAGCTTCGCGATCTTCTTGTACCGGATGCAGCGAAATGGTACCAGACGGCCAGCTACGGCCAGCTTGAACTCAATATCACGACCGATACTTCCAAGTTCTACCGCATGCCAAAATCTGCAGCATCATATAGATGGGAAGAAGGCTTCACCGCTGAGCAGCATCTATCCTACATCCAGGATGCTCTCGACGCGTATACAAACAACGGCGCGAGAGCACCACCAGCCGAGACGGACATTCTCTACATCGCGACAACACGCAACAACGACAAGATGACCCGATCACTCGGATCCAGCTTCAGCGTATCTACACGGAATGGGAAACTCGTCTCCAGAAGAGCTGTCACTTTCGGCGCCGATCCCTACATCTCGTGGGGCTATAAGGCGGTCAATCACGAGACAGGACACTCGATGTGTTTGCCCGACTACTACCCTAATACGCCGGATCTGCCGACTGGCTACTACACCGGAGGATGGAGTATCATGGGAAATGTGGGAGGAGTAGCGCCTGACTTCTTTGCTTGGGATAAATGGAGACTTGGATGGTTGGCCGATGAGGCCATCGACTGTGTTCTTGACAGTGGTACGACAAAGCATACATTGACTCCTGTTGAAGTTGAGGGCGGTGTCAAGGCTGTTGTCGTTCCTAAGAGCAACACTTCTGCTTTGGTTGTTGAAGCTCGTGTTGCAAAGGGCGTTGATGGGAATATTTGCGCACCGGGAGTTCTTCTGTATACCGTAGACACAACGCTAGCCACGTCGGAGGGTTCGATCAAGGTCTTGGATGCAACGCCCGGATCGAACGGCTGTGGGGATATCAATGGCGCGGAACCGTTGAACGACGGGACTCTGTCGATGAATGGGAAGAAGTCGTTTGAGGTCTCGGAATGGGGAGTCGAGGTCACGTTGATTGATGACAAAAATGACCAGTTCGATATCGAGATCCAGTTCTCTTAGAAAAGTCCAGCCAGCGTTACATTGCAGACGAGAATTTGGGGAGAAATACACATCATCTATTGGCTGTACCATCTTGACTTGCAGAATAGATGACATTCACTTTACCCACGAGTCGTGAACACCGACGGGATTTACCATCATGACTGGTTATGATCATGACGAGGGTAGTATCGGCCAAGTCTCCCTCGGCCAAACCCAGGTCCATGGTTCCATCACTAGTGGTCCAGCTGCCAATTACGGTCCCATCACAAGAACCTTAACGGCCCGTTTGTGGTTCCCCGTCGATATATCCGGGGTTTCAAGTGTCCCGATGTTTTGCCTTGCAAATTTCCAAAAGGTCCCCGCATGTTGTTTATTTGCGATTCCCCATGGGGAATGCTCTTGCGTGCATCATTCGACTGCGATTCAGCGAAGGGCGGACGGCAGTTGACCTCGGCAAACGTGAATATTCGGGATTGTGGTCGAAATAGGGAATGGCATGGTTGTAGCGCCGTATCCTGGTTGATAATATAGTTACGTGATGTGATGCGATGCATTGAGGTCTTGATGGATTTTATGGGAATTGTTCCGCATGACGTTTCTGTTCTCCGCTCGATGGCACCGTAGCCGGAGCTTTGATCAACGGGAAGACCAAGACCTTGGTTTACCAAAGACCGTCAGAACAATAAATAATCTCGAGTTCCACTGACAAGATGGTTCTGAGACTCGACAAGTGTCATGCCAAGCCTTCGTTTCACTATGCCTTCTCTCCTGAAATTGGCCACTGCCGTCGCCCTTCTCACTGAAGGCGTTCTTGGACGACAAGCACCTTCAGTGCGAGTTAAGAATGGTACTCTTGAGGGCAAATATGTCGCTGGATTAGATCAAGATCTCTTCCTCGGCGTTCCCTTTGCTCAACCCCCTGTCGGCCAACTTCGTCTTCAGAACCCTCAGCCTTTGAACGAGACTTTCAAGGTCAAGAAAGTCACCAAATATGCTGATTCTTGTGTCGGTTATGGAGTGAGTCTCCCTTCACGTGTTCGTGTGAAGTCTCTCTGACGTTATGTAGAATAGCCCTGATCAAGGTCCTGCGACCTTCAGCGAGGACTGTCTGACTTTGAACGTCGTCAGGCCTGCCCTGTCCAAGGGCGGCAAGAAGGAGAAACTTCCAGTTGGTGTCTTTATCCACGGCGGAGGCTGGACCATGGACTACAGTGCCAACGGTGTTTACAATATGAGCTTCATGGTAGAGGAGTCCGTCAAGATGGGCAAGCCCTTTATCGGAGTGTCCGTCGACTGTAAATTGACCGCCCAAAGCCAATTAGATCTGTAACTAACAGCCAGTAGACAGACTTTCTTTCTGGGGCTTCATGGCTAGCAAGGACATCCTCGATGCCGGGGTTGCTAACCTCGGCTTGAAGGACCAGCGCATTGCCCTGCACTGGGTCAAGGAGAACATCGCTGCCTTTGGCGGGGACCCTTCAAAGGTTACCATCTTCGGTGAGAGCGCCGGCGGTGGTAACGTTGGCTACCAAGCCATGGCATACGGAGGTGTTGACGAGAAGCTGTTCCGTGGTATCATCGCCCAGTCTGGAGCAGATGGAACCGACATGAAGAACTACACCGCACCTCAGCAGCGCTACGACACTATCGTCAAGGCCGTTGGCTGCGACAAGGAATCCGATAAGCTTGCTTGTCTCCGCCAGGTTCCCTTCGAGAAGCTCAACGCCACAAGCACCAAGATCCAGGGCAGCTTCTACCCCGTTGTTGACGATGACTTTGTCCCTGACTATCCCTCCAAGCTTCTCGCCAACGGAAACTTCACCAAGGTGCCTCTCATGGCTGGAACCAATGCTGATGAGGGTAGCTTCTTTGGTCTGCCTGGCGTCGACTCCACTGAAGAGGCTGTTTCTCGCCTTCGATCCACGGGACTTGATGCCGATACCATCGAGACTCTCTTGGCTCTGTATCCCAATATCGATGCTCTTGGAATTCCATCGGGATATCGTTACAAGCCAAGTGATCCTGTCAAGAAGCAGTACAAGAGATGGGCTGCTCTGCAGGGTGACCAGCTCTTCATGTCGTGGAGACGTGCACGAACTGATGCTTGGTATAAGCACAACGTGCCTTCATATGCGTACCTGTTCGAGTCCCCCAACACCAACATGCGTAAGTATATCCCTCATACACCTTAGATGACTTGGGTTTACTGAAATGGACTGTAGCCGACTACATCGGAACTCCTCACTTTGTGGAGGTCGCTTACGTCTTCTACAACATGCTCGGCCAAGGCTACGGCAAGGGTCAAGGCCCTCTCGTCAACGCATCAAAGGAGGTTCTCGACCTCGCCAAGCTTGTGAGCCATATGTGGATCAGTTTCATCACCGAGCTCAACCCCAACGAACACGGAAGTAAGTTTTTCACGTCCCCTACATGTACGACGTCAAACTAACCTTTGCAGTTTCCGGTGTTCCCGAGTGGCCTGTTTTCAACAATGGTGGCGGCTACGGCGAGCACTTCTACTTTAACCCCAATGGGTCGGTGGCTCAGCCTGATACTCTCCGACTGGCTGGTACTACGTTTATGAACTCGGTTTCTGCTGACCAGTACGGAAGATAAACTCGAAAGGGTTCTCGCTTACTTTCTTCATTTATATACTTGACAATTACCTGTGGGATGAATTAGGGTACAAATATAAACGTAGCATCATATAAGAATATTTTCATAAGCGCTCTATCCGCTGTGACATGCCGCTGTGACATGCCGCTGTGGTGGCGAGATCGTGTCGGCAAAGGCACGGTTCAGAGAGAGGCCGTTTTCATATGTTTAAGGTTCAAGGCTGCATTAATGGATGTTACATTGAAGACTATCGAAAGTATGTCCAAAAGTCAATGAATATACGCGAACGAGATACCCTGGGCGATTAAGTGCACCCACCAATGACGAATTGAGTTAATACCAGGGGCTCACCACGAGCTATTGCTACCTAGTCAAGGCGTGGCGTTGATTAAAACGATGAGATGCGGGAGGATCACCCTAGCCTGGAGTATAAATCGTACGACTTTGCATGGCCAAATCTAAATTGCTTGCGTATTACATCAGTCCTTCACGTTGGTCAATGGACGTTTGGACAATTCGTATCGTGGCTTGAGTCCGCACATGGACACGAGAATTATTGTTGGTTGATAACGTCTTAGTATTTGTGCGAACAGGGTATGAATGCACGCTTGGACAAGATCCTTGCCATGACAGCAAATCAAAGAAGCCTCTCAAGGTTGTTGGTTGAGACTGAAGTTAGTACGTCCTTGTTGCTCAAACGAGGTTGCATCTCGATTGTTCGCGCCGTGCCGGACCATGTGTTGGCATGCAGCTAGATTTCTTCAACAGATCCGGTCCAACCCGGAGCCCTGCATCGCCCTTTTTCTGCAGTCACGGCCCACCGTTGCATGAGGCTTGAAAATGAGTGCAGGATCCGTGGAATGACTCCCGGGCCTGACTTGCGTATGTCGTCCACCGAGGCGAGCCGGGACGGCGTTTAGTAGCGAATGATCCACGTTGACATGAACATGTCATCACCTGACATTCACGAGGGGATTGAAGACAGGAGTGGATGTACCAATGCCAAACCCTGATATCCAAGAAGAATGGGTAACCAGTGTCGGAGCGCTGACTGTGCACACAAGTGTTGCTAACAGGCAATCTCACCGCCGAGGCTGAAGAATGTGAGAACTGAGTAATGAGATTCGACTGAGGCCAACCAGACTAGACAATTGATAATCAATGATCGACAATATCGTCAACTGACAGCAAAGCTTGGCAGCACGGGAGCTTCCAAGGGAATACAAGCATATGCCGCGCACCAATGGTATCTCCCGACAGAAACATACACTTTGAACGTTAACTATCACCGCGTCATGCATATACTGCCACTTTACAAAAGGACCAACTCGCACAGTTACCTAGGCCCCCATTCTGGCTTCCTCTTCTCCAAGAACGCCTTGACACCCTCTTGCTTATCCCGGGTCCCAAACGCAAAGTAATACAAACTCCTCTCAAACTCATGATCGGCCCCCAAGTCATCAGCTATGATGAATCTGTTAGTCAACGTGACACACAAAATACATGATGGCCACTTACATCTACAGATAGCCTCTTTAGCCAAGCCCAGCGCCGTGGGGCTCAGGGCCGCAAGCGTCGATGCATGATCCTTCACAACGTGCTCGAGGACTTTGCCACTCTCATACAGCTGCGCAACAAGACCCACGGACCGGGCCTCTTCCGCTGATATGGGCTGACCAAGGAGGATCATCTGCATGGCCTGTATCACGCATGTCAGCACAAGGTGACACGAGGTTTGGGGGGAGGGAAATACCTTGTACTTTCCTACGGCGTTGGTCAGACGCTGTGTACCGCCAGCGCCAGGGATCAGACCAATCTTCACTTCTGGAAGACCGAAGCGGCTTCCGTCCGCGGAAAAGATCAGGTCACACTGTAAGACGTCAGCAACTCACGGGTTCCGTCCGCGGAAAGGAAAAGGCTCAACTCACCATGAGAGCAAGCTCAAAGCCCCCTCCAAGCTGTCGATCCCCAGCAAAATCATCGTCAGTCTAGCGTCTACCAACATCTCGGGTAAAAGAAAAGGTAAACTCACCGCCATTCCCTCAACAGAAGCTATCAAGGGCTTGCGCACGGCCTGCATCCCCGTGCAAAGGTCCGCCAGATAGCGGCAGCCCCGCGCGTCTTCCGCATCGAGCCGCGAGATCTCCCCGATATCAGCTCCCGCTAAAGAATTTGTACGTCAGTTCCAGTTCAGCTTAGCCCTGCCACTAGAAGTGCCGGGGGCTATACCCCTGTGGCGTGTGGATTCCCTCATGGGTACGGGGCATGGATGGGTCAGGGTACAGTACCGCAGAAGAAAGAAGAGCTGCCGGTGATGACAATGACTCGCACGCCATCTTCCCTGGACGCCGTGTTCAGCTGTTCCAGAAACACGGTAATGAGCTCCTGCGAGAGGGCGTTTCGCTTGGAGGGTCTGTTTAACGCGAGGACGCGTACGCCGTCTGCAGGCGTCGACGCAAGGACCAATTGCTCATCCATGGCAAGATCGATATCGATGACAGAATCGTAAAAGAGAAAAGTGTAGCCGAAAGTACTGCACTTGGCAAGATTGACTCTTCGCTTGTCGTGTCGGGTTGTGTTGGATCAAATAGTTCGAGTACGTCAATAACGCGACCTTAGCCGCGTCGATCACTCAATCGATAGTTAGTGGAGACCAAAAGTGTCTTTGATTCAACTGAGACACGGCTGGGATCAACCCAGTAAAAAGGGTACGAGCAGCTGCAACCTGCACTACAGAAAGTGAGACACTGCAGAATTTTGGCGCTGGCTGAGGCATTTCGAAAGGGCGGTGGTTGGGGACTAATTCCACGTTTGGGAAGTATTGGTGAAAATCTCGTAGCCTGCTGTCTCTCATGTCGATCTTGGTGTCTGTCATTCCGTTGGCTTGGTCCAAGTGTCGAGCCGTTCGCATGCCTAGTTCTTAGACCCGATGATCTTTGTTGAGTAAGATTTGACTGATAGATTTCGGTGAGTCTCTGGGAAAACCTGCTCGAAAAGGTCAAATACTTGTTTTTTTCTTCTTTATATTTTATACGATATAGGTAGGTGATGAGTAAGCTATCTGTCATTCAGGCTTATCTTGGATAACCTCGTTGGAAAAGCGGCACAGCTTAGAGGCAACTCCACCTCATATCATATCGGCTCATGTGAGATTTTGCAGATGCCGAAGTCAGATCCTGCAGTTCCCGCAGAACCCGCGTGCTAAAGATGTCTTGGCCGACCCTTGTATCCACAGCCACGGATCCATGGCCATGGCAGATCCCTCTCTACATGCGGGCCTGCGGGCCTACGGTACGTACGCACATACATACACATGTATCTGCTGTACCTACAGGGGTACGCACGCAGACCGCATCACACGCCTCGTTGTTCTTTTCGGTCAAAGACCTCGATGAGTTCAGGTACATACTTACTTACCTAACTGGGACCAACGGACCAGAGCAAACAGATTCTTACCCCATCTGTCATGCCGTATACCTGTTGAGCTGTCCTTCTTTTCGACGCTATCTGGAACTACATGCCTTAGCTTGGCAGACGGTTTCTTGTTTACCAACAAATTTTACCGTATTAGGTCGACTCCGGAGTTTCGAGGCGGATCCTTCTTGTATCTCGATAGAGGAAAAAAGACGCATTCTGGGGGCGGCTGGGGGGGCGTACTCCTCCGAGGTGCAACTTGAAAGGGCAGCTGACTGGTTGACGATCAAAAGGTTGCTGATGTTGGGTCTATCCCGCCAAGCATGACGAGAAGGCTGGGTAGGATTAGGAAAAGGCGGGAGAAGGGCTTTGGCTCTATTTAAGAACAGACCTTCGTTTTGTGTGTGGAGAGATGTTTCTTATGCAACTCCTTAATTTCAAATCTTTGATGCACAATCTCCCGCCATCCCCGACCTGACTCCTACTCAGTCTATTTGAGTTTCCATCTATTTGGAATTGTACGACGATCCTCATTTTATCTTGCACACGCCTCAGATCTTAGCATGGCATCATCTGTGCTTGACCTCTCCTCCCCACGGGGAGCTGCCGTGCCAATATCGTTTACACGAGGTACATGCAGTCGTCCTAGCTTCTCAACTGTCACAGAGGCATTCTTCCACTATGCCACGACACAGCCTTCGGCAACTGCGGCACGAGATCTATCTGCCGAGCCTGCTCTTGAGATAAGCTATGGTGAGCTTGCTGAACGAAGCATCCGGTTGGCGCAACGGTTACGAAGTCTGGGCGTCATGCCGGGACATCGTGTGCCGCTTGTTGTCAAGCGTGGCGTTGGTATGCTAGTTGGTATAATCTCTATCCTATCTTGTGGAGCTCAGTATGTCCCTCTAGATGGAGGCGTAGTGGCAGATGAGACCTTACGGTTTGTGTTACAACAGACCGGAGGAAGGATAGCTTTGTCTTCAAAGGCCACAGCACATCGTATTTCAAATACTGATGTGACAAATGTTGTCATCATTGAGGATGAAGACGTCAACAAGCAAGGCATTGAAGGCTTTACTCTGGTCAGCAAACCTGAGGATGGCTGCTATGTGATATATACATCAGGTACGTTGATATATCTTCACTAGTCTTCGCAAGACTAACAAGTACTAGGCACAACAGGTACACCAAAAGGAGTTGATGTCACTCACAACAATGTGACCAACTTGTTATGCCAAGCACCAGGCAACCTGGGTATTGGTCCAGGAACATGTGTCGGTCAAGTGTTGAACGTCAGCTTTGATATGGGTAAGTAAACCAGGTAGATCAAAGACAAAGAACTATGCTGACATCGTTTGAAGCTGCTTGGGAGACTCTTGGTTGCTTATCAAATGGCGGGACCTTGGTTATGCGGGGATCTGATTGGTCAAAGGCCCTCAAACAAGTGAGTTTACTACGTCCCAGTGTTAGGCTACTTGCTGACTATCATAGGTTGATGTCCTCATCTGCACTCCAAGCATCCTCTCAAAGCATAACCCACAGGACTTCCCAAGGCTGAAGACTGTTGCAACAGCAGGAGAGCCCAGCTCACAACAGTTAGTGTCCTACTTTTACTTTCCTCGGGTATTTAAGCTAACCTCTCTAGACTTGCTGACCTATGGGCGTCTCATGTCTCATACTTCAACTGCTATGGCCCAACAGAGACCACCATCGTTAACACCATGCACCTGCACCAAACAGGCCAGCCTCTCTCCATTGGCAGGCCGACACCAGGAAACAGTGTTTACATCCTAGATGAGTTTCTTGTGCCAGTACCTGTCGGAGAAGTCGGTAATGTTTGGGCTGGTGGCGCAGGCGTAGCTCGTGGCTATGTCGACTTGCCAGACAAGACAACTGAGAGGTTCAGACCTGATCCTTTCACTCAGGACGGGTAAGTTTCCAAGACATGAGATCTTTGGAAAAGATACTAACCTCAATCTTAGGTCAAACATGTACAACACCGGTGACCTCTGCCAATGGAACTCCAACGGCACCCTCCATATCCTCGGCCGGATAGATGACCAAGTCAAAGTCAAAGGCTTCCGTGTCGAGCTCGACGGCGTAACAGCTTGCATAAGATCCTGTCTCTCCGTCCAGTCCGCCACTGCTCTGCTCATCAATGATGAGATCCACGCCTTCGTCACCCCCAGCCACTGCCCTATCGGAGTAGTCGAAGCCCATCTCAAGACCCTTCAACCCTACTACGCCATGCCAACACATTACCACCAACTTGACAGTCTGCCTATGACTGCAAACGGAAAGATCGACAAGCGAGCTCTGAGGATGAGAGAAATGGTAGAGGTTGGGAAACCTCAGCCTGCTGTTCTGCATTCGCGTATGGACTCGAATGCATCGAGTGCTACGCAGCTTAGTTCTTTCTCTGATGCAAGTGATACAACGCTTATTAATGAGCATCAGTATGATCTTGAGAAGGCTCTTCCTGAGAAGGATATGCCTAAGCATGCGAGAGGGCTGCGGCATAGACTGCTCATTGTTTATCGTCGGCTGTTTTCCCTTGTTGGGCTCTTCAACATCGGTGCTGCGATCGCTCTCCTCCTGACTGGCATCACCAGAGAGTGGATGGGTATTATCACCGCGATCAACCTAGCCACAGCTGTTCTTGTTCGTCAAGAATTCGTCATCAACGCCTTGTACACTATCACCTGCAGCGTCCCTAAGACCTGGCCTCTTGCTATCAGGACCCGATGCGCAAAGATCTACCATCTCGGCGGGGTTCACTCCGGCGCAGCTGTTAGTGCGGGAGCATGGCTTCTGGCGACAAACATCGCTGACATTGCTTGCTCCTTTGGAAACTGTGCCAACTGGGGCAGCTTATCCATTGCCTCCCGAGTCATCTCCTGGATCCTGTCTGCCATGTTCGTTGGCATGATCGGAATGGCTTGGCCTTCAGTACGCAAGCGGTATCACGATCTCTTCGAAAGAACTCACCGCTTTGCTGGATGGACCATGCTCGCTCTCTTCTGGGTGCAAACCGTGCTCTCGGCCCACGACAACACTCCATCTGGTACTACACTCGGAGAGTCTTGCGTCAAGTCGCCTGCCTTCTGGTTATTGGCCGTAGCGACAGCCAGTGTTGCTTCCTCATGGTGCTTCCTTCGCAAAGTCCCGGTTGAAGCTGAGAAACTCTCAGACCACGCTATCAGGCTTCACTTTGACTACACTGTACCTGTTAACGGTTCCTTCACCCGTCTTTCCCACAAACCTCTCAAGGAGTGGCATTCCTTCGCCACCATCCCTGCTCCCGAGGCCATCAACGGTCGATCAAAGGGCTACTCTCTTGTCGTCTCTAATGCCGGCGACTGGACAAAGTCTACCATCCAAGACGGCCCCTCTCACATCTGGACACGCGGTGTCCCAACCTGTGGCGTCATGCGCATAGCAACCCTCTTCAACCGCGTCGTCCTCATCGCAACAGGCTCCGGCATCGGTCCTGTTCTCGGACATATCCAAAACCCAACATGTCCAACACAACTCATCTGGTCAACCAAGAACCCTGAAGAAACTTTCGGGGAAGAAATCTGCCAGACTATCAGCGAGCGCATTCCCAACGCGGTCATCCACGATACCAAGAAGCTCGGGAGACCTGACTTGGTGAAGATGGGCTACAATCTGGTAAAGGCCTTCAAGGCTGAAGCAGTCATCATCATTGCGAATGAGAAGATTACGAAAAAGGTGGTTTATGGTTTGGAAACGCGTGGTGTTCCAGCTTATGGTGCTATTTGGGATAGCTAGGTTTATGATTCTGGAGTTTTGAGTTTTGGGTGTTTGCATTTATGTCTCGACACTTTTGATGGGTATGAGTTGTATGGCGGAAACGATTTTGATACGATGAATGATTACATGTTATGATCTGAGAATATTCGTCAAGATTCGCGCGCTGGAATGTACTAGTGCTTGGCATCAGAGGCTGAGATTGGGTTTGGGGCTGGATTAACTTTGAGGTTGGCCTGAGCCCCCGTTACGATCCGATTGAGTTCTGGGATCGACGATGGGCAGAAGCGAGAAGAAAATGCACGGAGAGGGTGAAGATAACAGACTTTTCCATCGTTGCAGATCATGTTGCTGGGGATCCCAGTCCGGATCATGTCTGACTCGAGTGACGCAGATCATTATGCCTGGCTATCTACAGAATACCAGGAACTCTCATTTCTGACTGGACAATATTTGTGTAATTTTTAAAAGCAATATGCCGCTTCATAAAAATGGCTGTACGCGCCGCGAGGCACTTGAATGGTCTCAAATGAACGAAACGAAACGAATTTCCTCCTACACCTGATTGAACGGGGACCCAAAGGCTAACCAATCAGCCTCCGGGTCGGGCACTCCGTTGTTTCTGGTTGGTTCTCGCACCGACTGTAGCTGTAACTGAGACTGGCTGTTTGGGCTTGCTGACACTCGGGGGCAGTTGAAGAACTCAAAGACGTCGATGCTATCAAGCTCGCTCAGAGACGTAGCTTGTGTTGATGTTGGCTCAAGGCCAGAGTGTCGTGCTGTTGATGTAAGGGTGACCAGGTCATATGCACTCCTGTGACTGTTAGTCCAGATACCACATCCAATATATATTTGGACTCACCTTCGCATAGCTGAAAAGTTCATATCGCCCTGTCGAACCCTCTGAACAACACGATGAAGAATCTTGGAATAATTATTCGCAACCTCCCAATGCCGTCCAACATCGCGCAACGTATCAATGAAGAAGTCAATCTGCGAGTCCACAGGACATCCGACCGTCGCCGCATGAACAAGCAGTAATCTCGCAGCAACCCAAAGCGAGAAGGCAAACGAGGGACCCAGGAGATTCAGGCCATCAGCTTCAAGGACATCTTTGGTGATATCCCCCAGACTCTGCACAGCAGATAAACATCTCTGCATGGCGTAGTGCGAAGGAACAAAAATATGAGACCGAACTGTTGGATACGCCGCTGAAGAGTGCAGCCTCACAGCAGCCGTGACATACGCGCTGTGCAGCATAAACCAGTTCGCCACGCGACTTGCGGGATCAGAATGACAAAGAGCCGAGATTTTGCTATATTCGCTTGGCAAACTCTGCAGCCAACCATCCAGTGTCCTGTCCAGGTTGCGATATGTGTTTCGCCATTCAGCCATGTCACTTGATGAAGTGACATCAACTGGCGTCTTGAGAAACTCGTGTATTCTGCTCACAATGACAAGAATCTCACAATGATAAGCAAAACTGCCAAGATTCTCGGGTTTGTTGACAAGGTATGTCATCATTGGCGATTGTTTTTCGTTGTAGGGACTCAAAGAGCGAGTTTCAACTGGCACGTTCTTTGAGAAGAGGTCGTATGAGCAGGGAAGGAAGCGGTTGATCTTTGTGTCGTTGAGGATGAAGTCAAAGATTGGTGTTGCAATGGTTGCGTATCTATCTAGAACATAGATCATCCAGTACAACCGCCGTCGTCCCTCGTCTTCGATCCAAGACTCAGGCTTTCCAGCAGTGACTCTGTGAGAAGAAGCAGTGTGCGTAACCTCGGAAGCGTCCGCGGATAGAAAGACGCTGCTTTCCTCGCTCAGGCCCAGCTGCCTGACGTTTTGCGCTAGTAGAGACAGCAGATTCCAGCCACGAGGGCCATTGGACGTCCCCAGCTCATCCAGAGTGATAATTACGAGAGCTCGCATCGCAGGTATGGTGGTATGCTCCATCGCGTACAACTGGACTGTATGCTTGGCCACCTTGTGATAATGTGAACTCATCTCGGGCGATAACCTCGGGTCTTTGAGGAAGCGCAGCGTAGTAGCCACAATCGCGTAGAGCAATATTCGGTCAGCTTCCTCCATGGAAGTTGAGCCAAAGAAGGTCGCGAATATGGTCTTGCGCTCAAGGATAGGACACCACGTGTTGCAGTGCTTGAAGTAGAGATCGACCAGGCTGTAGATGATGTCGTGGGGAGGTAGATCAATCGTGTACGACTGAAACGATGGATCTCGCCTTACGCCGGTCGGATTCGGCGCAGTGCTTGACTGACTTGGCGTTGGGGCGCTGGCGCCTTGTTGTGCCTGCATCGGCGACTGAGTATTGTTCTGGTTGTTTATGGGCTGCCATGGACTTGAGATGCCTGGTGATCTCGCCTGCGAGAAGGATGACTGCCTCGGAAGACTTGTGTTTGGCGTAGGTCTCCCATCCACTTGCGCCGGCCCATATCCATTGGTAATTGATGGTGATAGACCTGGAGAGCCTACTGAAGAGTGATCTTGAACGATATGCTCCTCCACTCGCCTTCCCAACGCTTGAAGCAACGCATCAATCCTGTTGACCTTTGCCTCGAGCTCAATGCTAAACCCATTGCGCCCAGCACCTGGCTTCTGCCTCTCGAGGTAAACACAAGCTCTATTATGTCTCGCGCACCACGAACACGCAGGCTCAGCCCGGTCGCATTTCACCTTGCGCGCCTTGCACATTTCACAGCTATCACGGCATTTAGACACAAATTCTCAACCATTACAGAGGGTACATACGATATCTTCTGATGCTTCTCCCTCCTCCGCTTCTTATTAGGTCCCGCGCTGGTCATTCTCGACTCGTCGCCGCTGGACCCATCGTCGTTGCTCAGAGTCGAATTTGCCTCTTCCTCAGCAATTGAGGGTCCGCTCATTGACGTGGATGGCATGTCGATCCCTCTCTCCGCAGTCTGGGGAAACAAACTACTGGGGAAAGGAATAAGCAGAAACCTTGCACGGTCTGTTATCGTTTTTTAGTGGAGGTGATGAGAACGTGGTTGTTGGGTATTATGAGATGCGACGGAGTAAGGCCGAGCCCGCGGGAAGGGGAAGAGAAAATCTGGAGGTGTGACAGAGTGGAGCAAAGGTTTTAGTTGACTAATACTGGGTCTAGTGAGGTCAATGGCCAAGCAGAAGCGCTAAATCCCTCCAGTGATAGGCAAAAGGCACTGAAGACCAAGCAAAATATCACTGCATCAATTCGAGTGCCAATGCAATGGAACTACAACACTGTATCCGTGAAACAGTGGAAATGCGTGTGGACGCGAAGCCCCAACGTTGCAGGCGAGATCCCTGTCTAGCCAAAAGCCAAGTGCCTTACGTGCTGCTGTTGGTTGACAAGGACCTATATCCATGTCCCAGTTTCAACAAAGACCTTCTATCTACGGTTAACCTTGCATTGCCGTTACGCATGTGACATGTGCATGTTCGGGCCATAAACACCGGCACATGAGGGAAATATCTTTTCTTCAGCACCGGATCACTCGGGGGTTTGACGACAAACATCCCGATCCTTGACTCTTTAGCAAACTAAACTGCATCCTGTGATGGATGTCACACCAAGAGATGGTCTACAGATCCCCCTCCCCCGGAAATAACAATGAAAGTTCGGAGCCGCTCATGGTGCGATCATAAAAGAGTCTAGCGGTTGTTCCAGAACAAGCCAAGTTCCATACTTATTTCCTTGTGGAGAGTGGTAGACGCTACTGTATGTACGTCGGGCTTATTTGGTTACCTTGTTCGTACTGGTTGGTGCATATGGTGTTCCATCAGGCAGCAGTATTTCAGACCATCCTTGTAAAATATACTAGTACATACCAGACCTAATCAAGTCAATGTAACTACAGAGCTAACAAACAAAAAAGCAAATCAACCAACTACTCGTTGGTCCATCCCTTGGACATCTCGACGGCTTTGGTCCAACGACTAAACCGCTTTGTCGCCTCCTCCTCGGCGATCTGCGGTTTAAAGATGGTACGACCCTGGGTATTCACCTCCTTCAGTTCATCAAAGCTCTTCCAGATGCCGACGGCGAAGCCGGCCGCGATAGCTGCACCTAGTGCAGTTGTCTCACGCATGCCGGGTCTGTTGACAGGGATCCCAATAAGGTCAGACTGGGTCTGACAAAAGTATTAGCAAACTTCTAAGCCACGGTTCCCAAAGTAATTCCTTTACGTACCTGCATGATGAGATCCGAATTGCACATGCCTCCGTCGACGGCCAGCTCCGTCAGCGCATGTCCGCTGTCCTTCTCCATCGAGTCGAGAATCGCCTTTGTCTGAAAACACGTCGCCTCCAGCGTCGCTCTCGCAACGTGTCCGCGCTGCGTGTACGCCGTGATACCAAAGATTGTACCTCGCGCATCGTCAACCCAGTACGGCGCAAACAGGCCGCTAAAGGCCGTTACGAAGGTGCACCCACCATTATCTTCCACCGTCTCGGCGAGCGCGCTGAGCTTGGCTGACGACTCGATGAAGCCAAAGTTGTCAACGAGGAACTTGACGCTTGAGCCCGCGACGGCGATGCTGCCTTCGAGGGCATACATGGTGTTGCCCTCGCCAAAGTCAAAGGCTACCGTTGTGAGGAGTCCGTGTGTTGAGATCACGGGCTTGGAACCAACGTTGTAGAGCAGAAAGCAGCCTGTGCCATATGTGTTCTTGGCGAGACCGGGGGTGAAGCCCTTCTGTCCAACAAGAGCTGCAGACTGGTCGCCCAGACATCCAGTGATCTTGACGCCCTTGAGCGAGGTCTTAGCAAGTGTGCCGTACGCCGTGCTATCAGACGACCGCACGATTCTTGGCAGCGTAATCTTCTTGTCATCGATTCTGAACCAGTCCAGAATATCCTCGTCATACTGCAAAGACTCGAGATTCATAAACATGGTTCTCGACGCATTTGACGGATCAGAAACGTAGACATCTCGGTCCGTTGCGCCGTTGAGCTTGTACGTGAGCCAAGTGTCTACCGTTCCGAAAGCAAGAACGCCGCGCTCATAAGCATCTTTGACTTCGGGAATGTTTTCAAGAAGCCAGAGAAGTTTGCTGACGGATGGATATGTGGAGAGAGGAATTCCGCATCGCGAAATCAACTCGCTCGCGCCAAGACGACGCTTCAGACGACGGACAAGATCTTTTGATCGTGTGTCTGTCCAAACAATAGCGTTGTGTAGAGCATTGCCGGTGGTCTTGTCCCAGACAACAGTAGTCTCACGTTGGTTTGTGATACCGACGACCTTGATCTGCTCACGAGAGTGACCTTGGCCTTCAAAGGCTTCTACGGCGCCATCAATGCACTGCTCAACAGAGCTGATGAGCTCCTCAGGATCATGCTCATGCCATCTAAACCAAACATTAACACTCGCTCCTACAAAAGCAGTTGATAACCTTACCCAGGATGAGGATAATACTGCTTGAATTCAAGCTGATGAGTAGCTACAACCTCGCCACTGGTGTCAAAGATCAGGAAGCGAGAACTTGTAGTACCCTGATCAATGGCACCAATAAAGGTATGATTCGGTTTTCCGTTGAGCATAGGCATAGTGAGAGATGGGGATGCAGTGGAATTGCGGGGAAAGGTATCAGATCCGGGGAGAGCGAATGCAACAGTGACTAAGAGGAGGAGCAAAAGGAAGCGACGACAGCAGCAGCAAATTGATTGGGGACTGCAGGATCAAAAGCGTATCAGATTGGCAATTCTCTGGGGTGTTTAAGTATCTCCCATCTCGGGCTCGCTGATGGCATCAAACACCGAGATTTCAGATGTAAAGGCATCTCGGGGAAGCATTTCCCACCACCCTTGGATAATCTGCGGGGTATCGAAATCCTTCCCAGCATTGGCAAATTGGCCTTTTCGTCTCACGCACACCCTTGTAATACAGTACACACACAAACCACCGTCACTTTCCCGATGCAGCTTGTAAGCTAAGCCTCGGCTTGGTGACACCGAAATACAGGCCCATGTCACAAGACAGCCATCGGGGATCTAGCAAGCGAAACCCCAGGGCCAACACCTACCGATGTACATCTGATTGAAAAAAAGAGAGGGGTCGTCATGTTACGTTTCCCCGCAGTCATGTTCCAGAAGCTCGACTGGGCGCATATACTGCGGGTCTGTGTTGATACACCTTGACCATACCTTAATTCCTAGCCAAGCCAACCTCGGTCAAGCGGATGTGCAAATCCTTTTCTCTTTTCGCACGACGATCCGGGGTTTGGCTGGGACTGTGGAGTCAATATGCAAACACAAGTCTCGAACGTGCCCCCCTCTGTCTCCATCCCACCCGGCCTTCGGTGTAAGCAACCTGATCAGAGCAGATACTTCGGTGATGATATCCACGTCTGAACGCCCGTCTCCTTTCTTCTCTCTCGGTGTGTGCCGCCGAGCGGCGTTTCGTTGGCACTCTGCACCGCCGCCGTCCAAGCTTTCATATCACCCGCACCATCGTTCGATTCATCGGGTGTAGTCGCTGCGTCTCCCCGTGTCCGTTCCTCTTTCCTAACGCAGTGGCGGATCGACATGCTTGCAAAGCCCACTCTTTGGTGATGTCTGATAACCATGGAGTCTCGCGAGCTTCGGTATGCTTTGCATGTAGAGGGTGGTGTTTGCAAATACCGAGGCCGAGAGCAAGAAAGAGGATCCATCTCTTGGGATGAGATGAGGGGCAAAAGACACCCAGGCTTCGTTCGTTTGCTGACCATAAATTGTAACGTGATCCCCATTGATGCTTGATGACGCCAATCCTCTCAGTGTAACCTGTCTCTCTTGCATCCGCCAACCTTCTCCTCTTTCTGTCTCAAGATCAACTTCACAGGCTCACTCTAGGATGCCTATCCCTACCATGAACGACTCCATCTCTGAATCCTCGATGCATAAATCTTCTATCCCCACCAAGGTCGAGATGAGCCAGAATGAAAAGTACAGTGAGGCTCCGAGTGAGCCGCCCACTATTCCTCCCCCGCCTGAGCAGTATGCCTGGAGTCGAGTGAGGGAGTACTGCCAAGATGCCTTTTCAGAATTCTTTGGTACTTTCATTCTTCTTCTCTTTGGTGACGGCGTCGTTGCTCAGGTTGTTCTCAGTCGAGGAACGAAGGGTGATTACCAGAGTATCTCGTGGGGATGGGGGTAAGTCGTTATTGCCGCGGCCAATTGAGCTCATACTGACATGAATCAGCCTCGGTGTCATGCTTGGAGTATACGTTGGCGGTAAATCAGGTGGTCACTTGAACCCAGCCGTCACTCTCGCCAACTGTATATTCAGAGGTCATCCCTGGAGAAAGTTTCCTGTGTATGCCGTCGCTCAAGTCCTAGGGGCCATGTGTGCTGCTGCCGTGGTGTACGGTAACTACAAATCTGCCTTTGATGCCTATGAAGGCGGTCCTGGAATTCGGACCGTGATTGGCGAGAATGCAACCGCTGGTGTTTTCTGCACGTATCCTGCCGAATTCATGACACGCACTGGCATGTTCTTCTCTGAATTCATCGCCAGCACGATTTTGCAGTTTGTCATTTTCGCTATGGCTGATAGCGCCAACATCGGTGCTGGTCCTTTGATGCCACTTGGCTTATTCTTCTTGATCTTTGGAATTGGTGCATGCTTCGGCTGGGAGACTGGTTATGCCATCAACTTGGCTCGTGACTTTGGACCTCGTCTGGTTTCGTACATGATCGGATATGGAAGTGAGGTTTGGTCTGCTGGCGGGTACTACTTCTGGGTAAGTCCAACAACTATACCTCGACTCTGAATATCAACTGACAGCGAGATCCAGATCCCCATGGTAGCACCCTTCATGGGATGTGCTTTCGGCGGCCTTCTGTATGATGTCTTTATCTATACAGGACCCAGTCCGATCAACACGCCAGGCATGGGTCTCCCACGTCTCTTGAGCCCTCGTCGCTCGACGTGGTCCAACACTTACAGTGCTTCCTCTCCCGTATAGGCGCGCTCGATCCTTGGGAATCTGAGTGCTTTCGTGGTGAGGGCGATGTGTGCGAGACCGTAGACGATGGTTGAAATTTGCGTCGTGAGGTGCAGAGACATGGCCTAAACAGTGGCGCTAAAATAGCAGCTTCTTCGTTCGAGGAGCGATGAGCCTAGCATACGAGAATGGCGTTCGTGTTCATCTTTTTGTTGTTGCTTGTTTGCGGCGGTGGTGTTGAGTGCTTGTGGATAGCGTAGATAATAAGCTCATGCTATTATTACTTAAGGTTCTCAAATGACGGTGATCGGTGAATGGCAATGACAGAACGCAATCGTGTTCGTCCAGATCTACAAGCCGTCAGCAATTCGCGATAAGAAAAAGCAGTTTTCTTTGTTGAAGAAGGGGTGTCTGTGATGGATCGGTATCGTGTCGTTGCCCAAGGTTTGAGCAAAGTACCTGGGAAGATGAGACACGAAGCGTAGACCTCGAGCAAAGATGGCAAAAAGCTCGGATCAACTTCATGAAGGCAAATGGCAATGAGTTCGTACCTTTGAATGGACTTTTCGTATCCTAATCAGAAGTCAAATCTCTGTGCAACCCGCGGGCGCCGTGTTGGTAGCATTGTTGACAATTTGAGAGGTACTCACCAGACACCAAATGGTTGTCGTTGCTAATGGGCAGCCACCAACCCTAGACCTTCAGTATTCTCAACTTCTCACTCCAATCTGTCTCGGCACAACAGCACAGTGAGTGAACCTTCAAATGAGCACAAAAATGCATCGTCAATTTCTAGCACTCATAAGTACAGAAGTTGCATACAAGCGTATGTTTGCAATAGTGTGCGAGCTGGACATGTTGTCAGTTGTAGTCATGTCTTTCAGCCCATAAGCCATCACGACGCAAGATCCACCAGTCAAATCACAATATGACTGTCTTTCACCTTCTGATTAGTGGAACAATTTGTCAGTCAAGCCGCACAGAGAACAACACATACAGAGCAAGACATGCAATTCAAGCAAATGACATGGTATTTCCCGCATCGTTTAGCTAGAAAACTCATGACCTCTTGAACCTTTTGACTCTCACCCCAAAGTCTAGAACCTCGGGCTTCCCCTCCCCGACAGTGGGGGCAGCACATGTAACTCTCCGCACATCGGCACGGCTCATTATTGATCCAGGGCTCGGCTAATCCATTCCCGGTCACGTTCGGGCTTTAGCTTCGGGGTCTGCACACCGAGCTGCATATTACCAAGGGTAAAATTTCAATGTCGACGTCAGCTGCTCGGTATCTTCGCCCCGAGGTGCATTAATGGGCTTGAGGCTCAGGACCTCCCGGAATTCCTCTTTCAGCCATGAGACCCAGCTCGCAACGTCTATTGCACGGTTTTGCATCTCGCTTACGGGTCAGATGCTTTGAGTAATTCGGGCATTCTTGGAATCAAACAGAGACAGATGATGCGTTGCATAGCCTAAGTTGAGTTAATTCTGGGTCTGAACCCCCAAACTTTTGCTTTGTTTCTCATGTGCCAGCCAGTCCCGTCGCCCTCATAAAAACTTGTAGCAATCCATCCATGATATCAGACTCACTTTCGCAGACCCGTTTCCAACTCCGCTAATTTATGGAAACTCTCTCCCTCTTCATTCTCCACGATCGTCGCACTTCGATTTACTTATTATAAACCCCAAAGCCTAACTCTCTCTCTTTGTTCTATCTGATCTTTATTCCCCAGACCCAGACTTTCCATCTTTTCTCCAATCTCCCTCCCCGAAGCTTTTCACACCAAATAAAAGCTTCCCGCGCAAACAGTCGCTCGCGGCGCAACAACACCCCCAAACACCCAACACCACACACACACACACACACAAGATGCAGCAAAGATTACGGTCGCTCAAGCGCCCTCTGCTCCTCGCAGCAGCAGCCACAACAACAGTCACCCTCGGAGGAGCATACTACGCCTCCCGCAACAAGACTCACGTCGTCGACAAGCCCCTCGTCCCCCTCAAGCGCGATGAGAAGAACCGCATCGTCCCTCCTACATTCAGCGCCACAAAGACCCGCGCATCACAACTCGCCGAGCTGCGTCGCAGCGGCGAGGACACAGAATACGATCTCCTCATCATCGGAGGCGGCGCTACAGGAACCGGTATCGCTGTTGATGCCATCACCCGCGGCCTCAAAGTTGCTCTTGTAGAGCGCGATGACTTCTCCTCTGGCACAAGCTCAAAGAGCACGAAGCTTGTTCACGGTGGTGTGCGATATCTAGAAAAGGCTGTCTGGAACCTTGACTATGGTCAATTGCAGCTCGTCATGGAGGCTCTTCGTGAGCGCAAGACGTTCCTCAACATTGCGCCTCACCTGTCAAGCTCATTGCCAATTCTACTGCCCCTCCAAAAATGGTGGGAGGCCCCCTACTTCTGGGCCGGTACCAAGGCCTACGATCTTCTCGCTGGGTCGCAAGGTCTTGAGAGCTCATACTACATGAGCAAGAACAAAGCCCTTGAGGCATTCCCTCTCTTGCGACGGGAGAACATGGTTGGCGCGCTGGTGTACTACGATGGCCAGCACAACGACTCTCGAATGAACGTCGCTCTCGCTCTCACTGCTTCTCACTACGGCGCTACTGTTCTCAACCACGTTGAAGTAACCGGTCTCGAGAAGGATGCGAATGGCAAGATCATGGGCGCTCAAGTCCGCGATGTCCTCGCTTCCAAGAATGGTGATACCGCTGGCGCTCAGCCCTTCAAGGTCCGCGCCAAGGGTGTCGTCAACGCAACCGGTCCCTTCACCGATGCCATTCACCAAATGGACGATCCCTCTCGCAAGCCCATTGTCGCTCCCGCTTCAGGTGTGCACATCATGCTTCCCAAGGATATCTGCCCCAATGGTCTTGGTCTTCTCGATGCTGCTACCTCGGACGGCCGCGTCATCTTCGTTCTTCCCTGGCAGGGCTACACTCTCGCTGGTACCACCGACAACCCATGCGAAGTTGAGGCTGCGCCTGTTGCTCAACAGCAGGATGTTGACTTCATCCTCAAGGAGGTCAGCAAGCTTCTGACACCCGAGTCTGTTCTTTCACGCAAGGATGTTCTCGCTGCTTGGTCTGGTAAGTCGCATCATCTCAATTGACCTGACCCGAACACTTCTAACAATTCGCAGGCATCCGACCTCTCGTCAAGAACCCCAACGCCAAGAACACCGAGTCCCTCGTCCGAAGCCATCTCATCACCACCTCCCCCTCCGGTCTCCTGACCTGCGCTGGTGGCAAGTGGACCACCTACCGTGAAATGGCTGAGGACACCGTCAACGAGGCTATCAAGCTCTTCGACCTCAAGCCCCAAGCCGTGGCTCTCCCCGACATCAGCGGCGCCGGCGCTTCCGGCTTCACCACCCGCGGTGTTTGCTGCACGCGCAATGTTCCTCTCATCGGCGCCCACGGATACTCTACCTCTCTCGCCTCTCAATTGATGGAGGTGTACAACATCGATGCTGACATCGCTGACCATCTCGCTCACAACTACGGCGATCGCGCCTGGACTCTTCTCTCCATCTCTCCTGCACTCAACACCCGCCTTGTCTCCTCTCTTCCCTTCATCGAGGCTGAGGTCTCTCACGGCATTCGCTCCGAAGCCGCCTGCACCATCCCCGACATCATCGCCCGCCGCACCCGTCTCTCATTCCTCGACTCCCACAAGGCTCTTGAGGCTCTCCCCCGCGTCCTCGACATTGCCTCCACTGAACTCCAATGGAGCGCTGCCCGCAAGGAGCAGGAGAAGGCTGATGCCATCAAGTTCCTCGCCTCTATGGGTCTTGAGCAGCAGACCGATGCGCCCGTGCAGGCCTCCCAGGAGGAGAAGATGCCTGTGCGCAGCATTGAGCACTCACCCCGACCTACCCGTGTTGGTGGTCTTGATGTCGACCTGAACGGTCTCGGTGGTACTGGCTCTTACAGCAAGTCGCGCGAAGACTAGATGAGCATTTCATTTTTAGAGATAGCATGTAGCATATAGAGATTCCCGGTATTGGTTGTGTTATACTAAAAGCATGGCGCATAGATGCAGGATTACTGGGACTGGACAAGGCGTCACGGATTTCCCTTGATAATTATATATTTTAATGAACTTTTATGATCATATTCATCTCAAAATTAACCGGCTATGGCGTTGAAGTTCTTTCATCCACGCGCGACCTTCTCTACCTGCTGATCGATTCGAGATTATCCCCGCAATTAAATCTTGTTTAGAAAATCCCCATCTGATCGTCGATGATTCCCTGCATCTCCATAAAATGAGGCTCCATTACATCAGGACCCATCTGGAGCCCCAGACTAAACATGCATTGTGACCTGGAGATAAATGACGTAGCAGTTCCATAACCATGGGCCATGTATGTAACGTCCTAAATCCTACGAATCTGACTCCGATACCGCAGCCGACTTCGTGGCGGGATTACATAGCAGAAACTGGAAGAGGCGGTACAGGGAGTTGAAACATCCTGACCATCTTGGCCGGCTGAGCCGTGTCATACAAGACATCAATGACACTGTTTGGAATTGAGCTAAAACCAAGCTCGAACGTGAGCTCCAAAGCATTTGAGACATTGTTGTCCGTACTGTGCTGTCCCTGTTGGTCGTCACCAGTCTGTCAAACACCATTTATGTACGGTTCGAACGTGTCCAATGAATCGTTGGTATTATTTGTCCGGAATTGCACACCCAAGATCTGATCATTGCTTCGGTTATGGACCTTCACAGGTACTGCTATGGTCGTCTTGTGGTGTAGCTCATGCTCCTGTGAAAGGTCAGTCTGGGAAAGGAGACAGAGGGGACTTGTCTTGACTCACCACCAGCGCGCTCAGCCCTGGAGAGTCCGACATTCGCACCAAGTGACGGTGAGCTTGCTGCCATGACGGAGGTTGTGTTGTCAGCCGTCCCAGGCTGAGTCTGCGACCACAATCCACCGGCCAAAGTTTCCTTGCCCGAGACGCTTGATGGGGATCCAGACCAACCTCCGATGGTTTCGCTGCCCACGGAGGACATACCGCTTATTGCGCAAGCTCGTCATGGAGAAGTTGTCGTTTGATTCGGTGTCTGGGACATGTATTGCTGATACGATACAGCTGATGCCTGCAAGGAGCAATTCTTCTGCAGAGCCCGCAAAGCTACACGGGAATAGCAAGTAGTAGCGCTCAGGTCCAATGACAAAGCCAGACCTAGAGCACACTGGTTTCTTAATCCATGACACGAAGGTGTCCTTCAATATGGTCTCGTGAAAACCTGTCACATAGCTTCTTGGCGACTGGGCTCAATCCCCTGACAATCGTGAGGTGATGTCGAGCAGTACAGCGTCTTTTATCTTGGCAACAGACTCGTCACTAACTTGTCCCTCTTGGATAAAAGAAAGTTGACGATCTAATTGACTTATATCCTCACGCAGCTCTGTCAGTTCATTGCCTACACTCTCTTCGAATTCTTGTGTATTCTTTTCAACCGCTGTCTCGAGGGCTCCGAAGCTATGGTGTATATCTTGTTGCGACTTGTCGAAGGTTTTGTATTGTTCTTGAAGCTTGACTACAATTTCCCGTAGTTCCTGGTTCTCCTTCTCCAAGAATGCAATGCGCTTCCCGTCTGTGGCTTTTGCTTGCTTGAGCATCTGCAGCTCAGCCCAAATCAGGGCGATCTCTTCAGCACGTTCGGTCGCAGTATCTTGTCGTGGACGCTTTCTGTCAGGCTTGGGGTCGATCGGGGGTGGCGGCGGCGGCGGTTCGGTTTCTTCGTATGACGGCGGCGCAAGCGTTTCATCTGCACCAAGCTGGACAATCTTTGCTCCAAGACCAGCATACATGCTGGCTATTTGAAAGCGGCTGCTGCAAGCATTCTTGAAAAGACCCTGGCTGACTGCATCGCTGACTGACTGGAGCTTCGGAGACGCATTGCGCGCCTCGATGTAGACGGTGAAAGCAGTTGCTCGAGAAAACTCGCGAATGGCATCGAGCACAACACCTGACCGTGCTCGACCTGCTGGACATATTGGCTCGAGAGCAGGAGACGGGACAAGAATGTCAAGATGGCGGTTCAGCTGGAAACGAAGGCCAAGAGCTGGCGATTTGAACTCTTGCACAATCTCGGTAGAAACGGGAGAGTTTTTGACCAGGTCAAGAGAGATAATGGAGGAAGCACAGGCTCGAAGTGTAATGTCGGATGTGCTGTCAAGACCTTTGAGCTTGAGGGGAATATGTATATCGAAGAGAGAACCTTTCGAATCGAATCGAGGCGTCAATGTAATAGAGCTGACTTTGGGATCGGGCTTGGCCAGAATATGTGTTGTGCGGTCTAACTGCCAAATGTGTTATTGGGGATTCAATCGGGTTGAGCTGGCGCTGAGGTTTACCTCGTCATCAGACTGCCACTCGATGACGGCGCGGGTAGTGAAATGAACGTCAAGACATGGTGAAGTCGACATTCCTGCAACCAGTCAGTCTAGCAACGTGATTCAACTTACTTGTCTAGCTCCGCACAGCGCCGTGCCAAAACGCGCGCAACCAGAAGAGGGTGAGCTTCGCTGCACAGGCAATCTCTAATCTCCAGCGCGCTGCGAGACCAGAAATCCCTTCTACAGACCCCGGTTGTTCCAGCAAAGGAGGCGCGAAACGAACTCGTTTGAAGGGTACAAGTCGGAATTTTATGACGGTCTGTAGTGCGATTTACCGCCTCTTCTCGGATACGACGAGTTGACAGGGCGTAGTTGGAGAGAGTTGGATGATGGGAGAAGAAAACATTGCGACGCTGCTGGGTTGAACATGCGTGCGTGATGTAGCGACCGTGAATGAACAGTTGATTGTGGATGCTATCGGTGAATGGAAATGAAGTGGAGCTGTTCAATGTGGAGAAATAGTTTCTCCGTTGAGCCGATGGGCATGGTGGTCTTGCGAAATGCCCCACAATTTCGCCACTCGTCAGGTCAGCAAACCCAGGTCAGTGACCTCACTGTAAGGTTGACTGGCTCTGGATCAACGTACCACGGACAACTGTGAACGCTCTGATGCTTGCAAGAAGTGCCGTAACTGAAGTGCTACTGTTGGACAGAATACCTGACAAAAGCTTACGCTCAAGCAAGCGTTTCTAACGTCTAGTGGAAGCTTACATGTAAATTGTCTTTTAAGAGCTTTTAAGAGCTCAAGTTTATTGGGGATTTTTAATACTAAATTGATAAACGTCAATGGTATTATATAATACTTGAAAACTACCTTGTTGACCAACTGGCAACGAGTAAATATACCTGAGGCCAGCTGCTGGATGGATTTTGGCTACTTCAGCGAGCGGGTGACTGCCTGGATCTTAGTTAAATCTGGGGGTATTGATATCTCTTTTGAAATATATAAAAGGCTTCTCTCCCCAGCTCGCAATGCACTGAGATAACAGCCTAAGTGAGTATTTGTTTAGATAGCTTTACGTGATGTCTGCTTAGATTTCGCTCGTGAACCTCGGGAGACTTCAGTCAGCTGTGCCCAATGGAAGCCAGAGTAAAGGTCCTGACCACAATGGAGATTGACACTTCTAATTGTCACCAGTCTATTATCTTACCGGCAAAACTCACTCGATTTCGACTTGAGATGGAGATGGAGACGGTGTTGGATACTCTTCTTGCAGTAGGGGAAAATCAGTTTCGGCGCATGGATGTAGATATGTCTTCAACGGCTGATGGCGATGGAGATGTCGAATGGCGAGTATTGAACCATCAAGAAGCAGCGGATCATGAATACAATGGTGGGAGATGAACCATGAAGTTGTTGCACGTACTTCTAGAATTTAGATGCTAACCAAAAGTTTATCCAATTTTATTTGCGCCAGCTATCGCAAAATGCTCTAAGATGCTCATACTCGCTGCACGAGAATATTGACTGCCAGATCTCTTTTTGGATCAGATGTTTGAGCTGGATCGGAAGATGAGTTGATGTATCAACAGAGTCAAGGCCTCGATAGCGACTACCAAATTGGTTCCTGACAAGCTTAGCGGTGGTCTAGAGAGTAATGCGATTCAGAACGGGGGCGTATATTAGAGTATTTTGAGACCTAAGAATGGATACTGTAGTTGCAGACTATAGGAAACCTGACGATTTAACCAGTGAAGTGTAAAGAATGATAAGAAGTGGTTCCCGTTGGCAACGGTTCTGTGCTGTGGTTCTTACAACGGAGTACTGGTTTGAGGAGGAGTTTGAGGAGGGGTTTGAGGAGGG
>JAAVUA010000044.1:0-26167 GCA_014898875.1 Fusarium miscanthi
TCGCTGGTCCGCCCATCACAGCCGTGAGTGATCTCGGTTTTTTTCTTCTTCTTTTTTTCTTCTTCTTCTTTTTTCTTTTTTCTTTTTGTTTTCGGTGGGGGTGGGGGGGAATAACGGGGAGTTCATCAAAACTACCATTGAAAGGGATGATTCACTTTCTCATCGAGTTCTCCAAATCGTCAGCATCTTCAGCCCTGACTGTCTAGACACACAGCACGTAGTTACTCGTCATGATACATACGTTTCAAGGGTCATTCTTGGAAACTATTAGCCGCCACTAATCGCGATCCCAACCCGCTAACGCGGATTTTACTGGATTTAACATATTACAGGCTCTCTCTGACTTGGCGTCTATCCACGCTCGCGCAATGATGGCCCTGATTCGAGGTAGCCGTCACCAAGAAGAGACGTATTGCATCAAATTGTCTTAGGCCAGCCCCGCTCATCCCTGGCCTACCCATTCTCGGGCACAGACACAGTTCCTGTTCTCTAGGCCTATCAACATCTAGACGCCAGCATCGCATCGCCATCGACATCGCCGTTGCGGCTGCAAGGAATGCTCGGGCTCACTCACACTGGCACATATCCGCATTGGTGTGCAATACTGACATGGCGGCTGAACGGGCCTTACCGTCCTGTTGCGTGGCGTTAAGCTCACTCACCCCGTGTGCCTTGGACTAACGTTAGCGGCCATGGGCATGGCCGCCAATGACTGGAGACAATGTCAATATGACTTCTCTCAACGATGCATACCCGTTGTCAAGTCGAAGATATCTGATAGCTATTCGGATTCGAGTGCATACCGACCTGGGACAGAGCCTATAAGATAAATTCCGCCTCACTTAGCAGCTACAGCCCACGAGTCACCAATCTCCCGTCTCCCGTCTCGGCCACCAGGTTGGAATTGACATTGTTACTACATTAGAAACTTGGCGGCTCCGTCCCGGCTCACACACCATCTTATCCCAAGGGTGACAGGGCGAGGCCGCCAGGGTCAGGTCTGGAGTCCCATGCTGCTGCAGGTCGTCCTGAAGAGTAATAGATGGGATCAGCGCAGCGCTCCACTTCTACCGATGCCTCTTCATGATGGGGTACGTACTTGCGGCTCTGCTCGACCAACTCAGGGAGTGCCCAATGCCCGCGTCAGCGGGACGCTCCAGATAGGCTGGCGAGACCTTCTGGCCATACAAGTCTTGGGGCCCTTTATATTCTATTAAGATGCCTGCCCTCGCCCTCCACCATGGCGACTCCTCTCTATTGTGGTCATCAGTCCGAACAATCCTTTTCTGGTCGACACTTTGTGGATCTCGTCTTCTTCCATTCCTACTTACACCAAGCCTCCCACTCACCTTGGTTCCCCGAGCTCGCGCTGCGGGTGACTTACACGTCCAACGTCTTGCGTTACCAACTCGCACACCTTGCACTCATGATATACGTGCCCATTGACCATTTCAGAGCTGATAGTTCTTAACTTCAGTGCTAGAACTTGAATAGTTCAATGACACTTTCTCCTCGAGGTTCTCTTCGCTCTGAAAGCATTGGCATACGTTCTCTTGTTCTTCTTTTTTCTTTCGCCACAAGGAGCCTTAGCTATAGTACCTCTCTAAAGAAGAGGAGCTGCGAGCACCATGACTTTCCAATCACCCTACGAGAGAAACAGCGGAGTTAGGTGTTTATCTAACACACGTTACTTCTCTTATCCCAGCCCTGACTCAATCAATCCCCAAGACTTCGCCTGCCAGATTGATCCCCTTCTTCAACACATGGCGCCCTACGCCAGCCACGAAGATACCTACTATAGCACCAACAGCATGCAGAGGTATCTACAGGAGCCTCAGAGCAGCTACTTCATCGCATCATCAAACATCGATATCCCAGACACCCGATATACCGGAATTTACCCTGATATGAGTTGTCCTCCTCATCAAACTTCGCAAGTCCGTCAGGGCTCTCCAATGTCCTATCAACCATCATCAGCTGCGAGTGGACCACAAAGTCCCAATTGGACAGATCATGATGCACATGTCAGCACTCTAGGCCCTTCTACGCCGTCCGATGTTGCAGTCCTGTCCCCGAGCATTGTTGGTTCAGGCTCTCTATCACCGAGTGCCTCCCTTTACGGATTGTCAAGTGTACCACAAGGATGTGTGAACCCGGCTGTCATTGAACCTAGTCAACCCGTTTCTGGAATCAAAGAGGAACAAGAGATTAATGCTTTCACCCTCGACATAAATGCTGATTTTGACGGCGCCACTCCCAATTCCATCAACCAAGGCGACAGCTCGAGTTCTCCATCGACTTTCGACCCTTCATCTTCAGATTTATATCCTCAAGCCGACACGAAGGCAGCCTACCCTGATCCTGCTAACATGGATCTGGACGCATATCTCGAAAATGAAACTGAGACTGTGGATGGTGACGATGGTGACGATGAATACAGACCCAACTGTAGAACCAAGTCATCTCGAAATGCCAAAGGTGGCAGTCGACGTGGCCGCACCAGACGACTAAGTCCCACTACCAATGCTAGCAGAGGAAGGGTTACCAAATCACGGCCTGTTACCCACGGTACTACAGCGCGGAAATTACTCTCCTCGTATGAAAGCATATTGTGCAACCACTGCCAGAAAGTGTTCAATGACGACGTATCATTACAGAAGCATATCAATGCCATACATACTCGCCCTTTCATCTGCGTTTTCCATTTTGCGGGCTGTAACCACGCCTTTGCAAACAAAAACGAATGGAAAAGACATGTTTCAGCGCAGCATTTGAACCTACACTACTGGCTTTGTACAATTGGTGCCTGCGGATATTCTTCAACCCCATTGAAATGTGTTTTAGGTACCGCTACACATTGCAGGGTCTTTAAAAGAAAAGACCTCTATACACAGCACATACGCCGGATGCACGCACCTGAAGAGGTTGCCAAGGCTGACAAGAAAAACAAGACCTTCCCCCCTGACTGGTTAGCCCAGGAGAAGAAGTTACAGGAGGAAGCGTTCCGACAGCGTTGCAAATTGCCAGATTACATGCATTGCCCAGCTATGGACTGCACAACAGTCTTCAGTAACGGCCATAAGACTTGGGATGACCGAATGGAGCATGTCGCTGTTCACCTTGAGCGTGCTGCCAAGAATGAGGAGCCACATGTCGTTTTCGGGGGTGCAAACGACGAGGCTCTCACAGAATGGGCTTCTCACCCCAACGTTCATGTCATCGTGTCCACTAGCGGAGGTTGGGAGACATGTCAACCGCTTAAGGCGGCTAAGACCGAGTTATCAAAGCTAACCAGCGTTCATGATGGGGGCCTTGATGAGGACGCAGAAGGTGAGGAATGCTAGAAGTCATTCGATTGGCTTCATACAATCACTATTTCATTTCAATCTTTGTAGGGCTTTCATTTCACGGACTGGTGTCGCAACTGCGTTTTGGTATATCTGCAAATTGGGGTCGTAATGGTGAAGAGCTGCGAACAACGTATTGGGTATTTAAGTTTTTCTCTTGGCGTTTCTTCAATTATTATACCACCATCGTATACATACAGGTTCCTAACTGCGATGAAATTTTAAATCAGACTGGATTCATGTTCTGTCGTATACAGGCAATGTATACGAGGAGACAATGAATGCAAGAATTAACATGAGCTTGTTAATCCCATTGTCGTAACATTGACCACTTTAGGTGGGAATCAAAGCCCCGCCGCATATATATGTATGCTCATTTACCAATTGCAAAGAGTATCCTGATTTGTCAAACCTACAGAGGCCTTACCGTAGCTCGGCTTTTTGGATATCGCCTGTACTGGTAAACATGGGAGTACTCACTTCTCTGCTAGCAGACTCGCTACACCATACCCCATTTGTGCCTTGGAAGGTCAGAGCTCTGAACTCTCAGTGGACCGGGACGTTATTGTCACTGTGTCTTGAGCTCAATATGATGGGGTTTCCTGTTTAGCATTCAGAGGAATCAATATCCGGCTTTGTTCTCCTCAACGCTGGATTTCTACCAGTCTTTCTACAACACCGCCCGTTTCAATTTCAGGCAATATTCCTGTAGATCATACTCAGCCTTCGTTGGAGAGTTAATGATCGCAGTTCGTATGTCAGAGATGGCAGCATATGCACTTCATTCTAGCACAACGTGAATTAGAGGCTATTCTGACCCGTTCAAAGTGCATTCTTCTTGAGCTTGGCTATTTGATGCCCTATTATTATTCCCCTGTCCTATAACCGTATCATGCAAGCATCTGATGGCCTGTTCTTGCTATGTACTACCGCTTCTTCAAACTTTGATAATTTTGATCAATCATTGATCAATGGCTAGTGAAAAGCAGCCCGGCCTATTTACCTCTAGCCATCATTATGGATACCATATAAAGAATAACAGGAGCCCCTTTATTCTTATTAGCATACACCCATTTGGAGGCTCAATCTTCGGCTGATCCACGTAAGCCTAGCCTACCTATTGAAGGAGAGTAACCCGAGCACTTGGATATAATCTTGAAACTCAAACATATTCAACTTGTAAGCAAAATTTCAATGTTCTCGAGTTGTGCCCCTCTCAACTGGTAACTTTTGGTGATGGAGTCAGGAAGACTTTTGGCTTGGTCGTGCTTGGTTTGCATAATGATAGAGTTGCCGATCAGAGACTTTTTCTTTTTTTCTTGATTTTTTTCTTCACGTTTCATCATCCAAACGAATCACTGAATCATTTGAGCACCTTCGCACGAAGTGTGATGCATTGAAACAGGTTGCCTTGCTGAACCACGTTGGGCACGGCGTTGTTGCCGACCTTTGCATGCAAGTGCATATCCAGGCTCATGCGCTTTACGCCATTCGATGTATTCTTCATATTGTTGCTGCTGAATTGGGTCAGGAATTGTCGGTTTGGGAACAGGATGTGGGCGAGCTTGAAAATAATTACTTCCTAGCGTTGAGTTAAAGAGAATCTGAGGCGCTGCAGAAGTGCCCATTAAGTGACCTGGTGCAACGGGATACTGTTGTAGAAGAGGACCGGACATTGCTAGGCTCGGCGTATTGCCGAACATGGCAGGCGTCGGCAGGATTCCAAGTCCAAGACCAGGTAGCACTCCAGAGGTGAGAATATTTCGCACTGGAGGGCCACAAACACCCCCTGGGAATCCAAACTTGGCAGGCGGCGATGTCTTTGATGAGTAGTTGAACTCTCCTGGATCCTGTTTGGTTGTATCGGCTGTAGTCACCCCTGGAACGGAGGTGCTCTCTGTACTGTTGGCACCAATGTCTGACTGTAGTAAGGGGATAGAAATGTCGTCCATATTATGTGATGTAGTCTTAACAGTGTTTCTAACAGTGTCTTCGCTTGCAGTCTCGCTTTGACTTAGCACCATACTCTTAAAAACCTCGTCTTCTGGGAAGTTGATAACTCCCTGGCTTTGCGGTGCGGCTCGGAAACTTCTTTTGAACGAGAGAAATTCCCTTGCCCTCGGGTTCAACCCATGTGTGAGGACATCAGAATCAATACGGATTCCGGAGTCATTAGATGACTCCCTATTTCTCAGGGGGTCGCTATAAAGGGAGCCAAGACCGGAATCAGAACTTTGTTGTGTAGATTGGCTCGGCTGCTGACTTGATTTTGGGCTCCAGGGACAACCATGGCCGATAAAAGGCCTGTTTGTATCTCTCTTTGTGTTTTCATTCTCATGCTTTGACCCTTGCTGGAGCTTCTGCAGAATTTTCAGGAAAGCCGCTTTTCTGCGTTCGAGTTCTTCGCTCTTTCTGGTTTGCTCAATTGGCGATGATGGGCCACTGAGTGCCTTCGGTTGGGATTCTGCATATGAGATGTTGGCAACAGCTGGGTCCTTCAGCACAGCTTGCCTGGCCCTGTCGGTTCTTTCTTTGTCGAGTTCACTCTCATTTCTGGCCTCTGTGGGGAAAATGTGGTGAAGATTTCGGTGCCTTTCCACTTGTGGGTTATCAGTTCCTTGCGTAGTTTTTCGCTGATTTCTGACTACACGTTGCACGTAGGCGATAGGAGCCTCCCGATCAATGTTCATAACTGCTGTTCTATGCTCCTGTGGGCTGACAGCATAAGAAGGGAGGGGTGAAACCTGAAGAACACGGTGTTGGCGATCCTTGTACGGGCCACCTGCTAGGTCGACGTTGAGCCGGATAGTACAAAGTCCACTCATGATATCAGCTGGCTGCACATTATCATGGTCTAGACCCCCCTGTTCTTGGTTGGTAGAAGACACATTTGAGTCCTTGATATCAGTCTCAGAGCTGCAAAAACAAGGTTGGAATTGATTGAGATTGTCAATAAAAGTCCATGAAGATATGTTTCCATTCCTCATTTGGGGGAAATACTTTCCTTCTGTACCGTTCTTGCGAACCTCACGAACATATGGAGTGGCTTGATTTGTGCTGTTGGTTGTGTTAGTAAGGTCAGAAACACTGAACCCGTCGCGTCGACGACGCCAGTCTGGGTTGTTCATTGCTTCAGCAAACTTTGAACTTGCGAAGTTCTCTTCCGAGTATTCCCTCCGTGAGAGAGATGATGCTGAATTCAATTCCTCAAAAGAATCATCAGTGGTTGTGTCGGTTGAAATGACGGGTTGAGCCATTCGGCTTCGAATCTTCTTTTCGAAGGACATGCCAAAATTTGAATCTTGAGCGCCTCAATATGTTGACCGGGGATTGCCAGATGCACCACGAATCCTAATCAAATTGGATCATGAGCAAATAGTCTGCCAATGGTTGCCAGTGTTGGGAATGCCGTATGCTCCTGTAAACACAGAATGAGTGCTTTAGTAGTATGCCAGTGATTCCTCTGGGCCTCTTCTTGATGGTCAGCAGTGCATACGTCTCGAGTTTGAAGTTTTTAGCCTGTTGATTGTTTTTCGTATATTTCTTTCAATTCACAAGAAAACCAATGGAAGCCTCTAACCCAAAGTTGTAGCCTCGACAGAGGAAACGTTGAGTGGTGCCTACATCAGGTGTCAGTCTCGATTCTTGTATCAGACAGCCAAGATCCCAAGTCATGAAATTGAACCGGTCGGTAACTTTCAGGGCAACATACTGATAAAAAGATGCGAGCAATGCAATCCAAACTCGTAAAAGGGAAACTGCGTGGCCAGGCGTTTCGCGGCAAAGGTGCTAAGCTTGCCTCAGAGATGGTGTGCCAAAAAGGAGAACTTGATAAGCTTCGGGGACAATCGCTGGCAAGTGAATTCGCTTTTTCTCGGGCGTCTTTGCCATAGACAAGTTGTCTTAATGCTGCGTATAGCGGGGTAGACTGTCCAAAAAGGGGCGGCTGGCTGTCTTGCAAGTGAAGGCCAAGCTACTAACCTAGTGTGATGGTGAAGATGGAAAACAGCAAATACGTGAGGGGAGTTGTGAAGTGACTACTCTGATAGCAATGCTGAGAATGTGGAAGGCGCGGTTAGATTAATCATATATACTTAGGTAATAAAGAAAGAACTTAGGTGTGATGCATTTGTCTGTTCTTGCTACCCCAGAAGTCTTTCCCCCTGAGAGACTCAAAACTCAACTGGGTAACGGAACTGATTCAAGAAGGAGAGAACATCGAGCACCAGCACGGGCAGAAAGGTACAAAGCCTTTGTACCATAGTAGAAATCCGCAACATATGGGAAACTCTGATAGACACCTGCTTGTGAGCGGAACCAGACAAAGTGCTAACCAGATACCTTAGGTACCCAGGTAATCAGAGGTAGGTATCCAGAGGCGGCCAGCAACCCCGTGAAATGAAAGCCCTGAGTATCCCAAGAAGAATAAATACTACACAAATAATAGGTAAGCACTCGTTTTCACATGCTCTTCATGGCTTCACGAAACAATTATCCCTGATACTGCTGCCCACCCATGAAAGCAGCAAACGCCCTCTGTAGCATTGTTAGTGACAGAAAGTACCACAGATAGACGAATCACTCACCGCGTTCCGGGTTTGCATGTAGACCGTTCCAGGACCAGTGAATTTACAAACCAAACCCTCCGCTGAAGCAATGCCTGAGATGATACCTCCAGAGGCAACACGCTCCATTACATACTTACAGTTCCAGGCAATCAGATGTCCATTATCCACGATGTACTTCTCTCCCTCGACAAGCTAGGTAGGTAGTTCATACGTCAGCCCCTGGAAAGAAAAACGTGTTCAAGAAACCTACTGTTTTATGAATGATGGCACCGAAACTCGAAACCCACAACAACCCTACACCGCTGATCTTATAAACCCAGAGACCCTCGCCACTGAACATAGCTTTGCTCAGTCCCTGTCTCTTGCAGTCTTTTATCACACCCTGGGTGCAGGCTAAAAATGCATCGTGGCCTACGGACCAGGCTTCCTTGCCTGTAAGGCGAAGGGTAGTGATATCACCAAGGCTATGGGGCGCAAGAAGAACCTCTCCTGGACCAATATATGTCGAACTTGACATTTCACTTCCGGTGATCATCTTCTTCATGCTGAACTTGATTTGGCCTTTCAGAGTAACTGAGGGGGACATGGCGATCATTGCACCTGGCTTGCCAGTCATGGGGCAGCCCATCGCGAGCTGGATAGTGAGAATCGTGTTGGTATCGCGGTGGCTAATGCGGTAGCTGCCACCATTGAATGTTCCAACGTCATCAGATGTGGCCACTGCCCCAGCGAATTGGCCTGCCTCGGGCGCCCCAGACACAGTCATTGCAACTGCTGTTCCAGGCTGCTGTTCCGGCTCCTGCTTGGGCTTCTCAATGGGGTATTGGCTATCATCCAAAGGAGATACGGGCGGGGGAGGTTCAAAGTTCTGCTGAGTAGACTGGGGAGTCGCTGCTGGAGGAGTTGGCCCAGGCCTCATGACCAAATCGCTCTGTTGACCCGGCGCATGATACTGATTTTGTGAGGGTGGAGGTGTTGCCTGAGGCAGGTTGTGCTGAAAGTGCTGTTGATACGCTGGTGCCGAAGTTGGAGGGGGAGGATAGTAGCCCTGAGAGGAACTATGAGAGTGATGTTTGGCTTGTGGAGAGGGAGTCTGCTGCTGAGCCTGGGGAGGAGCCGGGTAGTGAATCGGCGTCGGCTGATGGGGAACTTGGGGAGATGGTGTATGTTGAGGAGGAGGAGGGTAGTTCACAGCCTGTCCAGGTTGAGGTTGAGGTTGAGGTGGAGGAGGATAGAATTGCGTGCGATTAGCCGGAGGAGAGGTCGGTGGCAGCGCATATTGATGTTGCTGTTGCTGCGGTTGAGGAGCTATCCGGAGGTTGTATGGTCAGCTTTGCCAAATGGTCTTTGTGGAACGCTTTGCGAACCTGGTGAGCTCTGTGTCGCGCCGGGCGGAGCTATTGAGGTGTCATGATCAGTTTCGTTGTCATGATATAACACTCGATGTGGACCTACGAGGGTAGTAATGCTGCTGGCTCGCCATAACTTATAGGAACAATACTTCAATGAGTTAAAGAATACAAGAGCTTCTGAACTGGAGGATAAAATGAAGAAAGGAGGGAAAAGTTCAGACCCTGAGAGAGCTCTCTTAGGACAGCTCGACTCTGCTTCCTTTAGCCGCCCGCAACATGTGCCAAGCTAGGGTAGCCCCGCATTGATATTCTACCACAACACTTGAGTCTTGGAGTTTGATGTTGGAGATACCCGGACGAAAAAAGCTACAGAACTTTAGAGAAAGTCTTATCGTCTACATATTTCTTGCCATATGCCTTTCAATATTGCTTCGGCATTTGCTTGTCTCACCATCGAAACGAAACGGCCGCGTCCAAAAGACCAAGTTCCCGCTATTCAAACAACAAATGCAACACAAGCTGCAGAATGTAGGATGTTTCATTCGAGATCATGCCCAATCACTGAGCACCATCGAGTCATCGGCCCCTGGCTCAATGAGCTCTGTGGCCAGTTTGACTACGCGGGGCACATCGTCAGCGCTTAGCTAGCATCTCCATGAGCCTATTGGTTTGAGAGAAAATTAGCCCGCGACTTTCTCCTCCATTCGGAAGCTCTGGGCCAAGTGCTGTGAACTCATTGAATCCATGGAAAAGAACCTGGCCTCAGACTTACAGATTCGCTATTCTCCTATCTCGTCACGTGGTAAGCCATGATGAATTTCCTGTTTCTGGTGTGCACTGGTAGTGACGCTTTACACGTGATGTTATCAGATAAGTACAGTTTTGAGGGGGGACAGGAGAACTTGAGACCTCGGTTTTAGATGATGGTAATCCCGGGCCAGCTGTAGATGAGCAAGCCCCAATAGACTCTAACTGTTTGTTTTTGGTATCCTGATGAGAGGCATCAAGTCTCTTTGCATACCAACCGCGGATGGCTCACCCCGAGTTCCATTTGTTTACAATATGCCAAGGCTCGTTACCCATGGTGCCCTCATTCCATCGACATGGCCATTTCCTGGTAGTTTCTGGGTATGTGTTTATTCACATTGCCACGAATATGGCGGTTTCAGGTCTTATGCATCGTCAAGTTTAATAAAAAGTATTCCCAGAGGTCGAACTCCGCTGTTCACGCCCATGCAAATTTGTTTGGCTCAGAGCTACAGTTCATCCAACATGCGTAGCCAGGCCCCTGTACATGACGAATGGTTCGTCTTGTTCTTGGGGCCCGAGAGGCAGTCTGCGAAGGATCTGATTTGGAGAATAATATATCCAAAAGAGCGACATATCAGCTATGAAGCTCCACAAGGTTAGGCATGCAGCACAACAAGCCACTTATGAGAGCGCTTCAGCTTGGTAAGCGATCATGTTAAGGGTGCGAACTGATGAAATCATCTTGACCCTAAAAGTTAATGGGCAGGATATTGACCGGCCCTACCAGATCTGGCAGAGTATCGTAGATTGCTGGAGACACGATTAAGATCGGCATCGTGGAACGCACTGGAAGTTGACTCACCCAATAACACTGAGGTGTTGCATGCTTCTGACGTTGATATGGCTCCATGACCCGGGAATACCACGACCCGGTAGTGGCATCCCATCCAATATGGAATTCTTCTTGTGCTTCTCGTGAACAACTAGCTTTTGGCTGACCTGTAACAGGCTGCCTCATTAAGATGGCTCTTTGTCCTTCTGCCCTTCTACTATGGCCGAACCACCTCCGTGGGTCCCATGATGGCACTCCAGGCGCCACAATGCAGTGATTCTTACAAATTGGATGGACGCTCCGTTCCGTCCCGCTTTGCCCTGCAGGACATGCTCTTCTGCGGCAGCTGAAGAAGCACCATAGGCCTTTTTGGTTGCCACAACAGCCTGGACGATTCAAAGGGACATGGGTATTTCCCTAGTCCTGGAGTGCAGCAAGGATTCTCCAGACGTTCAAACAACATGGCCCTTGCGTCAAACAAACAACACCACCGTTAATTCCATACGCCGCTCAACCTCGTGGCCGTTGGCTTTGACATAGCAAGGCGAGGCTGGGCTAATACGGCCGCAGACAAACTTACGAGATACCCGAACGAGAACCAAGGCGTCGTAGATGTGTTTTAAAGTTTGACTATTGAAAGCACTGTTGGGGCCGATGTATGTCGGAGAGACTTTGTCCCTAGCTGACAGGTTTGATAACCGAAGGCCGGACGCCACTTGTGCACAAGGATGGTATGTATGGCTGGTGGTGTTCAACAGCAGCCTTGACGTTCAAGTTCGCCGAACCATCTCTCTGGCGCTGTGGATGTTAAGCTGCGGCTACTGTTGATGATAACGCTTACCAAAGTTTGGGTGTGAGAACCACTGGGAAAAGCTTGAACTAGAGAATGAACACCAGTGTACCGATTATCAGATCGTATTGCAACCTGTCAAATGAACGGCTTTCAGCCTCATGCAGAGACATCCACAAGTGATCAACATCATAGCGCAAAAGCCATGTAATCCCCGTCAAGGCGAGAGGCTTGCTTTCCCGTGACGTCGAAGGATCAGCAGTGTTCTCGCATAGAGGTTTAGAATGCCATCTCCAGGATCCAGCAATAGCGTCTTTGGACAGAGAGCCCATCTCACACTTCCCCGAAGAATAGAATATGCATCTTCCAAGTAATAGAACGCCACATTAATTTCATCGTCAAGGTGGAACGAAAGCTCCGAAATATCTCCATCAAGCCAGCGATGAATCTTCCCAAAGAAGATGCCCAATAAATGCCATAAGGATAGCTGGTAGGGCTCTTTTAGCAACGTAAGATACCAGTTTGTGCATCTGGGCCCAGAAGCGTGAATAGTTGTCCTGTCAAGCCGAGGTCCTGGCATGATTAATAAGAATCGTATAAAAAAAACCGTTAATAGTTTGGCCCGCACTAAATTCAACAAATTGACTTGCCTTCCTGAGTCCAGAAGCACCATTTTTATAGCCATCATAGCACGATCGAGATGCCAATTCCGAGAGGCTTATCACTACCCGCTATAATAGACGAATGGCGCTTTCTGCAGAAGCCAGCTCTCATCGAACAGAAAATTTCTGCTGGGTCTCCGGGTCAAACAGTTGCATGGTATTTGCGCCCGCTTTACTTCAGCCAGGTCTTCCCATGCGTTGCATCGTTATACCTACTCAGCTGCTCGACTGCTCTCCGCAGAACAGCCTAGCGTCGAGATTCATGCTAATAAGCGTAGGTGGCCTACAACTTCCCGAGAGAGATCATCGGGCTAAAGTGGATAGCAGATCGTAGATGATTTTCTTCCAGATTAGCTCAAGTGGTTGATAACTTTACTTCCCAGTACCCGTGATCTTACCCTCTAGAGGACAGAAAGCGCAAGACTGGCCTGCACTAAAATCCAGCTACCTGCCACCAATCTGAGTCTTGAGTTTTGTGTCCCTCCACCCCTTGCTTTCGTCTTGCGCATCCTCCCACCCCTGTCAGACGAACACCTCTGGTATAAGAAGCATGGAGAATCAATACTGGGTGAGACATCATCGGGCATCTTAGTCCGTGGGTCCATAGCCGAAGCGAACTGATTTCCTTTTCCAGATGAATTGCCTATCATTTCTTATAACCGGGCAGATCATATTGGCTTGTGACCGTATGAGAAGCTAGTCTGTTCGGGTCCGAGCAACACAAAAAAACCAGTACAGTCTAGACAGTGACAACAGCACGTGGAGTCAGTATGTCAAATCAGGAGCATTGATTGCGACAGCGGCCGCTCACTTACAGTCCCTTAAGTTGGGCGAGAGGCCCAGACCTACAACCCGTTCCGAGGATTAAGGGCGAGACTGAGGGAATAGCCTAACCCCTTACGGGCTCATTCTAAATGCCATCTATGCCAGACAGAAGCTCTCGAATCATTGGCATACAGTCCCTCGCTTTGGGTCGGGATTGTCTATAACGGTAGCATTACCAACACCCTGGTCCGGAAATGAGGCTTATTGTGAGTGTGTCGGTCGACGATACCGTAGGGCTCCAGGACCATGTCTTTGGATCTGTCTTAGAACGGTGAACTGGCATTGGTGTTGGTTCACAAAGGGCAGAAATAGGTCCTGCCGTTCTGGTGCGGAATGCTGACCTGCATAGACTGACAAGGCATCACCTCGTGAGGCCCCCGTCTGAACCGGGAAGCACGTGTTCGGGGATCTTACCCAACATGTTTCGAGTCGTGTGGCAGTAAGTGTCCATCCTTTGGCAGGAAACACATCCATATGTAGATATAAACTGATCAGCATATATATAGCCGATCGACATTGGCAACTGGGCATCGCGGTGTAGGAGTCAGCTCGTTCAAAGTGCAGCCAGTTAAGCACAATTTGGTCCTGCTGCAGTAGCGGATTGCCAAGTCTGATCCCGATCGAAGTTGGTTCCTGCTCCGTTACAGGCTTTCATGAGCTGTCTTTTTTTGTTATGATGGAGTCGATGCGATCAGATGGCTGATTATCAGCACGCCAATTCCGACTTGCAAATTTATGAACCAGAGCCACGGAATAAAGGGCTAAGCCTCTACATCCCCAATTTATTTTAAACTCTGGAAATCTTGCGAGTCTTCACGAATAACTGCTATGTGGTCGCGCTCTTCTCCTGACTCATTAATCAACACTCAGCACCGAAACGATTTAGGGCTTCGGAGGTTCAGCTCACAAGAGTTTAGCGCTCAGTGCTAAAGGAAGCCAAGAGCCAGGCTCTTCCCTGGTTCTCCGTGTTCAGGGACGTGCTAGAACTTGGGCTAATAGACACTGGATAGCACATCTCTGTTTCAGGTAACTTATTAGTGAAGTTGCCCGGAAAGATGGGGATTTTGAAAGTTTTTGAGGTCATCTTGGCCTTGATAAAAGCGGGTGATCTAGTAAGAGAACGACGGAAGGCTGAAGATCTTGGCGGGGGTGGGCCCAAGGAAATGGAAAGATGCGATTGGACGTGAAATCGGGCATTTAGTGTCTGTGTCTGCCCTACGAAGACGATGGATCTGTTGGTTATGTTAGATCGTAGAAGGCGCTGGGGTGTTGTAGCAATTGCAACTAACAATATGCATCAGACGCCGAGCACACGGGATCATAGATGCCTGTGTATCTCAGTACGGTATCATGTATCACGTAACTGCTGTCAGATAATGTACTGTTTCTGTTGTGTCATAAGCGATAAATGCCCACGGCGCAAACGTTATAAGACCTTGTCAATGGAAACTCCAACTTCAACTGCCAGCTTTACCGTATGGTGATATGGTTGAGATGGCCTTGTTGAAACATGATCTGAGTCTCTACGGTTGAAATGTCAGAATCACCAGCCAAGGCCAAAGCAAAGGAACCTGAGCCTGGAGGCCTTGGAAGTGGGTGGCACTTGGCTTTGAGATAGTTGAATCGCTAGACAACGCCGAGAAACCAACCCTTTTCCCGCTGAGATGATGACGAAGGGAGGGCGCGGCGTGGTATGGGTGGAAACAGCTACAGTAACAAACACAGGCGGTATTAAGGGCTCTCCTTGGGTCGAATTCCGCGTCGTGGTGCAGACGCTGACGCCAGGGGGCGGTCAATACTCGAGCTGACAACCCTCCAAGACGGTCAGCCCTTTTCATGTATGATTCCAGGGGTGGGATTGAGATCGGACTGTGCAGTCATAGTTGGACTAGCAAGATCTGCAGTACAATTCATATGTGAACGAATCATATCCACTATTTCCGACAGGTTGGACAGTGATATTACCGGACAGACTGATTGACATTCAACTGCGAGGGCTGATTTGACTTGACTCGACTTGACTCGACTTGAGCCCGAACTGCATTGAGGCGTGCAGAGGCTCCTGATAGGCTCACCCTTGGCAAAAAGGACATGAACATGGGCTGATGTGCATTTGCATCCATGCAACTCGCACCAACAGAGAGAGCGCCAATATATCGCCAAGGCTTCGACAAGCCAATCACACTTGTACAAAAGACCGGAGCTCCACTTGCACCGTAACTGGGACCACCCTAGGACACGCTGTCGGGTTTAAAGACCCGGCTGTCGGTACAACCTAGAGCAGTGGAGGAGGCTTGATTGCTCCAGCAGGACGGTCACTGGGCGGGCGTAACACCTACGCCTTCGGTAGAGACATCCAGGGATGCAGACAATCTGCCAGAAACAAAGAAATACAGGTACGTTACTATACGTTCACAGAGTTGCATGCAGTACCTAAGATAGTCTGTCCAGTGATATCCAATGGGTTGTGCACTGTAATGAGAACCCCTACCATTCTGTCGGATCATTAAGCTAAATCCAGTAAAACATGACCTACAGAGTTAGCAACTCAGATAGCCTACTAACCTACTATAACAAGTACTGTACCAAGGCTAACCTTAAGGTACTAAGTCTGCTACCACCACCATAGAGTAGTACGCTCCACGGTCCACCCCAGCAATGAAGCGGCGTCAACGCCGCCTGCTCTTCTAGCGCAACGAGGATACCCTCATATTACCTGCCCTGCCCTGCTCTTCCCTGGTTCATTTTCCGTCTCCGTTCCCTCTGATCTTCCATTCATCTATTCCCGTCTTAAATCTCGTCTTTCATCTCTCAAGTTCTAGCTACTTTATCTTCTCGATTACGCTCGATTACTCAAACTCCATGGGGCAAGTCATCATCTCCAGCTGCCCCTAGCGATGTGCGAGCCTCACACAGGAAACCAGTGGAGAGACTCGCCTTCAGAGGCACCCCAACACCAACATCGGCAGGACATCAATATCACTGCTTCATGCCCAAGTGCAACTACAATAATGTCACCCGAAAATGCACAAATAGCCCGACAACCAATATCACCGCCGAGTTCACCACCCGCCTCGTCAATGATATTATTATTAGCCTCTGGATGCCAATCAACTCGACCTATACAATCCCAATCAATTGATATCCTTGCTTCACAACTTGGCAGCTCTTCTTTGGAAAATTTACATTACGACTCTTCTCGCTCGACTACACGGCTTCCGGAAACCGCTCTCTCGCCTGTTTCGTTACCCGACGATGACTGCGTTAATGTACAGTCGATACTCAACCATCAGAGTTCCGACTCCATGGAGCTTGATTCCTATAAAGACATAAATACTACGGAATCTCGTAATTATCATCCGAGAAACGCCCACGAGGATTTTGACTGTGCTCTTGATGGACCTTTCAGCCCATACTTGCCCATTGCTGTTGATCCGACCACTCTTAGTGAAGATCTGGGGGATGCCTCAAGGTCAATGTACAGGCCCAATGCAAATGACGGCTTTCAAGTAGACGAAGGATACTGTGAAGACGATGATGATTTCTCTTGGCTTCAACCACTTGTACCCCGAAGGACGACTGGAACGCCTGACGGGATTAAGAAGCGTTACGAGCTCGGGTATCGAAGATCCGCTGATGCTGCAAGTCGTTGTCGCAACACGATTCACAGTGTACCTCGAATGCGACGACGCGACAAGAAGAGAAGCAGGCAATCGCAACTCCACTCTACGGCAAGCTCCGTCAGAGGTCGCTCGGATTCTCAAACCTCGCAGATGGTTATTTCAACACGGTGAAGTACCCAAATTTCTGCGGTGCTTTCTCAACACATTCTAACAGCATACGTGGTGGGCGCATGCTACATGTTACAGGGTAGTTCTTTCGAGGACGCCTAACTTACGCATCACGGAGTTACACAGATGGAACATTCACAAGAGCGAAGCATCTGCCCTCTGAAACAAGGTCATGGATGACTGGGCAAAGGCGTTGCAGTATTTTTTAGGTCTTAGGGCTCGGGATTTGTATTTTGTTTTGTTAATTGGGAATCACAGCCTGGAGTTTTGGTATCACGGCCCGGGATGTTTTGTTCTTTTATGGGCAATGTCAGGCGTTTAGGGTTTATATGCTTGGAAGACAGGACCAGCATGGGGCGCATTATTCTCTGGGGTGCTCATGACTGAAAAGGTGAAGGTTATGGCCAGGGAGGCAACATAAGACAGTTGCATAGTATTGTACGATGAACAAAGTCGATATCGGTATTTAGTATTATTGAACGTTCGTAGAACATCACACGGCGCCTGGTCTCGATGAGCAGACGAAACCGTACCCCGTGGGATACCACGAAAGAAATGAAACAAACCATGTACAGTTTACACTAAACAAAGTGTTAGGCGGGTTTACTTTTGTGTGACGCTCCGAACCCATGGGGGTCACTTTGATGAAGAGTGGAAGAATGGCAAGAAGTACAAGTCAATTGTGGGCCAGGCTTCAATCGGACGACTTGTGAACTCTATCGGGCACGGCTTGTGAAGCCATCACCAACCGGGCTGGGCAACTATGACGCCAGCTCCGCAAGGCCATGAGCGTCCACTGACAAATTTTCAAGATACGTAAGCAATGTCTAGCGTGTCAGTCGGCAAAGGCGTCTTCATTTTCCCAGGCATCACAGTAAGGGATCTCTGCCCATCGTATGAGCGAGTGTCGCATGTAAATCGATTCATCGGTGCCGTCGACAGCCGTGCGCCAGATCAGCGCAAGCCTCTGGAGAGAGTTTCACCGGCCTGGGCTCGCCAATGACGCGGGTAAACGGGGAAGGGAACCATTCTACCCAGGTACAGCGATTCCATAATTCAAGAGGCTTCAGACGAAACAGAAAATTCATTTGTTTACTATTGAGAGTCATGAGGACTGAGGCGTTGATGAGGCGACGAGGTCAGACAGGCTGAAGGAGCATTCTTGACATGAGACATGAGACATTCGCGGAAGAAAGATCCATGATGAAGATGTATTTATTTTAATTGAATGTGTCGGGTGAGGGCGATGATCGATCGGAGGGGGACTGAATGACAGTCATGGTGGAGGGGAGACGGGGCTAGGGGGCCTAGAGCCTGTCAGATCTGATCAACCCCCCTGTACTGGATGTCATGTCAGATGCAACTATGGATGCAATGCAACCAATTTATTTTGCCCGGGCTGCAAGGTACAGTACACGAAGCCAGGATCAGGGCCAGGACCAGGGGGCTTTCGAAAACAGCCAGGGGCCTTGTCAGCGCGAATGAGAATCAATATCAAAAACTAAAAACAAGATAGATGCGATGTGCTGCAAGAGACGTAATGTGATGCGATACTCTCGTGGGGAGATCATCACTGGACGTCATACTGTCAATCTTTCGATCAATTCGAACGAGCTCTTGAACTTTACACTTCTGTATCTGTATCTGTGTCCAGTTGAAAGCAACGCTCCGCTCATGATCAACGGGCCCGACTCAAACTTTGGCACGCTCTCTTCCATTAATGCTCTCCTCGCCCCTCTCGCCTTCGCCCTTCCCGCCCATAAATATTAATACTAATGCTAGGCTAACGTAGGTACACCCGTAAACTCTACTTTAGCCCAACCCAGCGCCTCTACCACTTAGCCTTGGGTGGCTTCGGGCGGCCAGAGCATCACCACTTGCTGTCTAAGGAGAGCCATGTCAGTAATGACTCTTGACTCACGCTCAATCGCCAACCCCTGGAGGGTGTCGTTTATTTCCTCAAATCTGATTTAAAATATATATAAACATATCACTCGTTCGATCAATTAACATTTGCAACACAGAAGAGATCGTCCTCCTTCAATTCCCATTTGGAACAGACAAAGGGGGGTCAATCATCTGTCAATGACACGAGAATCCTTCTCAATGGAATGCTCCCTCATAGCCCCGTGCATTCCTCCCACTGTCGCACTCGAATCGCCCTCCTCCAAGTAGCAACCCGACCCAACGGTCTCGTTGCTGCGCCAGAGTGAATTCGTAGTCCTCTCTTTCTTACTCTCATGACCCTGATTCTGGCCCTGTTCATCAATATCTTGCTACTAATCTCAGCGAAGACCAACCTTGATTTTTGTCCCTGTGTCTTGCCCGTTTCTCTGGTACCCGTTGCTAGCTTGTTCGTTGCTCCATTGACTTGACTTTGGCCATCTCCACGCCTTGCCAGGTCTCGTTCGCTTACCGGCCGAGTCCCTTGTTGCTCGTCTTGAACTTTGTTTTGCTGCCTCTGACTGGCTCAGGCCTCTCGCCTCTCTTCTCACTATCGCTCAAAGACTCCCCAGGCTCCGAGTCTGGCTCCTTCTTTTCATTCCCTCCGTTGCCATTCTTTTGGCTCTCACCTCATTCATGCCATCAACCTTCACTTCCACTTCGACATCTTCGTCGTCTTCCGTAACTCTCTCAGCCAGCCCCAGGTGACTCGCTTGGCTGACCACACCTCCATTGCATCCTCACCCATCAGATTCAACTACTATTGCAGAACAACAGTCCAGTATCCCAATGGCCTCTTGGACCTTGCCCTATCGGGTTGAAGCCGTCGACCGCGACCCAGGCTTCTACTGGCAGGATATCGACAATGGACCTAACGATGGATCAAACGACATGTTTGGTCAGTTTCTCAACTTTGATGGTGAAATCCCATCTTCTATGGCCGATCCACACGGCCACAACCCATCAATGCCGGCCCTAGCCAATGGACTTATCCTCGACCATCCCGCCGAGTCCAATGCATCTGCCTCGTCAGGCGTTTCGACAACCGAAGATGAGTTCGATTTCTTCTCCTGCAGTTCTCAGGTCGACGCGACAATCCCCTCTCAGCCAGCCTCATCCGCTGTCGCAAGTGCATCGCATGAGGTCGATCCTCGAAGCCTCGCACTTGCGAGTGCCGTTGGACTGACGGATGAGAAGCCTCCCCTGGTGCCTCGAGTTTCCATGTCAGACCCAGAACTGCCTCGAGTTGATGGCATTTCATTACACTCTTCACCTGGAAAGCGGGTGCCTATTTCACAACCATCATCTCCAACCCCACCCAACACAATGGCCAGGAAACCCAACAAATTCGTTGAGGCACTCTCATCCACGATTCGTAAAGCCAATAAACTTCGCAAACCCAAGAAGCCCGTTGCCATGGACCGCCCAGGCTCTCCGACCATGGACAATCCTCCTCGGGCCTTGCGACTGCAACATCACGAATACAGCAACTGCAATGACGCATTCCCCCCATCACCGACATGCGGGCCGGATAGCACCAATTTTGTTCATGGGTTTTTCGACGATCCCTTTAGTGAAATTCCTCAGCCGCCTCCGAACAACTCTCTCCGCTTTTTCAGCACCGACGGAATCCACACACCAGCAGAATCCCCAGGAGTCAAGACTGAACCTGGCCTTTACCATCCCGACATGGCAGGGCAAGTTCCTCAGTCAGCTTGGCAGCATCAGCAACACCCACACTCACACCCTCATCCACACCAGCATCCCCATCCACATCCACATCCACAGGCCCATATTCATCCTCACCAACACCAGCAACCTGTTACTGTTGTGGGTACTGCACCCGAGACATGGCCGGGGCAGGAGTACATGGCTCAAAATCCTCATCAAAGCGGGTGGTGGGATTTAAATCTTTTAAACCAGAATGGCGATTATGTTGTAGCCGATCCGCAACAACAGAAAAACGCCAGCCTCAACCTTGCCATGCATGCCCAGCATGCGGAGTTGCCGTACGAGTATCAGGTTCACGATCCCAATTCGGCTGGCCTCATGATCCATATGCCACAACCACGAAACCCCTCGGCTCCCAGTCACGACCTCTCGTTGAACACCCAGACTTACCTCCCTCCACCGCCTATCCCTCCAACATCAGAACGCCATCGTCCGCCACGAGCCCCGTCTTCTGGAGCACGACACTTGTCTTGCTCCCCAATTCGGAAGACGCGGCAGCCGTCCATTCCCCCCACGCCCGCCACAGCACATTCACGCCACAGCTCCAATGGGTCCGTCGCATCAGCTCGCAGCGCCTCAGGTCGAGGTATAGTACCGGGGACTCCCACAGCAATGCGCAAGCAACGACGATCTCGAGATGCAAGCGGCAGCAGTGGAGGCGGCAGCGAGATCGGGTTCGTCAATTTTACACCCAGCGACGGCGGTCTCCTAATGACAGGTGTTGCGCCGAGCGGCAGTTCTAAGACCAAAGCGCGAAGAGAGCGTGAGGCGATGGAACGGAGGCGACGATTGAGCGAGGCGGCCATGAAAGCGGTGCAAGCAGCAGGTGGTGATGTCGACAAGCTGATGGAGCAGGGTTTTGCATTTTAACCCCTCAAATTCAATCCAGATCGGATCTATTGATTTTTGGTTCCTGGTTCCTGCATGAGACCACGTATGTGGCTGTCGGGACTTGCCGCAGTGTTTTTCACATGCGGCTTCACATTCTATATCATCAATAAAGATTTGATGATGCAGAGGTGAAAGAAGGATGAGGGGGAGGAATATGAATTGACATGGGAGGACTAAGAAATCAAGTGGCAGGTGTTGGTGTTGGCGGTGAGACAATCCCAATTTGCATCGGAGCTAAAGGAAGGGTGGGCGTTGAAAGGGGAAATGGGAAAGGGGGGAAGGAGGGAGCTTTACCTCTACGAGGTTAACAAACATTTATCACGACAACAAACGACATCTCTCGCCAACCGCGACAGGCACTGCCCTTTTCATTATCATAACTCGACGACGGTGTTTCTCAATAATCTTCTATCTCTCATTTTTTCCACTATCTTAACTTTATCTCAAGCCTTTGCGCAATCTTTTGTCGGACTCGAATCGAACACGAGAGATCCTCACTCAACCCTCATCAGTCCATCAACTATATCTACTATCTAGGTCTTCCCTTTGGCAAAATTCCCATCAACAAGTCTTGCGACTTTGAAAGCCTACTAGTCCAGAGACGTTAATGGTCTCACAAAATTCCATTTCTTGAATTTTATCTTTTTTTTTTTGCGTGCTTGTTTGCTTGCTTACCTATATATACCATTCGTCATGTACTAATAGCCATACCACAGGACTTAAGAGTAGTCTTGTTTTGCCTCTTCCTCACTGTATCTTAAAGCCTCTCGTTTGAATGCAAAGCCTTGCTCTTTCGCTCAGATATGGAATAACCATTGTATTTGTACAGATGGTTGGGAAGGCTGGGTATTTAGTGTTTCCCTCTTCAATGTCCGAGGTGTTGTTACATGGAAGTGGATGAGAACTAAAGACTTTCAACCGCTACGATGGCTGGTTTTGCATCATCCATACCAAGCATTGAGCTTAGATACATTGGACATAAGCTCCATGGACAATTACTTCTCCGTTAGCCACGGAAGTTCCAGTCACTAGAAAGAACGTTTCTAATAGATAAATAAGGCAGCGCATTTTTCATGGACTGTGTTTGCACTTGAACCTCAAGCTGGTCTAGGAGGCTACTTCAGGCGACTGTCATTCACCTGGAAAACAATCTGGTTATTGGAATTTTTTGGTTTTGATTTGGGTACAAGTAATGGGAAGTCAAGCTCCCCACTGCCACATCTTCTAAGCTGTGGCGTAGTCTCTCGGATATCGAACGTGAACTGGTGCCTGAGCCATCCCAATCCATTGAAAAAAGTGCATTCCTCATTCCTTCCCGATACTGTTTATATATACAAAGCAAACACTCGTAAGAGCACTAGGGTTTCGATAATCGCCAACGCCAGGTCTCATCGCAGACGCCGTCGTCATGCTTTCGACAAACCATCCAAAAAGAAATTTGAGTAGGACGAAACAAACAAGGGAAAAGAAAACACGGTCTTGGCGTGGTCAGTGTCTATTAACGGCTCAAGTCGAGAGCTAACTCTCATCTTCCACAGCAGAAAGTTCGATGTGTTAATACTGTTGGGCCGGCTCGTTTTCAACAAAATATCGTCAAATCCGAAGCCTTCACTGATGATAGAGGTCTCGGATGTAAGCTCGTCATGAGATAAATGGATAGATTCTCGATTACATCAACTAGTGCTCGTAACCAGCACCACGCTGCCAAGGGCTAAAGAGGGGTCAGCATGTGCATCACTCTACTCGTCAAGCGTGAAAGCCTACCTGGCATTATTCTGTGATCTGTAGCCACCTGGGCTACTGTCGCCTGCCGACCGTTGTTGAGAGAGATTTGATGTCGACTGTTGGTATGGGTTTGGTGACGCATTGCGAAACGGGCTTGCCGGTCGTTGTCCGTCAGCAGGGAAAAGTGGCATGGCGGGGTTCACAGGAGACCGGGGAGGAACATCGCCCCGTTGGAATGATGTTTGGGACTGGTTGTTCATCTCCGCCCGCCTTCTCAAGCTCTCAGAAGACACCGAGTCCTCTTCATCGAGGTCGAGATGCTTGTTGCTATAACCAGCCTTGTCACCTCGGGCAGTAGCGGCAAGAGCATCAAGCTCGGTTGTAGCATTGACCTGGGTTTGAGACTTCATAAATGAGGCACGATCGTCGGCCATGAACTGGTATCGTGCATCAGGGTTCTTGCGGAAGAAGACCAAGGCCGTTGAGACGATAAGCATGAGAAGAAGAATAAGTGCGAACGCAGCATTTAAAACGAACAACACCACACCAACGACACCAACGACAATCTTGGGCAATCCAAACACATTAGAAAAGATGAGGAGAAAGATGGCGTTAATGAAGTTGATAGCAGCAATAGCGATATTGAACGAGTTGGTGGGTTTATCCATCCAGGGCCGAAGAACCGAGGCGGCAATTAAGAAACCGACCTCAATGATGATAAACCCGACTGCCTGTGCCACATCGTTTTTCTGAGCCAACGCAACAAACATGGCCTTGACCACAGTGTAGACAAGGACGGGAACAATGAAGTAGTAAGCAGAAGCTCGGAATTGAACGTAGAGGAAACCCCACTTGTTGAGGGCCTGGGGATCCGAGAAGAGGATGTAGGCCGGGTTTCGATGCATGGCAACAGAACGGCGAGCGATGCGTATGACCTTGCTGGCGCCCCAAGCGAGTGTGAATGTCATTCCCAAGAGGAAGAAGACAGCGAGAACAACTTCAGCAGGCGAATCCTGTTGAGTGAATTCCCACAAACAAAGGATGACCATCTGAGGGAAGCCGATGAGCGTCAGACGGAAGAGGATGCCCTTCAGGACAGTCATCCAACCATTTCGAAATTCCAAAAATTTGTCTGGGGCCATCCACTTCTGACGAACGCACAGTTCGCATACACCCTTGAAGGCAGCAATAGCCAGACATGTGAAAACCACAAAGAGGCAAAAGAAAGTGAGGCCAGTCATGAACAGGTTGGTGGTTTCAATCCTGGACTTGAAAGCGACTCGCTGGATACCGTACACGATATAAGTGCCATCCTCGGTTTGGATATTGGCACGCTTGGCGAGTGCCCCAGCAGCATGACCGATGGGTTCTGTGATACTTCGAGGCATCATGGCGGCACTACGTTTGAAAAGATCGATACTAGTAGAAGCAGCCTGCAAACTTCGCTTCTGAACCTCAACCGACACTTGCCGAACGTTGTACAAAATAGACTCGGGTGTGCCGCCAGTTGCTCGTTGATACCACGTAAAAATGTCCTGCATAAAGCCAACACGGATGATTCCCATTGACCACTGGAAATCTTGAGTCCAAGAGGAAACGATTGGGGGGAGTCCGACACTGGTGAGACCAAGAATGGCTTGCGCCTGGAAATAGCCAAACAAGGAAAGCGAGTTAGAAGCGACATGAGCAGCAGTGTTGGCGTGACCGACCCCGGAAACAACGGCAGAGGAAATCAGACCAAGGCCAGCAATGATGGCAGTAGCCCACTTGACACCTTTGAGATCAACCGTTTTTCCGTTGGAAAAGTCAGCTTCGACACATGCAACGCTCTCACCAGTGCTGGACATGTTGACGTAAACACGGACGGTAGCGTCGAGATCGGGGACACTGTAGGCGATTCCGGGTACTTGTTTGAGATTTTCTTTGCCGACTGGCAAGTTGAACTTGAATGGAATTTTCCCCGAAACCATGGGACAGAGACCAGCGAGATTGATTGTACAAGGGTCTACAGTCTGTTGAAGGAACTGGTAACCGTATGCCGAGAGTCGAATGTCGAAGATAACCTTGCCCTGGATGGATGACGTTGCCACAGCCTTGACAAAGGCAGAGCCGTTGTTTGGTGTCAGGGCGACATTGAAGAGCGTAGCTTTGAACCCATTATCCTTCTGGCAACTGTTGAGCGAGTTGGAGTAAAGAATCTTCTCTCCAGAAACGGGTGAGGCCAGGGCAGCCACTGAGGCGAGGACCGCCAGTGGTTTCATGATACAAGACCACATCGTGACCACGTATCCTGGTGATGATGCTCGAATTCCTTGTCGACTGAGTCGTTTCGATCGATCGAAAGTTGGTTGTCGTCGTTTCAAGTCCAGGGTTGTTGACAGTACACTTCCAATCCTTCCAATGGTCCAAGATTGCTAGTGAGTCAAAGCAAAGCCCACGGCAGTGGTCGACAAAGTATCGGCGATGGCGACGGATTATGGCCTTCAAAAGACGTGAGTTTCTTCCGTACTGACTTTGGATAGATGGATAGCGAGTGAAGCCGCGGCAATTGGCGTAGAATTAGGAACGGAGTAAAGCGATAATAAAGAAAGAAGTAAAGTTAATTAGCGAGAGGCCGAGTCGAGAAATCGTCTCCGCGACGAGGCGTGGCTGAAAGGGACAGCGTTTGGTCGTCTCGTCGTCGTCGATATGGGTTGGTTTTTCGCGTTGTCGCGGATGATGAATGAAATGAATTTGTTGTGTGGGGGAAGACGAGAGGGAAAAGGAAGACCATCGGCAACAGCCAAGAAGGAGTGAGATGGAAGGAAGGGAGAGAGGGATCAGGGAACCTGGGTAGCAATGGCAGCGGAAGCAGGAAGCAGGTACAACCTGGCCTGGTCGGCGTTCGTAATAGCGGCAAGTACCTAGCGAGTAAATTGATACGTACACAATCGAAGGGGGACAGGGGGGCGGGTGGTCC